>JAPMOS010000108.1:100000-136843 GCA_027972325.1 Paratrimastix pyriformis
CGACTTTCTGTGCCATGTCCTCTTTCACAAAACCCGCCCCGTCAACCTTTTTGACCAATTTGTGGACACGGCACCCAGAGACGTGCCTCGGCCCATCCCGCAGTCGTTATCGAGGATCTCGCCAACTGCCCCCAAGGCCGCCTCCACGCCGACCAGCCAGCAAGATGAAGACATCGCATACATCATGGGTGAGGTAACTTCTGATTCCACCGCCATCCGGACCAAATTACATAAACTAAAACTCTACCTCAGCGACCTTGTGCGATACAAAACGCTGGCCACGAATTCCACCCCACGCCCTGCCAGCTCCCGCGGCCGGGCCAGCCCAGCCAGCCGTCCAGCCAGCACACCACCTGATGATGAGATCGCCAGGATTTTGACCGAAACCTACGATGATGATGAGGGACAATTTCACTACAACCCGCTCATCTGCGTGGCCTTTGTCGCGATCAATGACCCGCCGACGCCCGCGGACCAGCTGACCTTCCTCGTGGCCGCCAAGGATATGGGCCTGGGGGAACTGCTGGCGATGGGCCGTCTGCGCCTTGTCTATGTCGAGAAACCGCAAGTGAGACCACCGCAAGCAGCGTACTTTCGGCTTCGCGATGCCACCCCCGACCCCACGGCTCCTTGATTCGCGCCTGTTTCCCCGATCATCACTCTCCGTTTTCTCACTCGCTCTTTTTCCGGCCCACATGTTTTCCGCGAACAGATCCGAAGGCCGTGACTTTTCATCCGCAGTGGGGTGCCGGCAGAGCGGGGGGGGGTGGGCGCAGGGTGGGAGGTAGAGGGGGCCCATCCCCTCAGACTCCGGATCTTCCGAGCCGCCGCGGCCGCGAAGGAGAGGGGACCTTCTGGCGAGGGGCCGTCTGCGCCTTGTCTATGTCGAGAAACCACTGCAAGGGCCGTACTTTCGGCGTCACCCCCAACCCCAGGACGCCCATCCTCCCGGCCGCACTGTTGCCCCCTCAGCATCCTTTCTCCGGCGCTCCCTCCCTCCTCCTCCATCCTCTTCCCCTCCTCCCCCCCCTCCCCTGTTTTCCCTAAACAGAGATCTGAAGGTCGCGATCTGCCTTTCCGGCTGCAGGGGCGGGTGGGGGTCGGCCGGGGGTGATAGCCGCACGATATTGCTGATCGGCCGCACGTTATTTTTTGAAACGCTCGCTCGGAATGCCACGGAGCCCCGCCACCGGATTTTCAACGATTCTGGGCATTGATAAAAAAGGTTCTGGGCGACCTCCCTGGGGAGACCTCGGGTGGTCCCGCCGTGTAGGTCCCAGGCTTTTTATCCTCGTCAGAAGCGGGAATTGCTCAACTCCTGGGGAGCCTTCACATTCCATTCCCCAGAGCATTCGGGGCACTCCTGGGGAGCCTTACACATTCCATTTTCCGAGGTGGTCGGAGACGAGGCAGGGCGACGCCACAGCCGACAGGCCCCACTCGACAATTCTTCAGGCCCCGGGGAGCCGCCCTCCGGACTGGTTTGGCGGAACCTCCGTCACAAAATTTCGATGCGCTTGAGCATGGATCCCCTCCATGCCCTCCCGCTCCCTCTCAACGGGCGTGACTGGACTGAGCAAACACGATTATTCCGTACAAGGAAGGCAAAAAAGGCTGCACAAGAGAAGATAAAAGCACATTTTCCGAGGGGGGCGCGAGGCGGGTCACGCCTCGCCCGGGGTTTCCAAAGAAAAAAGAAAAAAAATCCCGGCAGCAGGGGGCCACAGGGGGGGGGGGGATGTGGGCCGGAGGATAAAACAAACGGGATGTTGGTTCAGTTCAGGCTGACAGCCTGGCCTCCAAACCCACATGCCAGCAGGCACTTCCCTCCCCCGGCGGCCCAAGGCGCGGTGTGAAGATCGCTCGCTTAAAGGCGGGCCTGGCACTCGGTGACCATGCGGGCCCACGGGTCGGTGGGGATCATCTGGCAGGCCAGGGCAAGCTTCAGGCAACGCAGGGCGCGCAGAAGAACGGGCTTGTCAACCATCTTCGACTTGCCCTTCTTGCTGGTGATCTGGAGAGCAGGAAAAAAAAGGGAGGAAGAGAGAGTCAGACATGGTGTTGAGGGGGCCGACCAATGGCGACGACACATCCAAACAAGAAGGCAGGCAGCCAGGAAAAAACCCTCAGAAAGCGTTCATAAAGATCGGCTCATGGTGCCCCCGCAAGGTTGCTTTTGGTTTGCAGGGTCAGAGTATGATAATCCTCTTTGGGTTTTTGCGTACAAATACCATCAACATCACCAACATCCCACATATGCTGGTGATCTGGAGAGCAGGAAAAAAAAGGGAGGAAGAGAGAGTCAGACATGGTGTTGAGGGGGCCGACCAATGGCGACGACACATCCAAACAAGAAGGCAGGCAGCCAGGAAAAAACCCTCAGAAAGCGTTCATAAAGATCGGCTCATGGTGCCCCCGCAAGGTTGCTTTTGGTTTGCAGGGTCAGAGTATGATAATCCTCTTTGGGTTTTTGCGTACAAATACCATCAACATCACCAACATCCCACATATGCAATGCGCGAAAGCGGACCTTAACAACACCAGTGCCGGCGGGGGCCTTGAGGTAAGTCTGCACGGCCGACATGGACTCGTCCACATCAGGCTTCTCGGGCTGGAAGCCGCGGTTGATGGGGCCCACCTGGTTGGGGTGGATGCACCGCTTGCCGAAGAAGCCCATCTTGCGGGCGCGGGCAATGTGCTTCTCCAGGCCCTCGACATCGTCCAGGGTCGAGAAGACCACATCGACCATCTGGATACCGGCCACGCAGGCCGCGTTGGCGACGCGGTTCAGGGCCCACTGGGACTCCTCGTCGGACTCCGTCCGCTCGACGCCGCGGTCCTGAGTGTAATCCTCAAGACCCATCGAGATGGCGACAATGTTGGGCGAGGCGCGAACAATGTCAAAGGCGCTGTTGGGGGAAAGGAAAGGGGAATGATTTGTGAGTTGAAGTCACTCAACCACCCTGGTGATGGATGATGACTAGGTGATAATGACGGGGATGATGATGGTGACGCCTGGGTGATGGATGATGATGGTGACTTGGGTGATGGGTGATGATGCCCCCGCACAGGCGAGGGGGGGAGGAGAGGGATACAGACTTTTCAACGCCAAGGGCGGACTCGATCAGGGGCAGCAGGAGGACGGGGCTCCGCTCGACGTGGAGGATCTCGCAGATCTTGGCCTCCAGCTGGTGCACCTCGGCGGCGGTCTCAACCTTGGGCACGACAATGACGTCGATAGTGGCGTGGGGCAGGATGGTCTCGAGGTCGAGGAAGCCGGTCGGGTTCTGCGGCAGGGGGGGAGTCGCAAGGGAAGGCAGAGAAGAGGAGAGAGAGATGCGAGGTGGTGAGAATCACACTTCAAAAAAAGTGAAATATGTGCGAGGCCGAGCAAAAAAAAAAACAACAACAAAGGCAGGGGAAAACCCTCAGAAAGCGTTCATAAAGATCGGCTCATGGTGCCCCCGCAAGGTTGCTTTTTGGTTTGCAGGGTCAGAGTATGATAATCCTCTTCGGGTTTGCATACAAATACAATCATCATCACCAACAAGGGCAAAGGGGCAGGCAAGGAACGGACCACACCGTTGATGCGCATCATGCGCTCGGTGGTGCCAAAGTCGACACCGCCCCGCATGCCGTGGCGAACCAGGATGCGAGCGTAGTCCTTCATGTCGGGGGCGACGGCATCCTCGATATCAAAGATGACACCATCGGCGTGCACCTGGCCGGCCTTGTTCATCATGTACGGGTCGGTGGCAGGGATGTACAGGTGCGACCGACGCAGGGGGCGGTCATGCTGAGGAGCGGGGTAGGCCTTCTGCTCGAACAGGTTGAAGGCCGTGCTGGCGGGGATGACCCCGGGCAGGGCGCGCCGGAGCTCGACCTCCATCTTGGCGGCCACGGCCCAGGCCACGGCAAAGTCGTAGGTGACCTTCATGTGGATGCCGTTCAGGCCGAACTGGGCGAGCATGTCCCGGCCCATCCGTTCCACCTCGGCGGCCGTGATGAAGGGGTTGGGGTCCAGGCAGTCGACCTCGACCAGGTTGCTGGGCTGGCCGGTGGTGATCTTGACGCGGGCGTGGGAGCCGAGGTCCTTGCGGGCCAGGGGCTGACGGACGACATCGAGGACGGTGCCATCGCGCCACTCAATCACGCCAATGATGCGATCTGCAAAAACAAGAGAGGAGAGCGTGGTGAGTCGGGGGGAATGGGATTGGGAACAGAAAAAAATGGGATATTGGAATTTCCTCAGGTGAAAATGTGATAATGATCCCCATCAGATCGTGTCGGCCAAACCGTGAAATTTTCTCTTTGCTTTTCGTCCTCGGAAATCCATTGGTGCGAACACAACGACCGGGGAGAGGGAGGCTGAGGGCTGGCAGACCCTGGGTGCGTGGGCGGGTGTGGCGGCGGCCGGCCTTCTCAATACCGCGGTTGCGGAGCTCCTCAATGGTCATCAGCTTGAAGCCAAGCTCGGCCTCGGTCTTGCCGCGCAGCTTCTCAAGCAGGTCGGTGCGGCGGGGGTTGATGGCGACACCCTCTTCGGTGACAACGGCACCGATGCACTCGCCGGGGGTGGTGATGGTGGTGACCTCGTCGACAACGCCGGGGTTGGCACGGCGGGCCACGGGCATGGTGACGATGCACAGCTTGGCGCCGGCGGCGGTGTCCTGGTGGCCACCGGTGTTGTGCTGGAAGGAGCCGTCCGAGTGGGTGTTGACATTGACGTTGAAGTGGACATCAACCTCGGTGGCACCAGCCACCATGACGTCGAGCTGGTTGCAGATGTTGCCCGAGTTGTTCGGGTTGGCGTACTGGTCAATGTCGGTCTCGACGTGGCGGGGGTAATCCTCGCACATCGACTTGACCGAGGAGAGGTCGAACGACTGGCAGGTGGTCAGCTTGCGGACGAGCCCCTTCTTGAGCATATCCACCAGAATGCAGGTGGTGCCACCGTTGGCCATCTTGGCCGAGACGCCCTTGGCCTTGAGCTTGGCCGAGAGGGCAGTCATCGAGGTCAGGGAGGTGCCGCCCGAGCCGGCCTGGAAGACCAGGTCGTTGGTCAGCAGGCCGAGGGCGTCCATCAACCGGGCGCAGTACTCACCAATGAGCAGCTGCTGGGGGTCGGTCGTCAGCCGGGTGGTGCCCGAGACGATCTTCTTGTTGTCGCCGAGCGAGGGCCAGACGACAACGTGGTCGACGAAGGTCTCCGGGATGGAGATGGGGGTGCAGGGGTACTCACACATGTTGTCGGTGACGACAATGACGTGCTTGGCCAGCCGGGCGTCGATGGCCGAATAAGCCATGGGGCCGAAGGCGGACTTGCCGTGGAGACCGTTGCAGTTGCCCTGGTTGTCGCACTCCGAGGCACCAATGACGGCGATATCAATCTACCAAAAGGGAACAGAAAAAAAGAGAAAGTTATGAGAATTGTGCAACGTAAAAAAGGGGGACACCTCCCGCCAAGCAAAAATGTGACAGCAGGGCATGATGCGGACCTGGATATCACCCTCGCGAATGGCGCGGACACGAGCACCATGAGAACGAACAACCATCATGCCCTTAAGGTCACCAGCAGTAACAGAACTAATCAAAAAAAAGATGTGAGCACAACTTCAGCCTCAACCAAAGAATGTGACAGACATGCCAAGAGCATCGTTCGCACCAGTCTGAATGTTGGTGACAGTGCCATCCTTGAAGCACTCAATCAGGCCAGACTGGCCGCCGTGAAGGGAAGAGGGGGCCAGGTTGATGTTCCGGATGCCCATCTTGCGGAGTTCCATGATCGTGGGAACAAGAATGCCATCACCGCCACGAAGATGGTGGTGGAAGGAAATGGTCATGCCGTCGTGGGCACCGCAGGCGCGGAGGGCCTCGGCCATGGAGCCGATGATCTTGTTCGCACCGCCACGAGGGGGCAGCAGAGGAAGGGCGCGCATGGGGGGCAGGCCCTCAGCTAAATGGAAAAAACGTAAATCAAGATGCAGAAACGCGAAATTTCACGGACTCTTGGGGGCAGTGCCGAAGGCACCGGCGAAGGGACGAGCAGGGCCGTAGCCGGGGATCACCTTAGGGATCTGGCGGCCGGCAGCGTTGACCCAGTAGTCGCCATGGTCCTCGACGGGCTGAGGAACGGGAGCTTGCATCTTCTGAGCTGGTTCTTCGAGAGAGAACAACCCACACGTGATAGTCTATCTTGTCACACTCTGCCATTTCCGATTTCTTGGCCACAACGAAGCGCGAAAAATACGGCATTTTCTCCCTTTCCCCGTCTCTTACGCGGGAACCATTCAATACAGGGGCATCAGTCAAACTGCCGGTTGATCGAATGAAGCACCTAATCGTTTTCGATCCTTACTCAGCGTCACAGGGCGGAATTCACGTTCCTTCGCAACCGTAAATTTACCTCTGTGACTTTGTGATATTGCATCGCGACGGTGCAGGATCCCCGATGGGTAAAAACACCGAGAGCGATGCAAAATATTTCTTGAGAGGACCACCTCCCCACCAGCAACGTTTGTGATCAGTTTGGAGGCATCTGAAAGGGGACGGCGTGATCGATGTGCTGTACAGAGGCACACACGACCCCGGCATCCGCCCCCCTTCGTGTTTTGCGCTTCGTTGGCACAAAAGCAACACGACAACTCAAAAACGCACAGGAAAAAAAAAAAAAGCACAACGAGACAGGAGTCACCTGCCCATCTCTTATGACGAGGCGAGGTCGCCCTCCACCCGGGCGCAAGTCTCTTCGAGAAGCTTGAGGAGGTTCTCCTCGGTGCCCTCCCGCTCGTGCTTCTCGGCCTGTGGAGGGGGCGGAGACGGGGGGATAGTCAGAAGTGAGGTTTGGCCGCACCACAAAAAACTCCGCGCGAAATGATCAAGGCAGACTCCCCCAAACGCCCACCGACACCACAAAACGCATCGCACAGCGGCACTCCCTCCCCGGAGGAACCCTGCCGCCACGCCGCAACCGCCTGCTACACCCAGGGCGCCCGGGGGACCGAACAGACGGCGAGGTCGGCCTGCATGCGAGCAGCCATGTCCTCGAGCATCTTGAACATGGTGCTCTGGGTCTCCTCCCGGATCTGGGGCCACGTGGTGCGGTGCCACCAAACCCCCCCAACAGGGAACAGCGAGGAAGAGAAGGTGAGAATGACGGAGGCGAGGCAGGCCCACCACCCATGTTACCCGCTCCGACAGTGCTCCCCCCCCCCACACACACACACATCCCACACACACACACACACATCCCACACACACCCATACCAACCTTGCGCTCAGAGGCCAAGATCTCGCGCAGGGCGGCCACCTCCTCGCCCATCCGGCGCACGATCAGGTCGGCCTTCTCGTCCCGGGTTCGCTGCTCGGTCTCAATGCCGTCGTTCAGCCGGGCCACCTCCTCGGCCATCTCCTTGGACTGGTGCTCCTCGCCCTCCTCCCGGGCCCGCTTCTCATTGGCCAGGTCCAGCCGCAGCGCGTAGCACTTGTCCTCGATGACCTTCTGCACCTTGGTCTCGGACTCCTTCCGGGCCTGGGTTGAAGCCGCCGAAAAAGAAACGCGATGAGAATGGGCGAAAGTGCGGACGGTCGCACGGACTTGCTTCTCTACGTTCAGCTCCAAGGTGATGCTGTTCTCGAGGAGTTTGAGTTCCTTTGACTTTTTCTCATCGAGGATCTTGAGTTCGGAGCCGGGAGACGGGAAGGAAACAGATAAAGAATAGAGCCAAGACGTATAGAAGAAAAAGAGACCTCGCGGGCAACTTTTTCGGCGACCAGGGCTTCCTGGTGCCTTGTGATCTGCTCGCGGAGCAGCTGTGCCCGTGTTTCTTGTGCTGTCTGCGCCCGGGTAAAGCGCTCATCGAGCGCCTTCATCTTAGCTAAGCGTAGGGCGTGAATATCAACCCTTGCCAAAAGGCATTAAGTCGACAGACCCTCCACCTGCTCGCGGAAAGCCTCCCGCCCGAATTCAAGTCCTTGTGTCAACCCAGAGAGCTTCTTTTGCAGCTCGGTGATCCGAACACGACTGGGAGACTCTCCGGTCAGCATCAAAGGCGAAGGAGAGACTTGCATTCGAAATAGAAAAAGCCTGCAACTCCACCGGTTTGAGCGGCTGACCGGGTGTTTCAAATTCTGTCTGGCCGAATCGCAGCACCCGACTCGTTAGAGTCCATCGCATCATGGCCCACGGTTGAAGAGAAGCCACACCATCCAGACCTCGAAGTGGGTGACGTGATCGGACAAGGGTCGTTTGCGCAGGTTTATCGTGCCATCGAGAAGCCCACTGGCGAGGTGGTTGCTCTGAAAAACTTTAACCTGAAGCACTTTTCCAGAATTTTAACCGAAATTCGATATCTGGATGAATGCGAGTCTGTTGGGCTGTTGTTATCAATCTCACACACCCCTGCAGCGGCAAGGAAAATGTCATCCCGCTTCTTTGGATGTTTCGAAATCATGCCCAGCTGACAGCCGTGATTCCTTTTGTTGAACATCAATCATTCCGGGAGTTTCTTCCCCGATTCACCATCCCTCACATCCGCCGTTACATGTACGAACTCCTTCGAGCGCTGAAACACATCCACGCAAAGGGCATTATCCGTCTGTCTACACGCAGGGCACTCTTTTCCTGATTGTATCCGCAGATCGCGACATCAAACCGAACAACTTCCTGTTTCACTTCGACTACGACCGGTTTGCGTTGATCGACTTTGGTCTTGCCGAAAAGGTCTGAGGCTGTGGAGGGATATTTTTCCCCTCATCCACATCCTCACATTGGAATAGCAAAAGGACGTGTCCGGACGGTACCCGTCCCGGGGCGGGACCCGAGGGTTTCGTGCCCCGGAGGTGCTGATCCGCTGTTTCAACCAGACCACGGGTCCGTCTCCGGCAGGTGCCTGCCTCCTCCATCCGTAATTCCCCCCCCCCCACCCCCCCCCGCCCCTTCTCTCTCCATCTCCCCGACTGATCCTGATGGTTCTCCCACCATCCGATCGGGGATGATTCCGGCCAGCGATCGACATCTGGAGCGTGGGCGTCATCCTGATGTGTATCCTGACCCGGCGATACCCACTCTTCGAGACGTCGGATGACTGCGATGGTCTCATGGAGATCGCACGGTTCTTCGGAACCGACGTGCTTGTCCAGGCCGCCAGGAAACAGGGTCTGTACCTCCCACACACCTCACCTGACTACATCACTCCTGTCACCCCCGAATACAGAAAGGAGCTTCACATCCCGGTGCACATCGATCCGCCCGATCTGCGCGTTGTCTTCCGCCGGTCTGCTCCCGCCAAAATTCACTGGCCTTCCCCCCCCCCCCCCCCCCCTTCCCAGCCTCAGTTTCAACATTTTTTCTTTTCGTAGGATTTGGCCGGAGTGCCCCTACGAGATTCCTGACGACCTGCTCGACTTCCTGCGAGGCCTGATGCGGATCCTGCCTTCGGAGCGCCTCACAGCCACCCAGGCTCTACAACATCCATTCATCACCGGCGCAGCGGCTCCCCCAGAACGCATCCTACCCCTCGTCCGTGCTGGCCGCCAGTGCGTACTCGTCCTCAATTCGTTCCTGAGCGCACTTGCACCTTCCGAAAGCACCCGCAAGTCTCACTCCATTTTCCTTTTCGCGTCCAGACGCGTTCTTCACGCACCGCCACCGCCACCGCCGCCGCCACCACCACCACCGCCGGCCGGCCGACCTGTTCCGCCCCCGAAATCCCGAGCCACCGACTCGCCGCCCCGTCTGTTCCGGCCGCGCATACGAAACGCCCACGAAGCTCAAAAAAGGAAGAAGATGATGATGAGGAGGAGAAGGAGGGCAAATAGAGCGGCGGCCGTCTGCTCTCGACATGCCAACCCAACGTGTGGTGCGTGCGAAGAGAAACGCCCTTAGAAACCTGCCCTGCGTTGGGGCTTGCGTGGGCTTGGGCCCGGGGCACCCGCCCCAGCGATGGCCAATAACGGAATCCCGCCCGCGGGTGCCATTGGACGGGTGGGCGATCCCGGGGCCACCACGGGCGGCGGCGATGGACCGCGGGGGGCTGCGGTCGGACTGCTGATGTCCAACAGGGGCGACGATGGGGCAGGGGGTGATGGCGGCATGGGCGGGGGCAGGGGGGCCGCGAAGGGCACGGGGGAGATTGTCCCGGGACGGGACGGGCCGGCTGGCAGCACGGGGGACACAGGAGCCAGGTATGGGGGAGCAGAGACCAGGGGTGACGGACGCACCGGGGTGGCAGACAGCAGGGAGGACGGGAAAGGCACAGGGATCGTGGCCTTGCCGACCCCTGGGCGGGCGGGCGACTGACTGCGCGTCGGCCGGCCGCTGCCGCCGAACGGGTTGACGGCGCGCGGGGGCGGACGGACGGGGGTCGGGTGGGCCACGAGGGGGAAGGGAGACGACGGAGCCGGGGTGGGGAGGGCGAGTGCAGGTGGTGGCTGGTCGAGGAAGGGGGGCGGTGGCAGGGACTGGGACTGGGACTGGGACTGAGATTGGGACTGCTGGGAGCCGTAGGGAACCAGGGAGAACTCAGGCTCGGCCGAGGGCTCGCTGGGCGCCCCCAGGAAGGGCACTGGAGGGGCAGCGCCTAGGGGCAAGAACCCGGAGGTGAGTGAAACTCATTTGACCAACAACAACAACAACAACAACAACGGCGGCAACAACAACAACAACGGCGGCAACAACAACAACAACGGCGGCAACAACAACAACCGTTTCCGAGCCCCCTCAAAGCACGGAATCGAGGCCTTCATTGAAGAGGCACGCATGACGACATGACGGAAGCACTACAGACCAGGGGCGAAGGTGGTCGTTGTGGTTGTGGTTGTGGCAGTGCCCGCTACCAGCGACCCCAGGGCTGCCTCGAGCGAGTCGACGAGGCCCGGGGGCAGGTCCGCATACTGCCCACCCAGGGCGTCGGGCGCGGGGGGTTGGAGGAGCTCGGAGGGCGAGGACGTGAGGCCCTGTGATTTGCGCAGGGCCTGGCCGAAGAGGGCCCACTGCTGGCCCAGATGAGTCGCCCAGCCGGGGGCCGGGCCCGTCTGTGTGGTGGCGTGGGAGTGGGGATTGAGCAGGAAGGGGTGCGAGACGGGGAAGATATATGTTTCGGATGGGGAACGATGGGGGACGTCCGATGGGGGCACTGCTCCGGATGCAGACATTCCCCCGTCTCGCACCCCTTCCTGCTCAATCCCCAATTCTCAATCCCATTCCAACGTGTAACGCGCGACGCGGGCGGGGTCCTAGCAAATACACAGCATGTCTCTCTGCATCCGGAGCAGTGCCCAAAGTGGGTCCACCCGCCCGGAGTGCCTTTGACCTTGCACGGGGAGCCAGCCGCCAGGTGATGGTGGTGTCGTGGGCCGCGAAGTGTGTCAGGGGGTATGTCGAAAAAAAAAAAATCGTTCCAACCACCACGGGAATCGCTCTCTCTCGTCACCCACAGTGAACAGCGGTTGGTCACGCGTGTGTTACCATGTGAACAGCGGTTGACCAAGTGTGTGTTTCCATGTGAACGGCGGTTGGTCACGTGCGTGTCAAATCAGAAAAACACCACCGATTGTCAACCGCCCGACGCCCCCCCCCCCCCCCCCACACACACACACGGACCTGGTGGCGCGGGTTGACAGGCGGCCCGTGCATATCGTGCACCAACTGCCGATAGCGGTGCACCAGGTTGGGCGGGTTGCCGCCCCGGCGCGCCCGTTTCGGCATCTCCATGGGCCACAGCGGGGCGGGCAGCCCGGGCGGGGCGGCCGCCACCGTGCAGAGGGAGAGGGACGTCTGTCCCAGCCCAAGTCCCATTGATGACCCCAGTGCGCTGCTGAAACTCGAGGTGGGGCCCAGGGCAGGTCGGGGACGGGCGAGGTCGGCGGCCTCCGGGAATACCCGACGCAGGACAGCCGTGACGGGGTTCAGGGCCGGATCTGGGGCCCCAGTGGGGGACGTCGGGTGGCTATCCCCGGGGGTGAGAGTGGCTGCGGTGCCAGGTTTGGCGGCGGGCGGGAAGAGCGAAGAGAACGCGGAGGCGGGGGATGGTGTCGGCGGGGCTGGTGGTGGAGGCGGGAGGGACAGAGACGGGGCGTGGGAGGCAGCGACGGTGGCTGCGGCGGCGTTGGCCGGGGAATCTGCTGATGAAGAAAACGAGAAACGGCGCGGCACAGAGGGAAGATGCCCAGACATGCGATGAGCATGGGTGGGGTGGGGTGGGGTGGGGGGGTGAGGAGCGATGCCACATCACAATCTTGCAGCAGCAACAGATATATGAGCAGGGGAGGAGGAGGAGCGATGACACATCATCACAATCTTCACCAACAGACATATGGTGAGCATGGGGAGGAGGAGGAGCGATGACACAGCACAAGCGCAGAGACGGACCGCTGCCTCCGGTCATCACACCCTGCTGCTGCTCAGGCGCGGGCTGATTGCTGCCACTGGGTGGCGCGGCGCCCTCGCCCTGCTGCGGTTGCAGCTGCTGCTCTTGATCCTTGGCCGCCTGTGCGACACGGGCCCAGAGCTCGCGGGAGACCTCGCGCCGTTCGGCCGACCAGCCTTGGTCGATGGGGGTCCGGCCTGGGGATGTGTGTGCGTATGCGTGTGCGTGGTATGGGTAAGTCATCCTGGTCGAAATCATTGATCTAATTTTTAGGAAGGCAGTCATCGTCATTTGGCACGGACCCTGCGATGCTGATGATGCTGATGATGCTAATGCTGATGCTGATTGGGAATGATGCCGATTTGATTGGGTATGATGACTGGATTGCGACTGGATGATGGTGCTTGAACGATGATGCTGACGATGACTGGATGATGATGATGGTGCTTGACTGATTATGATGATGATTGGATGATGTTGGCGGCAATACGTGTGCGCACGACGGACCCTGGACGGATGGCGTCTCGAGCAGCCCCGTCGCCCGGGCCTCGGCCTCGGTCAGCCGCTTGGGCCGGGGACCCCGTTTCAGGCGCGGGAAGGCCGGGTGCAGGGCCCCAAAGGCGGCCCGATTGCGGGGGTGCGTGTGCAGGCGGACGTATGGAAGTGGGGTCGGTTTGCTATTGGCCGGCTTGCCGGCGGCGGAGGGGGCGAGCGAGGGGTCCGAGGGGAGGAAGGGCTGCATCGGGTCTGTGGTGGGGGCGGTGGCGGGGGGCTGCGGGGCAGTCGTCGCCGGCTTGGGCACTCTGATGGGGAGGAAGGAAGGGTAGAAGGAGGAAGGGATGGGGGTGTGGAGAAGAGACGGCGGTCAGCCAAAACGGGACCCCGCCACAGCCTCTGGTGGCAGCACAACATGCCTGCATTTGGAAGAACGGGCCGCCCCCCGTGCAGCCGATCAGGGCTGCCCCAAAACCACAAGCCACCCAAACCACAAACGCAGAAGCAACACTGCACAGAGGACAGACTCGCCGAGGGGGCGGGGGGGCTCCCCGGCGGTCTCGGGGCCGCCGCCCGAGGCCACGGGGCGTCGAGGAGGCGATGCGACCCGGCGCCGCCGCCAGCGTCTCAGCATCTGATCGTCGAGCTGTCCGCGGGGACATCATCCATCATCCAGTCGTCGTCATCATCATCATCATCATCATCATCATCCAGTCATCATCATCATCCAGTCATCATCATCATCATCATCATCATCATCCGATCATCATCCGATCATCATCCGATCATCATCCGATCATCATCCGATCATCATCCGATCATCATCCGATCATCATCCGATCATCATCCGATCATCATCCGATCATCATCCGATCATCATCCGATCATCATCCGATCATCATCCGATCAACATCATCATCATCATCATCCAATCATCATCATCATCATCATCATCATCATCATCATCATCATCATCATCATCATCATCATCATCATCATCATCATCATCATCATCATCACCATCATCATCCAGTCATCATCATCCAGTCGGCATCATCATCATCATCATCATCATCAGCATCATCATCATCATCATCATCATTTAACCATCACATCATCACCACCCAGTCATCATCATCATCATCGTCGTCGTCATCATCATCATCACGGGGAGTGCAGGAAAGGTTGGTGAGCAGCGGGTCCTGGAGTGCAAACAGCGGGGGCTCGTGCAGGCAATTTCTGTCGTTCTTCACAAAAACACCAGCAAATTTTGGCCGCAAAAAACAAACCAAAAACGCGGAGTGATAAGTGATGCCGGGGAGTTGCTCCCCGTGGGGGGGGGGGGGGGGGGGGGGGGGGGATATTGGCGAACAGACCCGCTCCTCCGCCTCGGCTCCGAACTCCGTCTGGGTCCCTTCGGCACCCGGGGCGGCGGCCTGCCCCGGCTCGGCCTTCGTCGCCCCCGCCTTGGGCGCCTTGAGCGGCCCGAGGGTGAACGACATGGGCGGCGGGGGCGGGGCGGGCGGGGCGGCCGCGCTCAGCGCCGCGAAGGCACACTGTCGTTGGGCCCGGAGCATATCTGCTGCCCGGCCGCGGTCGGTGACGCTGACCAGCCACTGCCAGCCGGCAACCGGGCAGCCCAACGATGCGGAACCATCGTCGAAGTCGGCTGGCCCCGGGGCAATACTCTCCATCGTCAGGGCCAGTGAGGTTGCTGGTGCTGGCGGCGGCGCGGGGGCATGGACGGGGGTGGCGGTCGCCGTGACTGAGACGGAGGCCGGGGCGGGGCGCGGGGCGTCTTGCTTGCCCAGGAACCAGCGCAGGAGGCGCAGGAGGGCGCCGGGAGGCACGTAGAGCGAGTCGTGGCGCTGGAGGTACAGAATCTGCAGGGATGTGTGTGTGCGTGGCGGGGTTGAGGGAAAACGATGATGAATGTCATGGGGTTGGTTGGAGTGGACAATGGGTGGAAATCATTAGAGAGAGGAAGGACACCACAAGAAATGTCGGCACAGTCCACGAGAGAAGGGCCAGAATCAGGCAGTGTCTCGCGGGCCAACATCCGCAAGTAGGCAGCAGCGAAGAAGGGCTGGCGGGCGGGTGCTGGCTGGTTTGCTGGCTGGTTTGCTGGCTGGTTTGCTGGCTGTTTTGCTGGCTGGCTGGCTGGCTGGTTTGCTGGCTGGCTGGCTGGCTGGTTTGCTGGCTGGCTGGCTGGTGGCTGGCTGGCGGCTGGCGGGCTGGCTGGTTTGCTGGCTGGTATGCTGGCTGGTGGCTGGCTGGCGGCTGGCTGGCTGGCTGGCTGGCTGGCTGACTGGCTGGCTGGCTGACTGACTGGCTGGCTGGCTGGCTGGCTGGCGGGCGGGCGGGCGGGCGGGCGGGCGGGCGGGGGCGGACCTGATGCAGTTCCAGAACGCTGAGTGGGATGGTGGCGCAGGTGTCCAGCGGGGCTGCTGGGTCCAAGAATGGGCAGGGGGCCACCTCGTGCAGCAAGACTGCATGCCGGCGGGTGTGGTGATGATGATGATGATTGGATGATGATGATGATGATGAGACTCACACAAACGCTGAAGCCACAGGGAAGACCAAAGCCAGGCGGGGATGACGGACCCTCGAGCACGGCCCGCATGACGTGGTGCGGACAGTGACATGCTGTGCCCAAGGACCGGTTGGCGTGGCGGCGGCGGCGGCGCCAGGACGCGGGAGTGGAGGCAGAGGTGGTTGGGCCCCAGGACCACCAATCTGTCGGATGGTGAAGAGAGTGCGGATCGAAATCATGATCAAAACGACAATGACGATTAAAAGTGGGAGAAGAGGGCAGTGCAGATGGTTTCATTCGTGTCAAGGGGATTGATTGTTCGAAGGATGAGGGGGTCATTTCCGGACGGAGAAAGGCCCTGGGAATTCATGGTCTGGATGATGATGGTGATGATTGATGGTGATGATTGATGGTGATGATTGATGGTGATGATGGTGATGATTGATGATGATGACTGGATGATGATGATGACGATTGGATGATGATGGCCGGACGATGATGATGGAAATGGCTGACGATGGGATGCTGATGATGATTGGATCATGAGACTGGAGGAAGACGTCTGGCGAACAGAGGTGAAGTGGGCCACAGGAAAGTGGGATGGCATCATCATCATCATCTTTACATTGTTTTAAACCTTTCCAAAGGAACAAGATATTATGGGACCAAAAAAAAACAAGTGGGAGCAAAGGGACTGATCAACCGGACAGGACGGGTCTCAAATGATGGGCAGTGTGGTGTTGGTCGTCCAGAAGGAAGAAGGACGATGTTGAAAGAGTTGTCAGTGTGTGTGTGTGTGTGTGTGTGTGTGTGTGTGTGTGTGTGTGTGTGTGTGTGTGTGTGTGTGTGTGTGTGTGTGTGTGTGTGTGTGTGTGTGTGTGTGTGTGTGTGTGTGGCTCCTGCTCCTGCTCCTGCTCCTGCCCTTGCTACTGCTGCTGCTATTGTTGCTGCGGCTGCTCCGGCTCGAACCCGTGCCTGTGTCCGCTTCGTGAAAGCTGCTGCTGCTGTGGCCGCAGCCAAAGCCCCTGCCCCGGTCCCTGCTCCTGCTCCTGTTCCTGCCCCAGCTGCTCCAGCTGTCCCGCCTGCTCCCGCCCCTCGCGCCCATGTCCCTGTCCCCGCCCCTGCTGCCGTCCCTGCTGCCGCTGCTGCCGCCCCGAGCTTACTTGATCTGGCCCGTGACTGGGTGATGTACGTTGACCTGCCCGATTTCCCGAATGGTGTTCCCCTGGATGCTGCACTGGGGGTGCCGGCACCCAGCAGCGCCGGACCTGGTGCTGCGCTCGGAGACACTGAAAAGATTGTGCTCCTGGAACTTACAGTCCCCTCGGAGCACAATGTGAGTGCGGCACGAGCGTAAAACAGCCCGCTATTTGGCCCTGACCCGCGACCTGGCGGTGAAGGGCTGGACGGTGGAGCTGGTCCCCTTCGAGGTGGGCTCCATCGGGTTCCTGACACGTTCCTATCATGCCATGACCCGGCTGCTGGGCATTGGCTCCAAAACCCTCTCCACCTCGATCTCTGACACTGTCCTGCGCTGCAGTTACTGGATCTTCCTGTCCCGGGGCGACCAAGTGTGGACCCCATGGGCGATCCATCTGTAACTCAGCTGCCTGTCCTGACCCGTGTCCCTTGTCCCCTGTCCTGTCCACGTCCCCTTGCTCGTCCCGTCCCTTGGCTTTGCTCGTCCCGTCCTGTGGTGGTGTGTGGTCGGGGGGATCCCCGGAGGTGGTGGCACTGCCCCTAGCGCTCCGATCAGTAGGCTCATTCTGGGTGCCACTACACTTTCCGGATCCACTCCCCGTCTCGTGGGGATGGACCGTTTTCTTCCTTCTTCCTGTCCCTACTTCTGCTCCCCCACACTCTCCACACCCCGGCCCCGTCCCGTCCCGTCCCGTCCCGTCCCGTCCGTCCCGTTCTTCATCGTGCCCCTCTGTGCTACGTGTGGCCTGTCCTGGTCGTGCTGCCCCTACGTCCCGTCCCTGGTGCGCCGTCCCGTCCCGACCCGTCCCGTTCGTTGCCGTCCCGTCCCGTCCGTCGTCGATGCTCGCCATCGACATTCTACTTGCGCACCCAATCGAAAAGGTCTGTGTCATATGCTCCGATTGCCCCTTGTCTTGCCTGTGTCGGGGACCCTTTGGCGCGACATGCTGCTGCCGTGCGATGTGGTGAGAGCGTGAGCTGTCCATCCACACCATGTGACGGATCCCTTGTGGGTCCTGATTTCCGGTCTCGGATGTTGACGTGCTCTTCCGCCTGAGCGCTTTGCCGTTGACTGACCCTTGTTCGCTGCCGCCTGCTTGCGTATGTTGGCTTGGTGGACACTGCTTGACTATGGCGCTTCCCTCGTGGACTGTGCCTACATTTCTTGCGGTGTCTCTCTTCCCTCTTTCAATGTGTGTGTGTGTGTGTGTGTGTGTGTGTGTGTGTGTGTGTGTGTGTGTGTGTGTGTGTGTGTGTGTGTGTGTGTGTGTGTGTGCCGTCCCGTCCCGTCCCGTCCCGTCCGTCCCGTTCTTCACCGTGCCCCTCTGTGCTACGTGCGGCCTGTCCTGGTCGTGCTGCCCTACGTCCCGTCCCTGGTGCGCCGTCCCGTCCCGACCCGTCCCGTTCGTTGCCCGTCCTGTCCGTCGTCGATGCTCGCCATCGACATTCTACTTGCACCCAATCGAAAAGGTCTGTGTCATATGCTCCGATTGCCCCTTGTCTTGCCTGTGTCGGGGACCCCTTTGGCGCGACACATGCTGCTGCCGTGCGATGTGGTGAGAGCGTGAGCTGTCCATCCACACCATGTGACGGATCCCTTGTGGGTCCTGATTTCCGGTCTCGGATGTTGACGTGCTCTTCCGCCTGAGCGCTTTGCCGTTGACTGACCCTTGTTCGCTGCCGCCTGCTTGCGTATGTTGGCTTGGTGGACACTGCTTGACTATGGCGCTTCCCTCGTGGACTGTGCCTACATTTCTTGCGGTGTCTCTCTTCCCTCTTTGTGTGTGTGTGTGTGGGGGGGATCGTCAACCCCATCCAACAGACCCGCTGTCTCATCCTCCTCCTCCTCCTCGTCATCCTCGGCCCCCGCGGCCCGGTGGTCCTCGTCCCCCTCAACACAGCATGCGCTCGCACACACACAGGGACCACCGCGCACACACGGACAACCCACCACCTCGGCCTCTCCATCAGCGCAACTCGCCACTTCCGCGGCCTCTCGCCTTCGAGAATTCATCGGAGTCTTGGGGGATGCCGGGGTCGAACCCAGTCGGGGTGTGGCCGGGTGGGCGGGGGATGGAGACGATGATGTTGTTGTGGGGCGCCGGTGCTGCACCAAGTGGGCGGCAGGGCCGAGCGCCCAGAGGCCCGTGGGCAGGCCGGGAGGTTGGTGGCGGAGTTGGTGGCGGCTGGGGGGATGGTCGGGACTGGGGGCGCCACAGCAGGGGCAGGGCGCGCGGCGAATGTGCCATTTCTTGGACAGGGACGGGCGCGCGGGTGTCTGGGGAAAGATGGGACCGGGTCAGAGCAGGAGAGAAAGGAGAGTAAAGAGAAGCGTTAAAATCGGTTTGGGGGAAGACGAAAAAGGATGATTGGATGCTGATGATGATAATGACTGGATGCTGAGATGATGATGAGTGGAGGATGCTGATGCTGATGCGGATGATGATGCGGATGATGATGCGGATGATGATGATGATGATGATTGGATGATGATGATGATGATGATTGGATGATGCCTGGATGATGATGATGATGATGATGATGATGATGATGATGATGATGATGATGATGATGATGATGATGATGATGATGACGATGACGATGATGATGATGATGATGATGATGATGATGATGATGATGATGATGATGATGATGATGATGATGATGATGATGATGATGATGATGATGATGATGATGATGATGATGATGGTGATGATGATGATGATGATGATGATGGATGTCGCCTCATCGGCAGACAGACCGCAAAAATATCGGAACTCCACTCCGCTTGCTCCTGCTCCTGCTCCTCCTGCTCCACTTGCGTCTCCCCCGTCGGCCGGCCCTTGCCCTCCTCCTCACCTCTTCCCCCGCGTGCAGGTGCCCCCCAGAGCGCCCGCGGCCCCACCCCAGCCACCAGGGCCGTCCGGAGCAGGGCCAACACGGGCGGGTGCCAATGGGTTCGCCATCCATCCATCCCTGGCTCACCCCACACCTGCGCCCACTCATCCCGGGCGCTGCTTGTGAGGGCCGGCCGGAGGTACGTGGCTGCTGGCAGGCCGCCCGGGTGCCCGGGCGCGGGCAGACGCGGGCAGCAGCCGAAGCCGCGCAGGGCGTGTGGATCGACGCGCAGAATGGGGACCGGGGCCGCCCGGATGTAGTGCGGGCGGTGGGGGCGCGGTTTCTGCAGCACAAGAACGCGCGAGGGGGTCGGGGGTGGGGCGGCTGTCGGTGTGGCGGGCTCTTCGGCCGCGGACGAGGGGCCGGAGGCAGGAGGGGGTTCGGTCATGGTTGCGGGGCGGCGGGGGTGTTCGGGGTGTGTCGTCGCTGTTGTTGTCGGGCCCGTGAGTGTGGGTGGCGGGGCGCAGCCGGATTGGGAAGAACAAGAAGAAGAAGAGGACGGGTCCGCCAGCCAGGAGACACGCATGGCACCGCCTGTGGCCTCGGCGCTCGCCAGAAGCCATCCCGACAGCGCGCCGCTGGCCCGCTGGGCAGCCCTCCCGCGCCGGCGGCCGCCCCATCCACTCGGCCCCATCTCCTCCTCCACAACGGCATCATCATCATCATCATCATCATCATCGGCGGGAAGGAACAGCGGGAATGGAACAAGGCCACCCGCCTGCGGCGGGCCGACGTGCAAGCCGACCAACCGGTGCGTCCGGATCCACTGATACAGCCGTGGCTGGGTGGCCATGGGGTCAGGGTTGGGTACCGTGAGGCTATCACCCCCGGGGGTATACCCAGGCAGGGTGACCGTGCGTGGGGGCCGGTCCGGAGGGGCCAGAGCGCGCGGGGGCAGGGTGGTGAGGGCTGGGCGGTACTGGGTCAGGTCGGGACGGGACGTGACAGTGGTGGTGGAGAGCATGGCGGGGAAGGGCGGGCGGCACGGAGGCGCCGCGGGCCGGAACGGGAAGAGCACTGCCGGCTGGGCGGGGGCCAGCGAGTGCGCGAGTAAGTGCCAAAGGGGAGGAGTGCTGGTGCTGGTGGCGGCAGGGGCAGCAGGCGGTGCCATAAAGACGAGGTGTCGTGGTGGGTCGTGGTGGGCCTGGTTGTCCCAGCGGGCCACGGGGACCCCCCAGCACCGGGTGTCGAAGACCAGCACCTCGTGTTGTGTGGCCAGGGCCACCCACCACGCCCCGCCCCGGGCGGGCCCGCCTGGGGCACAGGTCATGGCACCGATACCCGGCCAATGCTGTTCCACAACAGTCATGGGCGGGGCCCCGGTGGCGGTGGTGACCGAGGGGGATGGGGATGCGGTGGGTGAGGCGCTGTTGGGGGTGGCCGGTTCAATGGGCACTTTGGTGTCGGCTGCTGCCAGGGGTGGGGTCGGGGCGTTGGGCTGGGCGGCCGCACCGTCGGGGACGACTGTCGGGGATGAAGGGGAGGGGGCGGGTGGGCAGATGGGTGGTGAGGAACGATTCATTCGGTTCGAAGACACCCACCCAGCCATCATCATCATCCAATCATCATCCAACAACAACAACAACAACAACAACAACAACAACAACAACAACAACAACATCATCATCATCATCATCATCATCATCATCATCATCATCCAGCCATCATCATCATCATCAATCATCCAATCATCATCATCCAATCATCATCATCATCATCATCCAAACATCATCCAAACATCATCATCCAAACATCATCATCATCATTCAAACATCATCATCATCATCCAAACATCATCATCATCATCATCATCATCATTCATCATTCATCATTCATCATTCATCATTCATCATCATCATCCAGTCGTCATCATCATCCAGTCATCATCATCATCATCATTCAATCATCATCATCATCATCCAGCCATCAGCATCATCCCACCGGACAGCACGCGGGCTGTTGCCGGCCTTGACGTCATTCCGGCGAAATTGGAGCAGATACCATCCACACACACCGCTTCTCTCGGTCCGGACCAGCACGTGTTGTCGCGCCAATGACACCCGTCCCTCCAGGGGCCACCACGGAAGCGCTCGCGTACACTGGCGGCAGCACGGCGGGCGTCAAAGCGATGGCAGTGTGCCGAAATGGGGGCGCCCGATAGGTCAGGTGTAGGCGGCTGCTGAGAAACTGGTTCCGGACGCAGGGGCATGCGATTTGGGCGTTCTGGGGGGCCTGGAGCGTGGCCAGGCTGGCGGGAGGCAGGGCGGGCGGGGTGGAGGGGAGGCCGCTCTCGGCGGGGGGCGGCCGATGGGGCTTGGCGAAGAGGGACAGTGGCGGCAGGGAGAGAACTTCCTGCCAGTGGGCCGGGTCCTGCGCGGCAAGTTGATGGAAATCTGGGTGATGAAGCGGAATGACATGACAGCTTTTTTCATCGACGGCAGGATATTTTTGGGCCCCTGGAAAGGGAGATTCTCTCGAGGCAAGTCGCACACACCCCGCTCAATGTCGCCTGCACATATTGGGCCCAGTCCTCATCCGAACGGACCACTCCAACCTGCTGTGGGCACACATCGCCGCGAGGAAGGGGGAGGGGGGGGGGGGGGATGTGGTCCCGTGCGGGCCACAAAATAATGGGATGCCCCACACGCACGCGCACACACACTCCTCACAGCGGAAGAGATCACAGCGCCCTGGCCACGGGCACCGAGTCCCGGGTGGGGGTGGCCACCGCCGGCCGAGCCGTGGGGTTGTGGGGTTCCTGGGGTGCGAGTGCTTTTTTTTTTTTTGTTCGTGTAGTCCATTTCGTCTTGTCGAACATAACAGTGGTGCTTCCCGCCGTCATTGAATGGAGCTTCCTAAACTATCTTTGAACAACAACAGCAACCAGCTGCCGCTGACGACATGAAGTTGACAGCCCACCACCCGAGCAGCCCACTCCGATCCCGGGCACACGGACCCTCAGATCGCACTGGGCGATCGCGTTGCAGCAGGCCAGGAGCAGGGTGCGGGCCCCGGGGCCATAGGCGAGGCACCGGACGGGGGGCGGCTGCTGAGGCACTGCAAAGGGTTGGAGGCCCGAGGGACGCGGGGGTGGCGCGAGACTGGACCGGATGCGAGTGGTGGTGGTGATTTGGGGGAGTGAAGGAGAGATGACGATGTGAGGCGGCGCATTGAAGCAATGCCTTCAAAAGTTGCCAACTTCGACTGGTTGGGGGAAGTCAGAAGCATGCAGTATATACCCCCTGATCCTCGTGGGAAGCTGCCTCGTGAAGGATGGCACAGAGGCGCTGGTGAGGTGGGAGAAGGGGGGGCGGCACGAAGGCGAACCGTATGAAGGGTGGCCGGCCGGACTCCAAGGCCGCGTCCATTTCTGGCCCGGGGGCAGGCTGAGGACCTGGGGGAGGTGAAGGTGGAGGGGAGGAGAGAGAATATGAAGAGGAACTCGGGGGCTACGTTGAGTGAGCGCGTGGCGTTGCAGGGCGTGAGACGAACGGAGGAAGTCGAATAGATAGAGAATCACTCACGCCAACCGACAATATGGCTGCCCACGATGCCCCCGCGCTGCCGCCCCGATGATGTGCGATGATGCGATGTCCCATGTGGCCAGGGATGGTGAATTCGGCAGACCAGGGGTCCCGTCGGGGAGCACGCAGGTTGCCGGGTTCCAGACGGTCACCCGCCCATCGGCCTCGACCCATGCGAACTCGTGCAGGGTGCGTGACCAGACGCAGGCCTAGTGAGGAACAGGTGATGATACATACATCTGATGATACGCATGCTGACATGCAGATGATGCTACATCTGATAATGCAGAGATGATGCAGAGATGATGCAGAGATGATGCAGAGATGATGCAGAGATGATGCAGAGATGATACAGAGATGATACAGATGATGGCACATGAGAGTGGCACATGATGATGTGACAGATGATGCTGATGCTGATGATGATGTTGATGATGATGATGATGATGATGATGATGATGATGATGATGATGATTGGATGATGATGATGATGATGACTGGAAGATGTTGGTGATGCTGATGCTGATGATGCTGATGCTGATGCTGATGCTGATGCTGATGATGCTGATGCTGATGCTGATGCTGATGCTGATGCTGATGCTGATGCTGATGCTGATGCTGATGATGAGACAGATGATGATACAGATGATGATGATCCAGTTACAGGATCACCCCGCCGCAGTATCCCCACTGTCCATGTTGGTGTCCTCGGGGCTGGTCGACAGACCTGGGGGCGCGAGCCACAGCACAATCGGTGCGCCACACGGAGGTCGCGCTGATGTGCGGAGGTGTGTGTGTGTGTGGGGGGGGGGGGGGGGTGATGACGATCATGAGTTCATTATTGCGCACATTGTTGGAGGGAAAGGAGAGGTCGGGGGGAAGACAGACGGGCAAGCTGGTGCCGGGATCGTAAGTCTGTTGGGTGGTGATAAAAAAAGGGGGAGTGGGAGGAAGAGAGGGAGTGAGATGCAGAAACCGACACCCCCATCGAAGAGGAGGGGCGACGGGGTCGGGCAGGAAGAACGGGAATGGGAGGCGGGCAGGCAGGAGGTGGGGTGGCGAGATAGAAGTGGAGTAAGAACGGGAATGGTGGAAGTCGGCCAGGAGCCATCATCGTCCAGCATCCAATCACCACACAGTCATCACCACCCAGTCGTCGTCGTCGCCGTCATCATCCAATCATCCAATCATCATCCAATCATCATCCAATCATCATCCAATCATCACCATCATCATCATCCTCATTATCACCACTCACCAATCATCATCCAGTCATCATCATCATCACCACCACCAATCATCATCAGGAGGAGGAGGAGGCGGGGTGGCGAGGCAGCAAGCGGGGCGGACCCACTGAACCAGGATCATGGCCACAAGGGTGCGCACCAGAGCTGCCGTGGGTGATGTGTACATGCGTCGGGAAGGGAGGATGGGGTGTGGACGTGGTGAGTTTGGTCGCCAGGGGGGATCCCTGCGTTCTGGACCAGGGTGAGGTTGAAGCCCCGGGGTGATGGTGTCGCCGGGGACGGGGTGGTAGTGGCGGGGGCGGTAGTGGCGGGGGGTGGCAGGAGCGGGGGGGAGGGAGAGGAGGGGGCACCGGACCTTCCCCGCTGCCCGCAGGGCGTCCGCCAGGGGCGGGACGAATTTGTACTTCCAGGATGTCCTCGTCCAGATCCACCTGCAACGGATCCCCCAGTTGGATGGTCGGGCGTCGGCTGGGCCTGGGCGGGTCGGTCGAGTCTTCATCCCCCGAGGGGATAGCCGCTGGCCGGGTGATGATAGAGTGCAAGCATAAAATCGATGGGTCTGAGGATTTCCGCAGCAAAATTCCAATGAGCGCTGGAATGACGCGCGGTGTTGGTTCGGTAAAGGGGAGCGTGTCAATGACCGGGCCCCAGAATGGGTAATGCTGATGAGGTGCATCGGGGTGATTCGACCCAATCGATTCCGATAAGAGCTCAGAAAGGAGCGGGACATCGACGGGACCGAGCGATTCGTGCGTCAGACTCAGGAGACGGGCCTGCACAAAAGGAATAATGAAATGGCGCAGACGGGCAATGATACACGGACCTCTTCGTCGAGATTGTCCGAGGGGCGCGTCCCGAAGGGGATCACATTGGGTGGGACAGGGGGAGGCGCCAATGACGGCAACGCCAACAGAGCATCGGAAGTGAGGGGGTGAAGTGGAGTTCCGGAGTCTACCGCCCGGAGAGGTTTAGAATGCAGATAAATGGACATTGCAGCCATCAGACCAGTGACACCGAAACTCAAATCACAGAACATTCGACCCCGTGCTGCTCAGGAGCTCTCTTCCGTCGATAACGGGCACAACCTCGGCACGTCGGAGACTATCCCGGCATTCGTTTCAAATTTGGTCTCGCGCCCCCCAACGGAAGCAATGGAGGCCGAGTTCCTGCTTGTCCCGAAATATGGAGATCTGATCGAGGATGAATGCACAGCACCATTTCGATTGGCCAGCGTGATCGATTTCAAGGGAACGGAAGAGATCTTTGCGCTGTTGGACGGTGTCGAAGACCGGCTTCACTCTCTCCCTCTCGCCATCACGGATCACGAGTCTTTCGACGTGATTTACTGCGTGCTTCTGCACCAGGATCAATTTCCCGAGTATCCATCCTCCATTAAGCAACACTTGCTCGAGATTCTCTGTTCGGGGCTCGCTTCCCTGCACACCCACCTCCTCTCACACCTCCGCAAGAAAGAAACACCATCTGAAGGCGATCTCCGGAGTTCCGATATCACGATGCGATCGGCTCTGCGAATGTATCTCTTCCTTCTTGGGCGGTTCTGCGAACTCGCCTCGGCACAAGCGGCGAACTCCACCTCTGCGCCTGTCGAAAAGTCGGGATCTCGGCGCAAAGCCTCCGCACAGAATACCGACGACCTCTGGGACTGGGCGGAGGAGGCATGCCGGGTCGTGGACACCCTGGCCGAGGTGATGGAGACGCCGGGGTTGGAGCGGCTCTGGGGCCTGTCCCCCAAGGTCGATCGCCACCATTGTCTCCCATTCCCCGATGACGATGACGGCCAGGCCGACGAGGGCGATGATGACGAGAAACCGAGTCGACATGCCCCCGGCGAGGATGGCGCCCCAGATCGTGCGGACTCACCGGCCCCCGCGGATGATGGCAATGCCCCCGAGGACACCGGGGCAGTACAAACCGAAGAGTTGGTGCAGCGGGTGATGGAAGTGGCCAGGGGATGCCTCGTCAGCCCAACTTTGATGAAAAAGAAGAAGGTCGCTCTCACCCCTCCCATCCCATCATCACCCCATCATCACCGCTATCATCCCCATCCTCACCCCATCATCACCTCTCCCACCATCCCATTCTCATACATCACTCATCCCCATCCCACACACCGCCTCCAGCTCCGCTACGCCAGCTTCCACCTGGTGGGTCTGCTCCACCGGATGTACCCGCAGGCCGTTGGGGGTCTGGTGGCGGTCCTGGTTCATCTGCTTGAGGGTTGCGAGCATGCCCCCGGGGCCATTGCCGAGATGTGCCAGGTCTGAACTGACCCCGAGGGCTGCTGGATTCGATGACCACAGGAAAACCGCTCCTCGATTCGTTCATTTCCATGTCGTCATTCAATCAACCGAACTGAGCGTCATGATCATCGTGCTCTCTGTCTCATCAATTAATTGCACTCATTTTTTCCCCTGCTGTTCTGTCTGTTTTCTGTCTGTTTTCTGTTTTCTGTCTGTTTTCCGTCTGTTTTCCGTCTGTTTTCCGTCTGTTTTCCGTCTGTTTTCCGTCTGTTTTCCCCACACCGCAGCTCTCCTCCCAGGCATGCCGCCTTGCCGCCGGCACACCACCACCCCGCCACCCGCCGCCACCTCCACCGGCCGACTGGACCCTTCCCCTTCCGCCTCCGCCCACCCACCCCTCGCTTGGCCTCGATCTGTTGGACGCCATCGTGCCGGCACTGGAGCGACACATGGCAGCGGCGGTGGCAGCCGGAGCGGGACGGGGCGGCCCGCGCGGGGCCGAGGCTGAGGTCGGGGCCGGCGGAGAGGGGGAGCAGCAGGAGGCGGAGGCGGAGCAACAGGCCGAGGCGGAGGATCCCGAGGCAGTCGCTCCGGCCGGGGGCAAATCCACTCGCCGGAAAAAGGTTGGCAACGACATGCCATGCCATCGCTCGGCGGTCCCCGTCCTCGTCGCCATCCCCCCCGCTTGCCATCTCGTCCTTTTTTGTTTCGGGGCCCCGTTTGCCCCCGTGTCATCATCATCCAATCATCGCCCAATTAACATCACCATCATCAGCCAATCATCAGCCAATCATCAGCCAATCATCATCATCATCATCATCATCATCATCATCATCATCATCATCATCATCATCATCATCATCATCATCATCATCATCATCATCATCATCATCATCATCATCATCATCATCCAATCATCATCATCATCATCATCATCATCATCATCATCATCATCATCATCATCATCATCATCATCATCATCATCATCATCATCATCATCATCATCATCCAGTCATCATCATCATCATCATCATCCAATCGTCATCATCATCATCATCATCCAATCGTCATCATCATCATCATCATCATCATCATCATCATCATCATGCCATTACACGGCCTTCTTCACCGCCCCTTTATCTGCCACGACATCCTTTGCTTTTCATTCCCGTCTCCCATTTGCACCCCGTCAAAACATATCATTGGGCGCAACCACTGGTGGCGACGGCCCTGCTCCTCCCCCATCCATCTTCCCCCCGACTCACCCATTCGCCTTTCCGTTCGCAGGCCGCCCCTGCCGCCGCCGGCGGACCGCCAGCCACCAACCCGGCCCTGAAGCAACTCGCGTCCTTCCTGGTTGAGGTCTTCACCCGCCTGCCCCACGAGCTCGCCGCCCGCCTGTGGCTGGTCCTACCGCTCCTGGACGGGGAGGCCCACCTGGTTCGGTCGGCCGTCTGCGAGGTGGCCGCCCAGGTGGTGCTGTGGAGCGCCCGGGCCGAGGCCGGAGCCAAGGTCTGCACGCCGGACCTTGTGGCTCGTGTTCTGGCGGCCGTCGGGCGCTGACTGGTTGTGTGCGGTCTTCAGATTGTTGTCTTCGTGTCCCAACACAAGGCCATATGCCATCCATTGCCGCGTCAATTCCCCCCCATCACCATCCCCCGACACCTTTCTAATGGTCGTCCAACGAGAGGCCCGCCCGCATGAGAATGACGTGGCTTGTTGTTGTTGTTGTTGGGTCCCATCACTCTCCAATCCTTCTTGATCACACACATCACCTTCATCACATCATCCTTCATTCCTTCTTCACCACATCCATTTCATCACATCACCCTCCAATCATTCTTGATCACGTCACCTTCATCACATCATCCTCCAATTCTTCCCCACCACATCACCATGTCACTCCATTCCTTCTGCCCCGTCCTTCAGCCATCCGGCCCGTCCGCCGCGGCCACCGCCGTCCCCCTGGTGCCTCTGCGGGACCACCTACTGGCTCGCATCCTTGAACGGCTCCTGGACACAAGCGCCTTCACCCGCATCCGAGCCCTGAATATGGTGGCCCTGCTGGCATCGGATGGGGCTCTGCCCCGGGTGCGATACTCCGAGGCTGCCCTGGGCTGCGCGGGGCGTCTAGGCGATGTGGCGTCGACCGTGCGAAGAGCGGCACTTGGTTGCGCTGCGGTCGGTCATATGGCTCTCCCTCACCCGTCATGTGTGTCGTGTGTGTCGTGTGTGTCGTGTGTATCGTGTGTGTCGTGTGTATCGTGTGTATCGTGTGTATCGTGTGTGTCGTGTGTGTGTCGTGTGTGTGTCGTGTGTGTCATGTTTGTGTCATGTTTGTGTCATGCGGGTCATGTGTCATCACCCACCTCCGACTCTTGGGGAACTGGATATGCCCTTCCCGCGACTCGCCTTCATGACGTCTTTCCCACTCCCCCATTACCCACCCCACCGGCCCCAGCCAGAGTGCAGATGTGTATGTCTGAGACTCTCCTCCCCACCCACTCCCGTTCCATAGACCCTGCTCGAACGCAACCCCTACGGTCCGCTCCTCTCGGCGCGCGCCTTCCGTGTCCAGCTCGACCAGCTGCCGCCCACCGGCCCCCAAGCTGCCCCGACCAGCACCGCCCCACTCACGGCCGCCGCCACGGGTGAAGTGCCACCACCATCAGGCGAGCCGACATTACCCAAGGGAGATGGTGACAATCCTCATTCGCCACCATCAGGCGACGGGAGGACACAAGAGTTGACATCACCCAAGGGGGATGCCGACCATCACCCTTCCGACATTGCGGACCCAGCCGCTGCTGCTGCTGCTGGCGATGCTCCTGCAGTGGCGGCCGAGGGGCCAACAGCACCAACGGCAGCAGCAGCAGCAGCCTCGACCGAAACCTCCGCCGCCGTGGGGAAAACGACCGCGCCGCCGGCACAGGAAGACGGTCCGATTTGGTGTTGTGTGTGGTTTATTGTGTGGTTCCCGGGACCCACGACCCGCCCCACCTGCCACTGAGCACCCCCACCCACCCCAACACCCACACCCACCACTGGGTGGCCCCGCCACTAGGCGGGCCCCCGGCCGGGAGGAGCCACCATACGGGTCATTCGGCCCGGCCCCCCCCCCCCGGAGTGTAACGCATGGCGCGAAGGCGCGAGTAATCTTTCTTCTTGAACTTGTCGCCTGCGCCCTCGCAAATACACAGCATGTTCTCTCTGTTGTGTGTGTGGCAGTGTCGCGCTTTGCCGTTGACTGACCCTTGTTCGCTGCCGCCTGCTTGCGTATGTTGGCTTGGTGGACACTGCTTGACTATGGCGCTTCCCTCGTGGACTGTGCCTACATTTCTTGCGGTGTCTCTCTTCCCTCTTTTCAGAGAACCGCACGGTGATCTGTCGACCTCTCTCCGTTGGTGTGGCTGGTCGCGCGTGCACACAACCACACCCATCACCAAAAACCACCATCATCCTGCCCCGTCCTGTCCCTCCCTCTTCCTAACTACCCTTTCTCCATCTCCTCCACCTCCACCCCCCCCCCCACACACACACACACACACCAGTCCCGGCGGACCCACGTCGTCGGTTCCTCGAGGCGGCGGCGGCCTTTGGGGAGCTGCTGAACAGCGAGTGGATGCCCCGTCTGATGATGCTGCTCCGTTCAAAGGCCCCCACCGACGGGTGCGGGGCACTCAAGGTCATCGTCCAGGCACGCCGCTTCGGGGTGGATGCCGTGGACGCGGAGGCGCTCCAAGCTGTGGCCGAGACCGTCTGGTCTGCCTGGATGCCGGGTGGGGATCATGAGGGATGATGATGATGACGACTGGATGATGATGATGATGATGATGATGATGATGATGATGATGATGATGATGATGATGATGATGATGATGATGATGATTGGATGATGATGATGATGATGATGATGATGATGATGATGATGATGATGATGATGATGATGATGATGATGATGATGATGATGATGATGATGATGATGATGATGATGATGATTATGATGAGCGGATGATGATGATGATGATTGGATGATGATTGGATGATGATGATGATGATTGGATGATGATGATGATGATTGGATGATGATTTCACCCAAAGCATCATCGTCATCATCCTACCCTCCCCTCCCCCCTCACCTCCCCCACCTCCCCTGCCCCCATCGGGGTCCTCGATGTCTCGCCCAATCCGCTTCCCAATCCTCCAACTTTTCATATTTGTCAACATCATCATCACCCCCCCTCCCCTTCCCCCTTCCCCCCCCCCCCACCACCACCCTCCTCAGGTCTTCGGATGTCTCAATTCGGGACGGCTGTCTGGACGCCCACCGGATTCTGATGTCTCTGCCCCTCCGGCCCCGCGATGAGGCCGCCCCTGCCCCACCCGCCCCGCCCACCTCAGCCCTCGGGCGCCGCCTGGCGCTGGCTGCCGTCCAGGGGATGCTGACCCTGTGCAAGCGGCTATCCCCCGCTCATGCGGTCTGTCGGTTTTTTCGCAATGGTGAGCCGCGTCGCCGTGGGGGTTTGCTGGGGGCAGGCTCTTGTCGGCGTGAGATTCTGTGTCTGTTTTCTTGCTCCGCCTGCATGGATTGACCTTTTATCAGACTCTTCGGCGCTGTCAAAATCCTTTGCGGAGATTCTGCAAGAAAATGGCACTGCTTGGCCCCCCCTCGGCCACCCTCTCCATCCTCTCCACACACTCGTCTGTTCGAGTCACCGAATGGGCCCACAGACACGAATGCACAGGCATCTTTTGCTTGTTGTTGGCACAGATCAATGGTCCAGGTGAGAGATTGGATCGTGTGACCCGACCCAGGCACTTGGAAAGTCACCACCCACCCTCCACCACACTTTGTCGGTGCGAGATCCTGACGTGTGCTTTTATTTTTATGCCCCGTCGGCATCCGTTGCCTTCGGCGGTCATATCTTGCGAATGCATGAAAAGGGCAGTGCCACCTAATCAGCCCCACAGACGCATAAACACACAAACACGGCAAATCTCCTTTTGTTCGTTGACCAGATCGTGTGACACGACCCACTCGCCCGCAAGCCATCACCACTCACCCTCCACCACACACCTTGCCTCCGCTTCCACCGCAACCCCACATCAGGCCTCGCTCTCCGAGGTATGCATCCTGCTTGCCCGTGCGGGCGACATCCACGAGGGCATGGTCGACGCCCTGTGGACCCTGGCCAGCGGGTGGGCCGCTCCAACCCCCAGTGGCGGCCCAGCTGACGGAAAAGTCTGTCCAACACGCCCCCACACACACACTCTGTTTTTTTTCTTTCAATTTTCCGTCATCATCCTCTTCACCCAAGCATCGTCATCCAATCATCATCATCATCATCATCATCATCATCATCATCATCATCATCATCATCATCATCATCATCATCATCATCATCATCATCATCATCATCATCATCATCATCATCATCATCATCATCATCATCATCATCATCATCATCATCATCATCATCATCATCATCATCATCATCATCATCATCATCATCATCATCATCATCATCATCATCATCATCATCATCATCATCATCATCATCATCATCATCATCATCATCATCATCATCATCATCATCATCCAGTCATCATCATCATCATCATCATCATCATCATCATCATCATCATCCAGTCGTCATCATCATCATCATCATCCAGTCATCATCATCATCATCATCATCATCCAGTCATCATCATCATCATCATCATCATCATCATCCAGTCGTCATCATCATCATCATCATCATCATCATCATCATCATCATCATCATCATCATCATCATCATCGTCATCATCATCATCATCATCATCATCATCCAGTCGTCATCATCATCCAGTCGTCATCATCATCATCATCATCATCATCATCATCATCATCATCATCATCATCATCATCATCATCATCATCATCATCATCATCATCATCATCATCATCATCATCATCATCATCATCATCATCATCATCATCATCATCATCATCATCATCATCATCATCATCATCATCATCATCATCATCATCATCATCATCATCCAGTCGTCGTCATCATCATCATCATCATCATCATCATCATCATCATCATCATCATCCAGTCATCATCATCATCATCATCATCATCATCATCATCCAGTCGTCATCATCATCATCATCATCATCATCATCATCATCATCATCATCATCATCAGAGAGAGACATGCTGTGTATTTGCGAGGGCGCAGGCGACAAGTTAGAGAAAGGTTACTCGCGCCTTCGCGCCACACACTCCGGGGGGGCCGGGCCAAATGACCCGTATGGTGGCTCCTCCCGGCCGGGGTCCGCCTGATGGCAGGGCCACCAGTGATGGTGTGGGTGTTGGGGGTGCTCAGGGGTATGTGGGGCGGGTCGAGGGCCCCGGGTGGCCGTCGCGGCGTCAGGGCGCGGGACCCGTCGCGGCAGCCGCGCCGTTGCGCATGGTCATGAGCGCGAGGGCATCCCAATGAACCAGAGGGTCGAGACGGAGGAGAGGGCCCGCTGAACGGATCGCGTGGCAGGGCGTCGGCCGGTGTCAGCCGCGACAGGGCCTGGCACGTGGCCCTGGGCACGGTCCCCGGGCCGACAGGATCACCGGCACCGCGCGGCGGGGCTGCCCGGTGGCCTCCGTGACGGCCTGGCAGAGGGGCGATAATTGGGCCGCCTTGGCCGCCGCCTGCGCCAGCCAGTCGTGAGTCTGGCCAGTGATGGCCCACGTCGAACCACCAGGTGCCGTCCGAGCCGCGGGACTGAAGCACCAGGTCGGGGTGCACGTCGCGGAGGGTGGCGGGGAGCTTGGCCAGCAGGGAGACAGGAGGGCGGGCGCACAGTTCGTTGCCGACACGCCCATGTAGTGCCGCGTGATCGCGTTGCCCGCCGAACCAGGCCCAGAGTCGGCGGACCACCCGGTCGTGGCGGGCCGTGTAGAAGTCGTGGTACCTGCCAGCCAGGTGGGCCATGGTCTCAGGGCCGTGTGAAATAAGCTCCGGGACGTTGGCGTCCTGGGCTGTGTCTCAATTGAACCTTAAGCCGGGGAACCCGACCGACAGCCGCTCATCTCATGCTGCCAGTTTTCCTGACGTCGGCCCATCCTCGGAGAGGACTTCCCGATATTTGAGCTGTCTTGCCGGCTTGCAGATACTAACCGGAGCCAGAGCACGACTCTTCCGGTGTCCTGTCCCCGGAAAGTCGGATGGTTTACTGCCGTTCGGGTCATCATCATCATCATCATCATCTCATCATCATCATCATCATCATCATCATCATCATCATCGTCATCCAATCATCATCATCATCATCATCATCATCATCATCATCATCATCATCATCATCATCATCATCATCATCATCATCATCATCATCATCAGCATCATCATCATCAGCATCATCATCATCATCATCATCATCATCATCATCATCATCATCATCATCATCATCATCATCATCATCATCATCATCATCATCATCATCATCATCATCATCATCATCATCATCATCATCGTCATCATCATCATCATCCAGTCGTCATCATCATCATCATCATCATCCAGTCATCATCATCATCATCATCATCATCATCATCATCCAGTCGTCATCATCATCATCATCATCATCATCATCCAGTCGTCATCATCATCATCATCATCATCATCATCCAGTCGTCGTCGTCATCATCATCATCATCATCATCATCATCATCATCATCATCATCATCATCATCGTCATCATCATCATCATCCAGTCGTCATCATCATCATCATCATCATCATCATCCAGTCGTCGTCATCATCATCATCATCATCCAGTCATCATCATCATCATCATCATCATCATCATCCAGTCGTCATCATCATCATCATCATCATCATCCAGTCGTCGTCGTCGTCATCATCATCATCATCATCATCATCATCATCATCATCATCATCATCATCATCATCATCATCATCATCATCATCATCATCATCATCATCATCATCATCATCATCATCATCATCATCATCCGCCATCATCATCATCATCATCATCATCATCATCATCATCATCATCATCATCATCATCATCATCATCATCATCATCATCATCATCATCATCATCATCATCATCATCATCATCATCATCATCATCCAGTCGTCATCTTCATCATCATTCTACATATTATAAATACCGAAAAACAGGGACGACTTTTCGGGGGAAGGAACTGAGGGTGGCCTTCCAAAAATCTGTAAAATCCGGGGCTCTCCCCGGCACCGACCGACCCTACGGCGGTTGGTTTTTTAGTCCTCATGCCGTCGGACTTTGCCAACTTAGGGCAACGCCATTTGCCAGAGTGCATCCGTCATCACACCCTATGTGTTCGGGACCGGCTTACAGCACTGCGGGACGTCCACAGGCCACAGTGGTATCCTGGAGGCGCACCGTGTTGTTGGGTGGGGTCCGGCCAGCTGTCCGAGCGGCTCGGTCACCGTGGACCAGCACCGAGAGAACCCGTCGCAAGGCCGGGATGGTGGGGCATACATCAGGGGATCGCCAACCTTGACCGGGCGGGCCATTGTGCTTCGGGTCTCAAGCGGGTTCGGGCGGTGGGCTAAGCTAAGCTTCAAGGGCAGGGGCCAGAGCTACCATGTGTCGCACCGATTTCGCAACGATTTCGCAACATTTTCGCAACAGTGTTGTCCGGACAACGATCGCACCTGAAGGTGGGGCCGGACGCAGCCTGGGCGCCACAGGCGCGAAGAGCCTGGGTCTACTAAGCCTACTGTGTCTTGCGGCATTTCGGCTTTTCGGCCTTCGGCCTCCGACCCCATCTTCACAAGTCCCCAGAAGTGGCCTTATATACCCTACTTGGGCACCCCCAAAGAGTATGGGAGGCACAGGAAAAATTATGGGACCAAAATTAAAGTCCAAAATTCAAATGACCGGAGGGTCGGCGACCTTACCGTTCGCTGGAGGATCCATAAATCCACAAACCGTGGTCGTGGTGGCCCCAGGTCAACCTTCCCCGGGGGATAGCCACCAAGGTCGAAAATTCAAACAGGCTCAGACGGGTCGGGGATGTCGACCTCAGCAGTCGTTCGGGCCACCTTGCCCTATCATCGCAGGGTGGTCGCGATCGACTCAGGGCAACACTTCCCCGGGGATAGCCACCAGGTCGAAATTTCAAAGTGGTTGGCAAAGGCCGGCGACCTCACCGTTCGATGGAGGGACCCATAATCCAGCGAACCGTGGTCGGTACCGGCCGCCGATCAACCCTTCCCCGGGGGATAGCCACCAAGGTCAAATTTCAAACAGGTCGGGGAGCACGGCGACCTCACCGTTCGCTGGAGGATCCATAAATCCACCGAACTGTGGTCGAGGTAGCCCGCCGATCAACCCTTCCCCGGGGATAGCCACCAAGGTCGAAATTTCGGGTGGTTGGCAAGGCCGGCGACCTCACCGTTCGCTGGGACCCAATCAGCGAACCGTGGTCGGGGTTGCCCGCCGATCGACCCTTCCCCGGGGATAGCCACCAAGGTCGAAATTTCAAACGGGTCGGGGAAGGACGGCGACACCAGTCGTTCGGACCACCCTGCCATATCCGGGATGGTCGCGGTCGACTCCAGGTCAACCCCAGGTAGATAGCCACCAGATTGAAAGCGTAACGACGGCTCGCCTGACTTGTCATCATCATCATCATCATCATCATCATCCATCGTCATCATCATCATCATCATCATCATCAGTCATCATCATCATCATCATCATCATCATCAGTCGTCATCATCATCATCTCATCATCATCCAATCATCATCATCATCATCATCATCATCATCATCATCATCATCATCATCATCATCATCATCATCATCATCATCATCATCATCATCATCATCATCATCATCATCATCAATCATCATCCAATCATCATCCAATCATGTCATCATCATCTCATCATCATCATCATCATCATCATCATCATCATCCATCATCATCATCATCATCATCATCATCATCATCATCATCATCATCATCATCATCATCATCATCATCATCATCATCCCATCATCCTCCATCATCATCATCATCATCATCATCATCATCATCATCATCATCATCATCATCCAATCATCATCCAATCATCATCCAATCATCATCATCATCATCCAATCATCATCATCATCATCATCATCATCATCATCATCATCATCATCATCATCCATCCATCATCATCAACTCATCGCCATCATCATCATCATCATCATCATCATCATCATCATCATCATCCATCATCATCATCATCATCATCATCATT
>JAPMOS010000109.1:0-57500 GCA_027972325.1 Paratrimastix pyriformis
CCCGATCCCTCATGGAAAACTGGCCCGGTTCTACTGCGGGGATGCCGAAGCGATCTTGTTTCGCGCGAAGGATAATCCCGGCCGTGTCTGCAGTTTCCAACTTGTTGGATCTAACATCCTCGTTTTATTCAATAGACACTGTATACCTTGGCCGTGTTGGATGCTCCCTGGGGCGGCTACCGACGACCCTCGAGACAGACCCACCCCGGACTACGGATCCCTGGCCCAGTACCTCGACTCGTTCATTGCCCCAATGGTACCATCATTGTGATGGATACCGAGGCCAACTTGTTGTCCCAGCAATGGACGCCGGCTCTCGAGTGCTTCAATTTCGTGAGCGATCACCGAATTCGTGCCATCTGGGAAGTCCGTGATTCATTCCCTTCACGCAATTGGTTTTTAACTTGTCCTTCTTCATCACTTCTTCGCGCAGATTACCTCGAGGAGGCCAACCCCGGCCGTCGCTCTCACCGGGAGCCCCCGCCCTGAGGAGGTGGAGCTGCCCATCGAGGTCTTCCAGCGAGGCCACGAGGGGCCCGTCAACTGCTGGGATGTACTGTGCCCTTCTCCGAGTGAAGTTGGCCGAGATGAACGCCCGGGCCAACCCGCGCACCAACGCGGTCTGCGGCACCAGGCGGGCAGGCCGCTTCGCCAAGCCGGCCGATCTTTACGTCTTCCTCTTCCGCCGCTACGGAGGGCCGGGCCCTGTGTTGGACTGCTACTGCGGCTGTGGGCCAGCTCTCTTGGCGGCAGAGGCCACCGGAACGCGCGTTGATCTAATTGACCGGGCGCCTGCGGTGGAGAGCCTCATGATCGGCCGTGCCTCCGGTGCTGGTGCACCGGCAGGACGAAGCATACCTGCCCCTCGAAGCCACGAGACGGAGCTTTGCAACGTCGTTGCACCCCTGTCGACGAATGGGACCTGCATCTTCGCTCCCCCCTCAAGAAGAACCTGCCCCGTCTCAACAAGAAGAGCAGGCCTCCGAGCAGACCACCACCGCCGAGCAACAACAACAAGAGCAGGCCACCGAGCTTCAAGATGACCAAGAGGGCCCCTGATCCGCTCCCGATGATGAGCCTTATCAGCGGCCTCCTCCTTCCGACGAGCTCAACCCGCTGCTGGACCCGCTCAGTCCGGATGCTTTGGGCGAGGACCTTCAGCCCGAGGAAATCGAGGACTTGCCGTAACTTGTAATACAATCCCTCTTTTCGATCCTGATTTTTTTTTTTGGTTTTACAAACACGATACATCGAGAAATTGCCTCGATTGAACAACAAGTCACCGGGGCGGGATCGGGACCCGGAGGGGGTCTGGGACCGGGAGTAGTGCTCGCTGGACGGGCTGCATGACCAGGGTGATAGCCACTCCTGTGGCGCCTGATATGGAGCCAATCGAAGTTGACGACCTCCTCCACCGCTTCCTGAGGAGGAGTTATTTTCGGAGGTGATGATGGTGACGAGGCGGCATGAGGGAGGCCGAGCCAGCCCTTGGAGACCTGGACCCCGCAGAAGCCGCCGAGATTGACGTCGTGGTTGATGTAGCAGCAGACGATGGTGATGTGGCTGATTATGGAAGCTACGACCGGCCGGACGGCGCGGGGATCCATCTAATCCTTGCCGGGATCGAACGTCTGTTTTTTGGTTTTTCGGGTCATGATCAATGCCCCCGTTTGTCTCATTTTTCCAGTTCGGGAAGGATCACGCAGTTACCGGTCGAACTGTCTAAAAACACGCCAATGAAGGGTTGTACCGCGTCGAGCGGGGAGTTCTGCAGCGGCTCCGCTTCGACCGAGATCCGCGATCGGCCCATCTGAACGTGATCTACCCGCTTGCCCGCCGTGTGCGTGTGTGTCATACATGTTTGCAACATAGAGATGCAAAACTCCCGATTCCGGCCGAAGCCGGGGGTAACATGACCCCAGTCCTCCCATGTCCCCGCAATTCTGCGGGCAACTAGGGCTAGGGGCGGGGCTATGGTGACAGGGAGAGGTAGAAAAGAACGGGGGAGGGACCAAGGAATAGGGTGGATCGAGGAGATAAATCAGGAAAAGACTGAACAACGGGACAAAGATTGAACCGAAAGGAACACAATTCCCTTACATTGGGACTTCTTGGGCGTTGGGCATCCGCGTCCCCATGTACCATCTGGTACTGGTGCGGAACACGAACATCGGGGCGTGTTGTTGGCGGATCCACCATCCAAAGTCCGCCTCCGCGGCCCGTCCGGTCCCGCGGGCACTCGAGCCGCCCCGCTCCCCTTCAACCCCAGATCCGTGGGGCAGAGCGAGGCTCCCTTCGGCGTGGCAGAAGCCCTTGCGCTGGGGCAGGGACAAGCGCAGGGCAGCATGGGCAGGGGCAGCATGGGCAGGGGCAACATGGGCAGGGGCAACATGGGCAGGGGCAGGGCAGGGGCAGGGGCAGGGGCATGGGCAGGGGCCACAGTGGGAGTCGCAGTGGGGCTGGTGCAGATGCAGTGGGGGCTGGTGCAGATGCAGTGGGGGCTGCCAGATGCAGTGGGGGCTGGGGGCGGCACCCTGGCGAACGGATTCCCGACCGGCGCGGGCTGCTGGTGGGCAACAGCAGGGCGCACAGCAAAAGTTGCTGTCAGCCTTCTCCTCAACCCTGTCCTTCTTCTTTGCTGGCGAAGGTTCAGGGGATGGCGGACGTGGCCGACTCGTACCACCTCCAAGCTGAAGCGGGGCAGCTGAGGGGTCGATGCAATGTGCGGTCACTTTTCCGGGAGGCTGTTTGACAGTGCTCGGTGACTTTGGACACAGGCCGGATTGCGGCGAAGCAGTGGACGGGTTCACCGAAGCCACAGGTCGGGCGGGAACGGGGGTCGCCATCGATACTCGCGATACAGTAACGGGCTTGCTGGAAGACTCCAAATTGAAAATGGTGGCACCACAAATGAATTGAATCAATTGCGCAAGCTTTTGGCAGCACAGAGATTGATCGCCCCCCGCCGACCGTAGAATGCTCAAACTGATGCGCTGAAGCAACTTGGTCGACGGGATGCGCTTCTCAGAGGCCACCAAATACCCAAAAAGTTTGCCAAACTCAGGGATCATGGTAGAAGTGAAGGAAAGACGGCTCAGCTGGTCCATGCTCCGGAAGATAGCTCGATGATCGTCGAGCTCGTCAATAAAGCACAGAAATGGATCTTCTTCATCAAGAATAGAAGCATGTTTTTCAATAAAAGCAATGGTTGCGTCGTCCAGATCATCATTCACCGCAGTGATTTCGCAGGCCATAGCCCTGCGTAAATCGTGTTGAACTGAGAATAGTGCCGGGGAAGCCCGTGTGCGCTTGCTGCGGCGCTTGCATGTCCAGCAGGGGCACCTCAACCGAGATGCCCTGATTGCCTACTCGAAGGGCCTCTTCTACATCCATGGCGTGGATCAGCTTGCGCGGGACATCATCGGGACGTGTGGCCAGTGCCAGAGCGTCCGGCCCACGTACGCATCCCAAGTACCACGCCTTGGTGGTCAACCGGCCCCTCGAGGTGGTCGAGCTCGACTGCGGCGGCTTCGAGATGAGCTGCCAGCCGCCTCGCGCGTTCTGCGTCCTGGTGGACCACTTCACGAGCTACATGTGGGCCGCCGCGACACGGGAGACGAAGGCCACCGGGGAGGAGGTGACCGACCTTCTCAGTCGTGTGTTCACCAGCGACGAGCCCAATCTGCTCCCCACCCGGATCGTGACCGACAATGGGACCGAGTTCGTCAACCAGCGCGTGGCCGAGTGGATCGCGTCTGTTCTGTGCGTTTCGGATTTGCTCTTCACAGTCATCAACCCGCTCAGGAACAAGAACCTGCTGCCCGGGGTCCACATGGAGCACCACCGGTCGAGGCCGTACTACCCCAGTCTCATGGGAAGGCCGAGAACGCCGTCAAGAAGATCAAGAACCGGGTGATGAAGATGCGTATCGTGCCGGCCACCAACCGCGAGCTGCCGTGGCAACCCTTCCTGCAGCCCGCCGTGCACCTGTACAACACGGCCACGGTTTCTTCGGTCTTCCAGCAACGCCCGGTTGTGATGATGGCGCTCTACCTCCCCGAGTACGAACAACTGGGCGACATGGCCCAGCTGCCGGACAAGTTCGCCAACCTGACGGCCGCGGAGGTGCGCCAAATCAAGGAGGCCGTGGCGTTCTACCGGCACCGCGAGTACGGCTACATTGAGCGGCGCCGCAACAGCCAAGAGACCATCGAGGAGGGGACTCGCGTCATGGTCGCCCCGCCTGCCAAATGGCGCCGGCCCGGCATTGGCAGGTTCTGCTGGTCCGGAGGGTGGCGGAACGCATGCGTAACGGCACCTACGTCATCGAGTTTGAGGATCGGGTCAAGCCGGGCATTCCCAAGGTCTACGGGCGCAACAAGCTGCGGCCTTACGATGCCACCTTCGATGCCCCGCTCCCTGCTGCGGGAGGCGCTCTGGTCCCCGTCGTTGATCGCCGGCGTCACGCGCCCCCAGAATAAAACACCCCAACCCCACCATCCCCACCACCGCCCCCCGTCCCGCAGTTTTCCGGTCCGGTTTTCTGCAAAAACAAAAATGATCTTATACGAATGCTCGAGGAGGGGGGTGGGGGTGAAATCGTTGGAGGGGCCGGATAATCGGGCTCGGGGGGGGGGGGGGAGGGAGGGAGGGGGCTGCGTGCATTTCCAGTTTTCTCCCAGAGGATCCCCAAAACCGGCTCTCGCTCACCCCCCCCCCCCCGTTCATGAACGCCCTGTGCACTCTGGGTTCTTGTCGACGCCCCGTCCATACAAAACCGGAAACACCAGCCTTAACAGAATCAGCGGCCACATTCCTAAAAGTTTCTGAAGATGACAAAAAAGAATACCGGAAAGACAGACTCTCTCCCAAAGAACGTGCCGCATCTGCAACATCCCAGAGAAGGATCTTCCATCTGACCAGACGGTCAGACAGGCATCTCAGGGGCCAGATATCTGAAATTCTAAGGATGAGCCGCTGCCAGACGTCCCAACAACCAACAAACCGGTAGTTATTTCCGACACCAGACAGGGCCCACCTCCGAGGCAAAGCACTCTGTCCAGCCGGGGAGACTATGATCAAAGCATGATTAGAAACTCTCCATCCATCTTCCTCCATCCACAGACCAACGAGACATCGGCTAGACATACCACACCAACCTGAGGGCAGCCGCCACCCAATGCAGCCACCACACCAAGCCGGCACACCATCCAACCACAGTTGGAAAGTAGGGGCGCTCAGCCCACCAGAAAACGCGGGAGAAAACAGCCATCCCAACCCCCGCCAACCCTCCTGATCCCATCTCTCTCCCGTCCACCACCGGCCCCTTCGCCCCTTCCAGAGGTCTTCCCCTCTCCGTACCAGCATTCCCAGTTCTCATTACCAGTCTTTATCCAACCCAGACAACCACGCTTCTCGCCCCTCTCTTTTGGATCAACTACATTTACCCCTTTATTAATTCCCCACCCAATTCCCGTTCCCCTCCTTCTTGTCTGTGATATCTCCACCCACTCCAATTTTACCTTCCACCTCTCTCCACCAATTCCACCATCTGTTCCACCCCTCAGTTGCATAATGATTCCCCTCCCCATTCCAACCAAGCCCCATCCCCTTCTTTCCCTTTCCCATATCCCCTCGCCCCCTTTCCCCTCGTTTTCGGTATTCAATACATCGTGCCCCCAAACAAAACTCGCGATTACACGATCCACCTCTCCAATTGCGCCCACCCCTTCCATTATTCTCCACCCAGTCCCCTTTCTGCACCCCTTTACCAGCTCCCTTCCACTCGTTTTCAGACAGTGCCAACACAGAAGGACAGGGAGAAATAGGGGGGGGCCGATGATCACAGCAGCTGCCCACCCCCACGCACCCGTCCACAACCCGCCCAGCACCTACACTCACAGCCCGCCCGTATCCGCAACAACAACAGCCCCCACTTCCTGCCCCTCCGCGCCATAGCCCGGGCCCTGGGGACCTCGTCGGTCGGGATGCGGAGGACGAAGCCCCGTCCCACCGCCCCGAATCCAAATCGCGATCCTTCAGTTTGATTTGGTCCGGGCGGTGAGACCGCTCGTCGCAAACCACCGCATCACGTCGGCCACCGATCTGCAACCAGCCGGCCGCAGCACGATGACCGTCTTGCCAGGCACATTCTCGAACTGCTCCGACCGCTCCCCGGCAAAATCGGCCGGCGACCCGCCACGACCGATGGCCACACTGGCGGGCCCCTCACCACACATAGCACACGGAACACCTTCATCATAGGGTCTTGCACCTACCAAGAGATGATCATTCCCAACCCCACCTGACAGACCTTGCCATGAACTTGTTTCCCAGTCACAAAGCAGCCAGGATTGGCTTCCTAATCGCTTTCAGGAGCAACTCAGGGAGAAGTCCCAACAATCGTAGTGGCTGAGCGCGACTCAGGTAATTCCCTCCATTCGGTGGTCCAGGATGTCCAATCCTTCACCCCACAAAACTTGTCCAATAGCTCTAAATCGTCTTCATAGATGAGCACCTCAAAGGAGGGGTAGGAGCCCTCCACAAGCGGCTCAGCGAATCCATCCCTCTCCATTGCCAATGTCAAGTTTCGATAGTTGGGCGAGGACGAGTCCAGAGGCTTCTTGAAACGAACCGGAACACGGACTCTCTGCGACAAAGAGACATCATCCAACAAACTACCAGTAAGACCACGATCACATTGATAGGGCCAGGACAGAGAGTTACACGAATATAGGAGGAGTAGAGATATTCTCTACTCGTTTGAAGTGATGCGTTCGGCGCATCTTCCTACCTCGCGCAAAGAAGAAAAGAATCAACCGGATACCGGCACGAATAGCCAGCTACACCCCGGTTCGCGCACAAGGCGCACCATTCCATCTTCTAGTTCGGGAACTCCCGCTGGGAGGATGGGTGGGACCGAGTAGAGAATATCTCTACTCCTCCTATATTCGTGTAACTCTCTGTTTTGGGTCGATACTTCCCAAAACTTAAGTTACACTCTAGGGAACACTTTATTGTGTTCCTCGGAGTAGAGATATTCTCTACTCGTTTGAAGTCAGGAGAGATCACAAGCCTCACGAACGAGGCACCACCACACCCCGCAGCGAGAGTCGCCTAGCGGAGGAACCCCGCCCGAGCGCGGGGAGCAGACGCAAAGAAAAATAAAAGGAGAAACCACACTCTTATTGGGAAAACCACAACAGGTTACTACTTACTCAAGCCGGCGCTGACCGAGAAAGAAAGAAAGCGCCGCCACCAACCCCCAACCCCTGACCGGCGACGCCAGCGGAGAACCCGAGGGAGTCAGGCGTAAACTGCTGCCCCCAGCTGCTGCAGCTTTTGACTGCGCAGATAGAACCTTGTGAAGGTATCGGAGCGGGAGGACCAACGGAACTGAAGAAGCACGAGCGCTTCCGGAATCCCGGCCTCCAACGCTCGAGAAGAACCCATACCTCTCAGACAATGAGGTTTGAACTTCACCGGATCAATCCCGGCTTCCAGCATGAGCTTCTTGACGCAAGAGCCGAGCCACTTCGCCGTGCACGGCGATCCCGACCGGAAGCTCACGAACAGAGGCTCCTTCGGGGCCGCCAACGGGCGCCTCTCCAGGAGCTCCTCCACCGCTGCCACCGCGCAACGGCATGGGTGCTCTGGGCAAGCGGGAATAGGCTGCGTTACCCACAACATCGCGCGAGACTCCTTTGTCAGCGCGCGAAAACGCAGCGCATCCTTGCCAACATCGGACCGAGACAGGTCGATGCGCACCTGGTCCGCCTTGCGGAGCCCGAAAATCAAGAGAAGAGCAGAGACCTTGGCCACCAGACGCCAATCCTCGAGCCCGTCGTTGGCCCCCCAGCGGTCGAACAAGGACCATATCAGACCCAAATCTGGGTGGTCTGAGTACCGGGGAACCTCAGGGCGAACCTTCCGAACTCCGGTCATCAGAGCGGAAACCGTCGGCTCTTCCCCGACAGCGAAGCCCAAAATCGGCTTCAGACTCGTCGAAATCGCAGCCACACGGGTCTTGCAGGCTGAGTAGCCCAGGTGGAGCTCCGCCTGCTCGTCAGCGACGAAATTGGCCGTCTGAATGGCCAGGGCTGTCCGGTCCCGTACACGGGTCCCGACCCCCGCTCGCACCATGAACAATAGCGTTTCCAAGCGGCGGCATAGGCCCTCTGGGTCGAGATTTCCAGGCGTCCACCGATAAGGCTTTGCGCCCGGACCGACAAACCGTCAGGGAGCCTTGAGCGGAAGGGAGCAGCCGAGGTTCCCCCACATCAGGCAGAGCCTCCTCCTCAGCAGAGGAATCCGCCTCGATCCCGACCTCGTCGCAACAATCTACCCAGCAATCCGGGCACTCGAGCTCCTCGGCTCGACGCCCTCCCACCCCGAGGGAAGGAGGGAGACCAGTTCGTCCGACGGGACGGTCAGACGCGGGCCGAAGGCCAGCCTGGCCTGTTCCCGTACCCGAGGATGGCCCGACAGTCGCACCACCCAGACTGGCCAAGACGGAGCACCCAACGGAGCACGGTTGAGGGTGGACTGCGGCAGAAACAGGTCCGGCGACACTGGCAGCCGCAAGGGCGGCCGGACCAGCAGGCGCAGAAGCAGGGGCCACCACGGTTGCGATGGCCACACTGGGACGCAAACCACCGCAGTCGCTCGCTGGGACGCCAGCCTCCGCAGGAGAGGCAGCGAAGGGAGAAAGGAGGATTGCACCAAGCCAGGACCTTCGAAAAATCCTGCTTGAGAGCGTCGACCGCCTCGCAACCCACCTCCGACAGGCGCGACCACCACCGGGGGAGCAAATGGTTTCCCGCCGTGGCAAAGGCATCCACCTGAAACGGACCCCACAGCGACGAGACCACCCGAAACACCTCCGGGTGGAGCATCCAGTCCTCCGGGTCGAGCCACCGCGACAGGAAGTCCGGGCGGCGGTTCTCGCAACCCGGCACGTGTTGAGTCACCAACCGGATCCCCAACTCGGTGACCAGAGCAAAGAGCCGTCGCAACCCCGCATTCATTTCGGGGGACATGCTCTTCCACTTGGACACACTCCAGACCACTGCACTGTTGTCGCAGCGCCAAAGCACCTGCTGGCCCCTCACCAGGGGCGCCAGAGCCCTGAGCGTCAGGATGCCCGCCTCCAACTCGAGGGGGAAATGGGACACAGCTCCGGGGCCAGATGCCCCTGGTCTCCTGGTATGACCACGGTTTGTCCGAAGAATCCCCGCCCACGCGAAGAAAGACGCGTCCGTCTGGATGACAACCTGGGGGCGCGGCAGCGCGAAAGACGCACCGTTGAAGCCCTTCAGATTGTCCCTCCACCACTCGAGGTCCGCACGCGACAAGTCGTCGAGAACCGTGCGAGCCTCCCACCCCCCGGGGGAACGTCTCGTTCTGGACGCCAACCGGAGAAGGTTGTGAGTGTAAAGGTGGGTCGGGAGAACCGCGTCCCGCAGACAGGAGAGCGAACCCGCCAGTCTGGCGAGCTCCCTCACCGAGAAAGGCCTGTCCTGGCCCCTTCCCAAGGCTCCCTTGATCAACTCCAAGGTCGCCACCACCTTGTGGGGAACCCGGAAGGACATCCTGACCGAGTCCACTAACATGCCCAAATGTTCGAGGCACGTCGTTGGGGACTTCGTGCACTTCTTCACATTGAAGACGAAGCCCAACTCGGTCAGGAGCAGCACAACGAAAACTGTGTGCCGAAGAGCCTCCTCCTTCGAGGACCCGACAATCATGATATCGTCGAGGTAAATGGAAATCCTGACACCTCGAAACCTGATCTCCGCAATCGGGACCCTCATGAGCTTGGTAAAGACTCGAGGGGCAACGTTGAGGCCAAAAGGCATGGCCACGAACGCCCAGGTCTTCCCCTCCCACTCGAAGCAAAGGTACCTCGAGGTGGCGGGAGGCAAAGGGACGTGGAGATAGGCCTTGGAAAAATCCAAGCTCATCAGCCACTCGCCCTTCGGGATCAGGGCCGCCGGGAGACGGTACCGTTCAGTGGGGCGGCATTGATCACCCCTCCTCCCGCCGTCCTTCTTGGGGACCGTGAAGAGAGGGAGGACCGCCCTGGCGAACAGAGGCCACCTCCTTCACGGCACCTGCCTCCCTGAAGGCAGAGATTTCCTCCCCTAAGGCAGCCGAGTCCTCGGCCGAAAGCGGAATCTGAGAGGACCGGATGCAATGTTCCGGGGGAGAGGAGAGCCACTCCAGCTCGAGACCCCGCCCAATCACCCCACGGCTCCAATCCGACTGGAACCGCAGCCCGTCCCAGGCCGCCTGAAACCTGTTGAGACGGCCCCCCACTGGAGATGAGCCGGCCGAGACTCGATTGAGCTCCAAGGCCTGGTCCAGAGACAAGGACGCCGACTGCGCCCACACCCTCTCGGCCAAGACCCCCGGGGACGCGCCCCCCGCAAAGTCTGGGCCCTCCAGTGAGGGGACCTCCGGAGAAAGTCGAGAGGACCGACTCCAGAGTCAGGTCACCCGGGGGCAACCCAGCCGCGAGAGCCTGCTCCTCCGGAGACCGAAACGGCCCCAGGAAGAGAGACTCCGACACGGCCAGCCCGCCCGGGCGCGAAATGTCGACGCAAGTCGGCACAAGTTCCCCCCTCCCCGCCCCAGAGACGATCGAAGGGACGACGCCATCATATTCGGGCGGTAGGGGAGCGGCGATCTACTTTTTATGGAACGGAGCGCCCCGTCCACGGCCCGCCTGTTGAGGAGGGTGCGGGGCCGGAGGGCGAGGAGGCGCAGCCGGTCGAGACTCGGGGGCCTTCGGACGGGGCTCCTGGCGCGGGCGCTTCTGCTGACGATTGCGGGGCCGGAAGGGGCGCTGAGACCCTTCGCCACGGCGGGAGAGGCTCCTCTCCACCTTGTCCCCCTCGACAGTGGCCTTTTGACCGTCCAGCTGAGCGGCCACCACCTCGGGGGCCCAGAGAAGCCGCGCAGGGTCCGGCAGCTTGGCTTGGACTGCCGGCTGGTCCGCGTAGAGGGACCTCTCGGAGAGTTTCTTGGCGATCCAAGCTTTAAGCTTAGACCAAGAAACCACGGCGGCCCAGATCTTCCTCAACTTGTTAGTCTCCGTGGAGGCTTCCGCGTTGATCTGGGCCGCCACCACCCCCAGCGTGGAGAGGCAATCCCCGATGAGGGGACGGACGCGCTCCAGCAGCCGACCGGCCACAAGTTGCGCAGCCGGCTGCAGGTCGGGTCCCAGCGCCTCAGCCACCGCCCCGGGGAGAGCGGCCTCAAGTCCCTTGAGGCCGAGGCGGGTGAGCTCCAGGCCCCTCGCCTTAAGCAACAAGAACTGTACGTGGGTACGAATGCGGCGCGAGTCCACCTCGCGCCGACGTTGGGCGTCCGCGGTCTCACCCCCCCGCGCTCCTCAGGTGGAGTCAACGGCGCTCCCAGGGGAAAACCCCTGGGGCAGGGAAGTCGTAACATATCGGCCAGACAGCTCCGCTGAATATTATCAGCGATTTCGTCTGGCCACTCGGACCGGAGGTCAGGGATCGCTGCCACCAGCAGCTCCCGCGCCCGCGCAACCACATCCGGAGGCACCGTCGACAAGTTGACGGTAGCCCCACCAAATTCGGCGAGGTCAACAGCCGCGGCCAAAGGAAAATGGGGGACAAGGGGGTCAGCGACCCCTGTCTTCAGGCACCCCCACCCGCCGAAGGTAGTCCTTGTAGGACTCCTTAGCGGGTGGGAGAACGCCAGGCGGTACAACCGCCGCCCCACCGGTTTGGGCCGCGAGGGCCGCGAACCGTTCCTCCATGAGCCGGAAGAGGAGAGCCACCTCAGGCGACGTGCCCGGAGGCAACGACAAGCTCCCACAAGCGGGGGCCGAGGAAAGGGCACCACCCTGCCCGAGTTGGGACGAGGGCAAGCCGAAGCGCAACCCGAAGGTACAGGGGTACACGTGGCCGTGGCCACCGGGGGCACCAGCGAGGAGGGGGCCGCCGGAAGCGGAGTGCACGTGGCCGACACAGCTGGGGGGCCCCCCGCGAAACGGGAAGGCGGCGCAGCCGCAGGCTCCCCGACGAGGGGGGGAGTGGACACAAGGCCCGCGCTCGAAGAGCGCAGGGTTCCTGGCCGGGTAGGCGGCCAGGGTCAAAGCATTAGGGGCCTGAGAAGCCAGAGGCGAACGAAGCGGAGGACGAGGCGATGGCGGCGGCCGGGGCGAAGACGGAGGCGACTCGTAGACCGGGGTAGACTCCCAAGGAATTCCAGAGAGGGAACCGAAGAGGCCGAAGACTCCTCGTCAGAAGAGTCGGCCGAGGGCGTTCCCGCGGCCGAGTGCGGCCACAAGCCTGGTGCGGCGGGGACTCGAGGTCCGCGGGCAGGCGGACCGGGGCGGGGACAAAGGGGGCCGGCGGAGGAGGAATCCGCGGAAAGTGGAGCCCCTCCTCGAGGAGAAGCAAGACCCCCGGGCGAAGAGGGCCAGCCGTGGGCCATCGAGGGCAAGGCCGAGGGCGGGGGGAGTGGGGGCGCCAGAGCAACCCCAGCCCCGCCAGGCGTCGAAGACGAGGCGCGCGCGGAGGCCGAGGCCGGAGCCCCGGATTGGACGAAGGGCGAGGGGAGAGCGGGAGCCGCCGCACCACTCGCAACGCCCGCCGCAGGCAAGAGAGGCGCCACGCCCGCCGCAGGCAAGAGAGGCGCAACGCCAGCCGCAGGCAAGAGAGCCGCCGGAGCCGGAGCCGATGGCGTGACGGCCGCCGCCACCGGGGCAGGAGCCACCGGGGAGGAAGCCACCGTGGCGGAAACAACCGCGGGAGGTGCGGGACGCGGGACGTCGGGCACCGGAGGCGCCGGCGCGGCCGAAAGCCTCGCCCCAGCAAACTGGCCAAGAGAAAGGTCGGCCCTACCGAGCGGACCGGGATCAGATGAGATGATGTGAAGGAGGTAGGTCCTTCCTATGTCGGACCTCCAGCCCCCCCTTTCGCTCCGCCCCTTTTTCTCCTTCCTCACCCAGGAAGGACATGATGGAGTTTGCTCTCGTGTTTACACCAAAACCGCATCTTTAAAGATAATTAAAATTTTGATAATATCCCCCCGGCATAGGGCTCGCTACTCCCGCTTTCTTTGCGGTTTTCGCACACTTTCATGTCTACACCACTGTCTGTCTTCGGCCGCCGACGACCACCTCCTGGCTGCCCTCGAGAAAGGGGCAGAAAAGAAGCAGCGCACGCACAAGAAGGCTGCCCTCAAGAAGCCTTGTGCACCTGGTGCGTCAGCTGCGGAACCCATGGAGCTGGACGAGTCGGCTGGTTCATTGGCCCCCGCAGGACCTGCGCCTCAAGGGCAAGCGCCTGTGACTGGCGAGGCTGCGGGGATGGTTGGTTCTTCAGTTTCTGGAGAGGAGTCAGGGGCTGCTGCTCCTGCTGCTTCGGCGCCCGCCTCTCTTGGTGCTTCGGCTTCTTCTGGTGCCGTGGCCTCTTCTGGGCCGGGTGCGCCCCAAGTGCCAGTTTGGCTTCTTCTGGTTCAAGTACGGCCCCTTTTCGGTGCCGTCGAAGGAGGCCCTCGCTATCATAGCGGCGGCAATGCCGCCTTTTCAACGAGGTCTGTGTCAATCACATGCACACGCACTCACTGTACCCGGTCCGATAGCCTCGGCTCCTTCTGCGAGCGGGGTACCTGACTGTGGAGAGCCGGGAGAATCCGAGGAAGACGCGGAGAAATCCGTGTCGTCTGAGGATGACCTTCCGCAGATCTCTTTGCCCCGGCGGCGCAGGGCGAAGTACCCGAGAGCGTTCGGCTCTGGGTGGGAAGAGGCAGGGAGGCTCTGACAAGAGCTCCCTTGGCCAAGAGTATCCTTCAAGCTCTTTTGAAGAAGTATCCTGCCTTGGGCTTCGATTATCGGCACCCACTGGCTGAGCCTGAGAAGCTCGGGCTGGATTTACCTGCCCTCCGGAAGACCCCGCTGGGCGCGCCGGAGGTTGCTTCCCTCCTCGAAGCCCAGTGGGCCGATCTTATGTTGATGCGCCGCATGCTGGTTCCAGCTTTGATGGAGGTCTCGGGCACTGCTGACCCGGATCCAGACGTGATTCAGGGTCACTTGGGGCGCTTGTCCCAGGTCCTTGAAGTGGCCCTCTCCCGGGTTGAGAGGACCCGCCGTGATCGATTGGTTCAGCATGTCCACCCGGGGCTCCTCCCTCGCTAAGGGCGCGCCCCTGAGGACGCGATGTTCTTGGCCGAGGACCTGTCTGCGCTGGAGAACCGCGCGGAGCGGGTTGAAGGTGGCTCAGCAGGCCCCACGCTCGCGGAAGCTTCGAAGCTTCCCCCAAGGTCCAGCCTCGGCCTGCGGCCCCCAGGTTCCGTGGGCGGCCGAATGCCCCGCGGCGTCATTTCGCTCAACGTCGAGGACGCCCGATGGCCGCCGCTACTGCTGCTGGCGCCGCCCCTGCCGCCGCCCCTGTGGCCAACACTAAGCGTGCGCGAGTTGAAGCCAAACAGGAAGCTGCTCCTTATCTTCGTCCCTTCGGGGGGGGTTGAGAGGGAGGGTCAGGAGGGGGCGCTGGCCTTAGCGGAGCGGGGGTCGACGCTCCCGGAAGCGGGCCTCGCCCCTTCACGGGGATGCCCTGTGATCATCAAAGAAAAGAAGCAGTCAGAGAATTGCTTTTTCGAAGAGTGTCTAGCCATTTGCGCCCAGACCTCGGAATTGAGGGACTTTCCAAAGAAACTGTCCTCAAGACTGGAGCAATGGCGGAAATTGGAATCCCCGAGTCGGGCCTTTGCCTTGAAAATCCTGGAAGAGGGTTTTCAGGTGGACTTCGAGGTTTGTCCGAAGAAAGCGTTCAGACCTCGTCCGGCGAAGCAGCTGTCACAGGCTGCCTCGATGGCCATCTCTCAGGAGGTGGCAGAAATGCTGGAGCTGGGGGCAGCAAGGGAGGTGGGGAGCCCGTTACCGGAGGGTCTCCTGATCCAGACCTTGTTTACGGTTCCGAAGGGGGATGGGACTTTACGTCCGATTCTCGATTGCCGTCCCAGCAATCAATATGTGGCCCCCTCCATTTCAAGATGGAGGGGTTACAGAATGCCATGTGCCTTCTGAGGGAGGAAGACTTCTTAACGAAGTTGGACCTCAGAAAGGCTTACTGGCACATACCTGTGGCCCCGACCTCCCAACCCAGGCTTGCATTCGCCTGGGGCCGGCAAACGTTTGTGGCGACGGCCATGCCCTTTGGGGCGGCCCGGGCCCCGTTCACCAAATTGATGAGGCCGGTTGTGGAGCAACTCCGGAGGGAGGGGGTGAGGATCGTTGTGTATCTCGACGATCTCCTCATTCTCTCCCGGACTCTGGAGGTCACAGCAGGATGTATTGAGGACTCTCAGATTACTCTGCGGCCTGGGCTTTGCAATCAGCCAGAGCAAGTCCGTCTTCACCGGGGTGAAGCAGATCATCTTCCTGGGGTTCCAGCTGGACTCCAGGAGGTTGAGGATTACCCTTCCGCCCGAGAGGGTCCAGGCCTTGTTGGCTATGCTGAAGAGCCTGGAAGGGAAGAAAGTGGTCCAGACCCGTCGCTTGGCGCAGGTGCTGGGGTCATTGGTCTCGACCAGGCCGGCGGTGGTGCCGGCCTGCTTGCATCTCTTCCACCTGGAGAAGTGCAAGGTGAGAGGAGTGAGCAAGTCGGGGTGGCACGGGACATCGACACTGACCGACGAGGCTCGGAGAGAGCTGCTGTGGTGGTCCACGGCGATTCCCCTCAACGGTGCGTCCACAGCTCCGCCGAACCCGACGCGGGTGCTGCAGACCGACGCCAGCTCTATGGCGTGGGGAGCCACGCTGGAGAATGGTGCCGTACCCCTGGAGGCCAGGGGGAACTGGCGGGAATCGGAGGGGGAGACAGCGAGACATATAAACTGGCAGGAACTCAGTGCCCTGCTGTTCGGTCTCCGTGCGTTCCGTCCATTCTTGACGGCCGGCACGTGTCTGCGCTGGCAATCGGACTCGATGGTAGCTACCTCGGCGGTCCGAGCGTGGAGAACCTCGAGTCCTCACCTGCTGTCCCTGCTCTTGGAGCTTTGGGAGCTCTGCCAGGAAATGGGAGTGACGGTCGTCCCCGAGCATATTGCCGGGGTGACCAATGTCCGGGCGGACTGGCTGTCGCGGATGACAGATTCGTCCGACTGGAAACTCAATCCCAGGCTCTTTGCCTGGGCCTGTCGGGAACTCCGTTATCGCCCCGAGCTCGACGCCTTCGCTACGATGAGCAACGCTCAGGTGGGGAGGTTTTGGAGCCTGCGGCCAGACCCTTGTGCCGAGGGCCAGGATGCCTTTGTCCAGGATTGGAACAAGCAGGCAGTCTATGCGAACCCACCGTTCAACCAAGTGGGCCGGGTATTGAGGTTGATCAGACTTCAGCGGGCCACGGCGATGCTGGTGTTGCCAGTGTGGAAGTCGGCCACATGGTGGCCGGATCTGATGGGCATGGTTCTCAGAGGGCCGCTGCTTCTCCCCAATACCGAGGAGACGTTCCTCCCCGGGTTGGGGGGGAACTCGGTGGGAGTGGGCCCGGCTCACTGGAGAGCGATGGTTCTCCTGGTGACGGGGCGACCACTGAGGGAACGGACGATTCTTCGTCTGTAGACTGCTTCATCGAACTGGAGGACCTTCAGGATCCGGTGGCGCTCGGAAGAGTCGCGCCAGACATGTGTCCAATGTTCTGTCCGGAAGGGATGGACGAACGGGCGGTTTCTATCATGAAACACGCATGGTCCGGATCCCGGGCCAAGGCCATCTCCATTGCATGGCGGAGGTGGTCAGAGTGGGCCGAGGGGAAGGGACTTGATCCTTTTCAGGCGTCTCCGGTTGGCCTGGTGAACTTCCTAGCGGAGAAGTTTGGTGAGAACAACTTCTCAGCGAAGTGGTTTGCGAACATTGCGAGTTGCATATCGACTAAGCTCGCGGTGTTGTCAGGAAGACGGATTGGCGCGGATCCTTTGGTCACAACCTTTTTGGAGGCCGTGCGTAAAATGCGGCCCTCCAAGCCTAAGATAGAGGAATCTCCTGATCTTGGGGCGTTGCAGAAGGCGATCGCGGACCGTGGAGCGAATGCGAAGCTTTCGAGGATTTCCTCTTGGGGAAGCTGGCGGTCCTGTTGTTGCTTTCGGGCTGCGCCCGGGCGACATGACTCGCATTGCGGTCTCGAAGTCCCGTTTGGGACGGGACCATTCGCTGATGCTGACGCTGAAAACCAAGACGTCAAGAGGACAATGGGTCCTCAAGAAGGTGGAGGGGCTGCCAGCAGACCCTACCCTTTGCCCACACTGTTGCGCGTCGGAAGTCCTGCGGCGGAAGGTGCCGGGGGATGCCGACTCTTTTTTCGTGGCTCGAAACCACAAGGCCCTTGGAGCCCAACGGGTTTCGAAGCTGGCGCGTGGGCTGATGACAGAGGCTGGAATCCCAGCCAGGTTTCGGACATACGCCCTCCGTGGGGCGGGTGCCTCGAAACTCTTGGAAAATGATGTGCCAGAGCCCGTCGTCCGTCGAATGTATGGCTGGACGGAAAAGTCGGCCGTATTGGATCGACACTATAATCGGGCGAACCCCAAAAAGGCTCCGCTGGAGACCATTTTCGCGGGTATCGAGGAATGAGATCTTTGAAAACTCCATCATGTCCTTCCTGGGTGAGGAAGGAGAAAAAGGGGCGGAGCGAAAGGGGGGGCTGGAGGTCCGACATAGGAAGGACCTATCGGACCGCCCTGAGCGACCCCCTTTCGACTCCGAACCCAGGAAGGCCTACCCCACCCCCAAAGCTTCCCACTGTGTCGAGGAGACGCGACGGGACTGCTGGGAGTGCCGGGGAGCAGGTAGGGACGAGGAGGTTGCGAACGGCGGTCAGGTTTCTTCACCTTTCTTCCTGACCAGGAGAAGCCGGAAGGGTGTCCTTGTCTTCTGCTGAGCTCCCAGGCATTCCCCACTTACGCCGCCCTGCGGGCGGCTGGGAGGAGAGGGTGAAGGGTGCGAAAACCGCAAAGAAAGCGGGAGTAGCGAGCCCTATGCCGGGGGGATATTATCAAAATTTTAATTATCTTTAAAGATGCGGTTTTGGTGTAAACACGAGAGCAAACTCCATCATGTCCTTCCTGGGTTCGGAGTCGAAAGGGGGTCGCTCAGGGGGGTCCGATGAGTCGTGCCAAACAGAACGACAGACTTCTCCACCGCGACCGAATTGGCCGAGAAGCTTCCGACAGGCAAGAGCGCCAAAGTAGGGCTCCTACGGTCAGGGAAAGAATGAGATGATCGAAGACCGTGAAAGAGCAGCAGACATGGCCGCATTCACGCACATAGTCTCCATAGGCACAGAAACCGAAGGCTCGTTCGCCGAAACCGGCGGAGCGGAGGGACTATGCGAAACAGATGATCGGTCAGTCCGAATCACCGCAAACCAATCCAACACGGTTCACAAGTCGAACCGCGTGAAACTGGTCGAACAGCAAGGAGCCGACCTCGAGACGGAGGCTCCATTTGCGTCTGAAGAAAGAAGATTCGTGCGCGAACGGGGGGGGGGGGGGGGGTTGTGAGTGAGGGGGTGGTCTGGGCGGGTGTTCCGTGGCGGGGGTTACAAGGGCGGGGGTTACATGGGGGGTGGGGGCATGGCGGCCGATGGCATGCTCAGGAAGGGCGGCGGGGGCAGCGAGGAGCGGGGTGTAGCTGGCTATTCGTGCCGGTATCCGGTTGATTCTTTTCTTCTTTGCGCGAGGTAGGAAGATGCGCCGAACGCATCACTTCAAACGAGTAGAGAATATCTCTACTCCGAGGAACACAATAAAGTGTTCCCTAGAGTGTAACTTAAGTTTTGGGAAGTATCGACCCAAAACCCGATGCAGGTCCCCCCCTCACCCCACCACAAAAGCGAAATGTACCGACCTTACCCTCACGTCTCTTTTTGCTCGCAGCCTCCGATTGCGCAACAGCTGCTTCTGCATCCCGTTTCTTCTCCTCAATCTTCCCGGCTTCTTCCATTTGCTCCATCGTCATCCCAGATTGTTCTTCAGTCTTGTTCATTGGAAAATAGCAAGAGGCAGCGAGAGAATCAACGCAAAAAACGGGGCAAAGGAATTCAAAACTCGAGGGTCTATGCGACCGGGGGAGTTCCAAATCGTCTTCATAGATGAGCACCTCAAAGGAGGGGTAGGAACCCTCCACAAGCGGCTCAGCGAATCCGTCCCTCTCCATTGCCAATGTCAAGTTTCGATAGTTGGGCGAGGACGAGTCCAGAGGCTTCCTGAATCGAACCGGAACACGGACTCTCTGCGACAGAAGACACCATCCAACAAACCACCAGTAAGACCACGATCACATTGATAGGGCCAGGACCCGATGCAGGTCCCCCCCTCACCCCACCACAAAAGCGAAATATACCGACCTAACCCTCACGTCTCTTTTTGCTCGCAACCTCCGATTGCGCAACAGCTGCTTCAGCATCCCGTTTCTTCTCCTCGATCTTCCCGGCTTCTTCCATTTGCTCCATCGTCATCCCAGATTGTTCTTCAGTCTTGCTCATTGGAAAATAGCAAAAGGCAGCGAGAGAATCGACGCAAAAATCGGGGCAAAGGAATTCAAAACTCAAGGGTCTATGCGACCGGGGAACCATCCCTCTCCATTGCCAATGTCAAGTTTCGATAGTTGGGCGAGGACGAGTCCAGAGGCTTCTTGAATCGAACCGGAACACGGACTCTCTGCGACAGAAGAGACATCATCCAACAAACCACCAGTAAGACCACGATCACATTGATACCCGATGCAGGTCCCCCCCTCACCCCACCACAAAAGCGAAATATACCGACCTTACCCTCACGTCTCTTTTTGCTCGCAGCCTCCGATTGCGCAACAGCTGCTTCTGCCTCCCGTTTCTTCTCCGGCTTCTTCCATTTGCTCCATCGTCATCCCAGATTGTTCTTCAGTCTTGTTCCTTGGAAAATAGCAAAAGGCAGCGAGAGAATCGACGCAAAAATCAGGGCAAAGGAATTCAAAACTCAAGGGTCTATGCGACCGGGGGAGGTCCCTCCTCCCTCCCTCCTCCCCCCCCGGGAGCAGGTGCACCCATTTAAATGTTTTGTGGTGGGTGGGTGATGGGTGGGTGATATGGGTGGGTGGTGGGTGGTGGGCGGGTGGTGGGCGGTGGGGTGGGTGGGGTGGGTGGGGTGGGTGGGGTGGGGGGGGGGGGGGGGGTGGTCCGGCACAGAGCATCGAGCAGGGCATCCCAGCACACGAGTTGTGGAGAGTGACGGACCTGCAGGACATCAGCTCGATAAACCCGCTCGAATTGGAAGCGGGCATCAGGTCACTCCACCTGTTCCGGGAACAGGTCACGGGCAAGTCCGTACTTTGGTTCTCGGACAATTCGTCTGTCGTGTGGTCAGTCGGCAGACTCAAGTCACAGAGTCAGCAGCTCAACACCCGGTTGAGAAAACTCTGGGAGTTCTGCCAGACACACCGGATCACCCTCACCACAGAGCACATTCACGGCACCGACAACGTGAGAGCGGGAGAGAGAGAGAGAGAGAGAGAGACCCGCCCGTTAAGGGGTGTGCGGGGTGGTGGGTCCTCCCTCCCTTTTGTTTTCCCTTTGTGTCTTGGGTGATTTCGGTCTTTCTCGTGTTCCCTTTTACGGGCCCCGGTGGCTCGGTTTCCGGAATATGAGAGAGAGAGAGAGGGGGGTTCGGTCCGCCGCGCCACACTGCCCTGAATCTCTCGGACGAGAGGAAGGAAGCGGAAGAAGAACGAGAAGAACGGAGAAGGAACGTTGTCCGAGTGTCGGCGTCGACCGCCCCAACTGGGGGGCGTGAGCCGACGGTCACTAGGGCGTTCCTTCCTGCGAGGTTGTCTCGCGAGGAGGGCGGACCGGGAGGTCTATATTACCCGAGAAAGGACTCGGCGTGTGCCAGTCTAATGCATTCGTCCCTGTCGCGCCTGAGCCAGTGTCCGCATACAACCCGCAGACACACAGGCACACAAACACACATACTGACTTGCACACACCCGCACACACCGCACACCCCGTACATAGCCGCACACCCCGCACACACCCGCACACACCCGCCCACACCCGCACACGCACACACCCGCATACAATGTGTTGTGTCTTTCGGGCGCGCGAAGCGCGCAAAAAAAAAAAGGAGTGTCTTTGTACAGACTAAAATTTCAGATTGGGGGAGACAAAATTTAGTACACCACTCCGAGAAAAGTGCCAAAAATGCCGACCTGGCGGGTGTACTAAATTATGTCAAGTACGGTAACCGGTGAGAGTCCAGGAAGTCCGAGGTACGACGGACTGTTTTCGCATTAATCATGTATCAAAACATCATTCCTGTGTCCCTAACGGATGAAATCACTCTGATCCACTCCAACCCAAAAGTTCGGCCCGCCCGCCGGCCGCCAATCAAAAAAAGCCGCCCGTCCGCACGCCCGCCGGCGGCCGGCCAGTGAGATACCCCTGTTCGGAACCAGGAACGAGCTGGAGGTCACCCCGGGCTGCACCCAGTGACACCGAAGAGAGTCCGTGACACACCCGCTGCATGATGCTCAAGAAGATCATCGGACAAAGATTGCCGGCGCGCCAGCATCCCATTTGGGGTGAAAGCCAGTTGATGGCTTCGTCGACTTATCCAGGCGACCCACCGGCAAGTGAGGCTGTTTTTGTCCCGAGATGTGCACGGAATGAGGGCGTGTTCATTGTCGCCCCCTTCGCTGGGCGACGCACTGAAGAGACAGCCTGCCGAAGGGACAACAATTGAGAAATGACAATCATTGAGCCAGACGGGATCGGGACGTGCGTCGTGCGGAGATACAGATTTTCCCACAGTAGAAAACACGCGGGCAGCGGAGAGACGGGAGTCATCCGAGCTCAGAATTGCTACAAGAAAAGATCAGCTTGGAGACTTCAGATGGGCCACAGACGACACTCCTGAAGAGGCTGCGGCTGTTTGAGTGGATGTGCCAGATCGAGGTTTGCTGGAATCCCCGGAATTTGAGCGCCATAGCACCCAAACAAGGCCCCTGCAACTCGGTCAGTTAGAAGAAGAAAGAGGAACTCTGACCTTCAAGAGAAAACAGGCAACAAACGTTCCCGAAAGAAACAACTAAAGTCGTTTCAGCCACGGCAAAGGAAATGCTACGGGAAGTTGCAGAAAAGGAAAGGCTGCGAAATGTGAAGAGACCTGGATATGGAATCGTGGCCCGCTTGCCAAAAGTGTCGACAGGGCAGAAGAGGATCCAAGGCGACAGCCGTGTCAATGGCCGAGGAGGCAAGCTGGCCATCGGGTTGAGAGAGACCTGGTAGGGAATAGATCTAACAACAACAACAAAAAAACGTCATACTCACATCTGGCAGCCACAAACCTTGACCCGTCCTTCGGAATCTCCGATCGCAAGGAGTGTGGCATCCCTATTTAGTGCCATTTTCCCACCCTAAAAAAGGCCCAAATCACCAAGACCGTTCGAGGAACAAACCAGCATGCCCGTCTCGATCGTGCCGAGAAGACAGAAAGTGGCAACGTTCCAGATCCAAAGGGCTCCTTCCGTTCCGAGAACCAGTAAAACCCGAGATGAATCACTGGGACTCGCCTTTCCGCCCCTTGAGGTAGTCATTGCCTCATGAGCCAACCCTTGGGGGCTCAGAACGGAGGCGGCGCCTCCGATGTCGGGGGTAGAGGTAATTTCTGCGCGAAGCGGCAGTGAACGTCCAGTCAAAAAAAAAAGCTACGAACAAGCAAACTCAGCCGGAGGAAAGCCGCATCCAGACTTGGGAAATCGGCAAGGGCCCGGCCCCGGGAACCGTGAGCCGATGAAGGATCGCACCACTGTCTGCGTTCCATAGAATCACCTCACCATCGTAGCCGCCCGAGGCCAGCATGTTTGGTGCTCGAAAGTCCAGAGAAAGCACATCTTCTACATGCCTAAAACGCATTCGAAGTGGAAGAGGCAATGGAAAGACCCTTCGAGCAGTCGGTGAGCACCGGCAGCAGGAACAGCCGCGACAGTGACGGCATCTTGGCTGATACGGATCCTCCCACCCCACCCCCCTTGAATGAGCCATCGTGTTGAGTGCTAGATCAAGGAGTGTCACAAAGGCAAGGGAAAAGGTCCGGACTTGTTCCATGCAGAGGAGCGTCGAAATTTCAAATGGGTTCGGCAATTGGATGGTCCGGAGACACTGACCGCTACTAAAATTCCATATCTGAAAGGGGGAAACGCAGGACAAATGGACGGGAGAGATTGAAGAGACCCGACTTTGACTTGGCCATCGCTCGAACCCGTGATCAGCCGTCTTTCAGTTGTGTCGAAGGTGGCAGCGGTGGGGCGGGCTCGCTACTTGGCGGTGCAACAGAGTGATAAAGACAAGAAACGGACTCCATGAATCCCACCAAAGCGCACGAGGAACTTCCCGGTTGGCGCATCCCAGACGAGAACAACACCGTCCCTTTCGATCGTCACAACCTAAAAAGGACCAGAGATCAGAAACGGGCGCAGTGCTGGGTCAGGCCTGGCTGTAAAGGCGGTTGAAAAGCGAAATGACAATCGGCGAATGCTGCAGCGTGGTCCGCTGGTCCTATCTCCCAGGGTCCAGATGATTCAGCGAAGCGCGTGTAGTCAGACTTTGTAGACAGCCAGCGTCCTGCTGGCCGAAATGAGCCGCCCACGCCGAGAATCGAACGCCATGGCGGCACATGAGATTTCAGGATCCTCTGTGGCCAAGATCGTTTGGAAGCAGCTGTGCGTGGCAACATCCCAAATCCGAATGACCTTATAGAAAAAGGAGGATGACCCCAAGAAGCGCAAAAAACGGCGCACCTTGTCTGAGGACAAGGAAAGGACGTGCCTTCTGGCGTTGTTGAATGCGACTTCCAGAACGGGCGCTGTGTGCCCAATGAGCACATCTTGCGGTCTCTGCTCGAGCGAGAACGGATGAGCGAACGGATGCAGTCGGAGCAGACTATTTGTCCAGGGATCCAGAGCATGCTAAAAACCAGCCTGATGTGAGGAAACAGCAAGCGATGAGCAGCGGACATGGTATGGTCCAATGAAGCAGTCGCCATCACACGGAGTACATTGCTCCAAGCCAGGGCAGTGATGCCTTTCGTATGACCCTGGTAGCATTCTCGCTCGGCCAAACGGTCCAGGTCGAAGAACTTCTCGAATGAGCCGTGCCCAGGCCAATGCAAAGCTCGACCTTCATCGAACCGTCGAGAGAACAGGAGACAACGGTCAGCTTGTCGGGAAGGAAGAAAACCCGAGTGACTTGGTCGGCGTGAGCGCGGCAACTCCAAGAAATGCCGTGTTCGTGAAATTGTACAGGCTAAGGAAGGATCGACAAGAAAGTGAACGACAAACGCTGACCTCCGCGCGAATCGCTTTGGGAGTGGGCTTGTTATAGGGAGCCGTCAGCAGATTGTGCGAAATTTCGATTCGAGCACGAGGAGAGAGAGGGCTAGCCAAAACAGGTGCGTCAAGAGAAAGGCAAAGGAATGACCAACCGATTACTGAACCGGACGACACGAAAGAAGTCAGCGTTTTGGTCCGGCCGGGCGGCGTGTTGGATCTAACGGGAAGTTAGCTGGCAAAACGAAATATATCACTGGGAACCTTGCTGATGGGGGGCAATCCTTTCAGCCGCCTCGTGGAGGCACTCCAATTCGTGCTGAAAAGAGAAGACGCCGTCCGACTGGTGGCTGGGGCGCTTCGAAAAGGTGGATTCATGACGCCAAAAGAAACTACAGACGATGGAATCTCGATTGGCGATAAGCCCGAGGAAACTGAGGACAAAAACATTGTGATCTCAAAAAAGGAAGAGCAAACCCTCGCGGGCCGAGGCGGCTCCTTCAATTGGTCTTCCAACTGTCCGAAGCTGAAGAGGAGGCAAAAAAGGACGAGGTGGGTCGTGGTCCAGGTCCCGTGGTGCGAGATCCATTGTCTCGGCGGCCATGAGGGCCTGATTCAAAGCCTCTAGGAAATGAATAGAAGCGAGAGATGCTCTGGACATCACCGACTTTCCAGCTAGAAGACAAAACATGAAGACATTTGCAATCTCGCAAAGACCTGGTCGCGGCCGAGGCGAGCCTGCAAAGGCGGGCAAGTCACGGGATGGCCTAGGGGAGAACCAAATATATGTGAGCTTTATCGAAGATAAAAAAGTTTGACGCGTTCATACAAGATGAACGGGAATGGCAAGGCACTCGTGTTTTTACAAGATGAAAAGAAAGAGCCACCAAGGACATGATACAAGGTGCCGACAAGGAAGTCGTTGTATGACAATCAGGGCGGGATTTATGTGCGTTCTTGTAAAGGCCGCACAAGTTGGGCGCACGACAAAGACTCACAAGGCTGTAAACAGTACGGAAGATCGAGAACATATCTGTTTCAGTTCTTAGGGACCGTGCACTTACCATGGAGGGTTTTTTTGGGGACCAATCTTTGTACAGGACACGTGTTGGAACGTTTTCTCCCCGATTGTTGCACTTGTTAATCCAAATGCTGTTGCACGGGCATTTTGGGATAAGGGGCTGAAGTGGTGATGATGAAGGGATGGGAGAGGATGGTGGGAGAGGGAAGTGGGAGAGGGGAGGGTGGGAGAAGGGTGATCAAAAAAAATAGCAAACACACAGGGGGACAGGCCATCCGTGTAAATAAAATCAAACAACAATCAAGCGCGAACTCAGCGGGGAGACAGACTGGTCTGAACGTCTGAGGGAGCGTGTATTGCAGCACCTTCGACGGACTCGCTGATGGCCCCAAGAGGCGAACGGGTCATGCGTGCGGGAGGACTGGTCGAATCAGAGTTGAAAGACTGCCGAGAAGGGGAAGTCGAGGCATGCTCCAGGAGAGGGAGCAGCGTCTCGCCGGACTGGACAAGAAAGATCGATCTTCCAGTTGGGAAACATCAGACCAACCTTTGCGCCAGGTTCTCCGTGGTGCTCGCGGTAACGTTGTTCCTCGCGAAGGAGGAGTCGATCGCGGTCCAGTTTCATCGAGTCCTCATCCAAACGAATGACCTAGAACAAGGCGACGGGCGGCGAAAATACGGTGGAGAAAACCAGACTTCCACCGTCCCATCGTCCCCGCCAACAAGAAGATGATGCGTTCTGGTGAGCGGGTGCGTGAAACTGTCGAGAGCAGTGGGCATGTAGGCAAAGTTGCGAAGAGAACCGGAAAGACGGCCACTGCCAAGGTCATAATAGCTCAAGCTACAAGAAAGAATCAACCTCCAAGGATGAAGAGCCCAAGAGAGACCAGCGATCACTCGTGGCGACGCAGAAGATCTCAAACCCCTCGATATCGCATGCGTCAGTCACCATAGCCACAGTCTAGAGAGAACATAAAGTGTGGAAACCAAGAAAACAGACACGCGCTCTCCCGGAAGGGTTTTCTGCGACTGTGCGAAGCAGTTGAAGGGTGCCCCCGTCCCAGATGGCAAACGATCCGTCGGGGCTAGAGTGGTGATGATGGAGATGGGAGAGAGCTTGTGTTTGGGTGCTGCCTTTCTCCCCTTGTTCCCCTTTTGCTCGGTCTTCCGAGAAGAGAACCAGACCTGGCAGTGAAGAGGCGGTCATGGAAAGGAAAGTACCGTAGACGGGTAAAATGAATCCGGCCGCTGAGCTCTGCGGTCCCCGCGCCGGCGATGACTTGTTCCACCAATGCCCAAGGCGCTGAATCACAGGGGAAACCTCAGAGTGCTTTCCTTGCCAAACAGACCGGCGGGCGCCCGAAGCAAGGCCGGGAGTGTGACTGTCTGATACACACATTCCTACAACACATCCCCAAGACGATCAAGCCGCTTCGTCAAGTGCGAGTGACCATGGATGCCCCTCCGAGCCTTGCAGTCCTGTCCGCAAGAATGAACCCAGAAAAATCCTCCCAGGTGACTGAGGAGATGAGTCCGCTGAACAAGAGTTGCGCGGACGGACCACGTCCCAGCGCGTTGGCATCAATCTTGTTGAAGAGCATGGTCAAATCCGAGCCGTCAGACTGGCGCAACAACCGACTGAGCGCCTTCACAAATTGGGGTTGAGTGAGCGAACGTTGATCAAACAAATTTTTGATCGCTTCAAGATCCGCACAAGTGATTTTATCCTGCCATCTGGGCTGAAGTCGTGGGGGAACGAGACAATCCGACCTGTATACAACCTGATTGTGCCTCCGTTTCCACGGCATCAGTCGAAGAAGAAACACGAGCCCCTTCATCGAGTAATGAAGAAAGTGGTGGAGGAGGAGCAAGAGTTTCACGCAGGATACTTGGTGCAGTCCCTGTCCGTGAGGTAGCATGCCGTTGGGAGAGGAGAGGATCCTCTGTTCCCCTCGCCGCCATTCGAACCAGCAGAAACCTGGCGGGTGGCGAGAAACCTGGCGGTGATTTCCATTATGTAACGGTCGTGTCAATCGTCAAAGCAGCTCATGTTCGGCAGGCGCACGCTGTCCTGGGTTGCCTTCTTTTTATTCCTGAGGGATGCATTGACATTAGATCCTTTGATTGCTTCTGAAGGGACACTCCAAGCACTGTCAATCATTGGTCCTGATGACCGTCGTCCCCAGAAGGAGGTCACTTTTCCTTGGTCGGCGTGTGCATCCGGCACCACACTCTGCAGTGCTTACCCGATGTGATAGGTCCGCTCTTGGGGTCGTTTCTAACCCTCGGGGCTACTGCAGTGCAACGATGGTTGGGCCGCGCCATGTCCTCACTGCCTCCCACTGTATCGTGTACAATAATGATGGATCATTACCTCCGATGAGTTACGTCCCTTCCCCATCTGGGCTTCATATGCCACATGGATTTTATCGAGGTCACTTCACACATTCTCTCCAAACACATCCCTGTAGTCACTCATGTTCTGACGTACCAAAAGGTCGAAGGAAAGCTCACAAAGCCTGAAGCAGGTTTGTTCCCCATCCCTACCCGGCAGACTTCGGAACGAAGCCCCAGCCTTCGATGTTGCCCTCCTGATTCTCGACCAGCCAATTGGGCTGAAGACTGGCTTTTTCGGAACCGCAACTTTCTCTCCAGAATGGCAATCCAAAGCCTTTTGGTTCCTTCAGGGCTACACGGAACCTCCTTTGGACCTTCCTGCCGAAGGGGTCTGACATTGATGTTGTTAGGCCGCTCTTCATGGAAGCAGAGAATCGTTCCTCTTGTCGAACAAGGAGGTTCCGTGCGATCTCTGACACGTTACCAAATGGAGAATGCCGGGAATGAAGGTTTCCTGATGCGAACCGACTTCGATCTGACACGTGGTGAATCGGGTGCCTCTGCTTGGGGGATTTTCAGAGGAGAAAAGTCCCCGCGTGTGGTCGGTGTGGTGAGCAGCGAATCGAGAAAAAGTGGTTTGTTCTGCTTTCCTTTGTCTTTTTCTTTGAGACTTTGTTCATGATTAGAGACAAATCCGGAGGGTCTCAACAATCTTGGTCTGTCATTCGATTCTTCGCAAAAAACTATACCCCGGTCGCCCTGAATCGCTAGCTGGGGGACCTGCTCTGACGGGTCTCGTCCGATACGCTCGAGAGCGGTTCACAGACTCAGATGCAAACGGGCTCTCCCGAATTACAGAGGCAAGTGACCTTTGGGAGGTTCCTCCGGCACTCATTTTGCTCACACGACAGTCTTTGTCGGGAAAAAAGGCAAATGAGAAGCAGTTCCGACGGATTTATGGAATACAACCCGCCGGTTGATTACACTGTTTTGCAGTGGATGAACCCTGCCCCGCCCCTGCCTGATCCTTCATCCACGAAAAGGCGACGCCCGAGAAGGAGAAAAGCGAAGTCAAAACCTTATTCTCTTTTAAGTTTTGATGAAAAGTTGAAAATCGAAAAAGAAGAAGAGACTAAAGCATTAAAGGATACAAACGATGTTCCTCATTTCCCAACTGATGACCAAGGTCGTGTCAAAAAGGGAACCAGGATTCGGTCTGTTTTTCGGGGAGGTTTGGCCACAACGCACTTTCAGCGACTTTCTTCCCGATGCTCCTCACAACTTCACCCAGGATTTGCTCGAACACGCCCAAGCGAGCGCTCCTCTCCCTCCGGAGTTGGACGATACTGATTTCGAACCAAAGCAATACGGTCAGTCCTGCACCATCCGCACCTGCACCCGCACTCAAATCGTTTCTGTAGGAAGTATGGAAGACGTGTTGACTCAAAATCACAACCGATTGACGGAGTTGGCACAGGCCAGCCCAACGACGCCCCACCATCGGCATCCAACACCTCACCGTGACAATGTCTTTTTTGCGCCCCACCCGGACACTGAGTCCCCTCCCCACCTGCCAACTCCCCCTCCGCCAAGCATGCCAACTCAGAGAATCTCTCAAACTGACGATCCGCTTCGACAAGAGCTCCAATCAGCTTTGGAGCGCATCCGAACCCTTGAAGCTGAGGTGACTGAACTCAAGAAATCTCGCCGGCGCACGTCTGCCACATCCGGAGCGCTCACCCGACGCAAGAGGCCGCGTTCGGAGAAAGCGATCTCGGCGCATGACTCCTTGCCTGCAACTCTCCCCGATTCGAAGCCGATGCTCGTCAAATCTCCCGCCTCACCACGGTCTCCAGGAAGGCGACGCAACCACCGAGGTGGCCGAGGAGCTGCTTCTGCTCCTCCGCATCTGCACCCTCCTCCACCTCCACCTCCGACAGGGGAATTGGCTAGCTCGCAGCCGCCTCTTTCCGACAAATAACCTGGCGCTGGCACCGTCCATGGCCGTGAATTGATGACGCCATTTTTTTATATAAATTTTCGCCGTTTGCGGTGTGACGTCCAGACCAGAAAGATGCTTTGAACTTCACTTCAACTTTCTGAGTGCCATGAGCCGACACCTCGTGTGACGCTCTCCGGCCGGGCCCCGAGGGTTGGTGGTGGGGGGACGCATGAGCCGCATGAGCCGTCGTCGACCACCGTTGCGTCCGCCCCCAGAATCTCTTCTGGGGCGCCCGAGGCCAGAAACTTCTCGTAAAACTTCCTCTATGAACCTCGAACCCGCAGTTGGTGATCTGGACCGTGTGGACGTCTCCCGATGTCAGCTCTCGCCCTCATGTCTCCTCCCGAGCCCCGCGTCCGTGCCAGCTCAAAGCCCGAGGTGCCCGCCGCCGCCTTGGCCATGGAGAAAAACGCCAACTCGGGTGCTGGGGATGTGGGTTGAGGGGGTGGGATGGGGTATGGTATGTGTGCGTGTGTGGCTTGTGTGGGTTTGAGGTTTTTTCTCGTCCAATTCCAATCTTTTTTTCCCCTAAATTGTAAGTGCGCTTGGTTATAACATGAAAGAAAAAGGAAAAAGAAGAGTCGATTGGAGAGATAGTCGATGGACTCTGGCTCTACCCGCAGACACAGGCAATGGCGAGCCGGTGGAGGCAGCTTGCTGCCCGGCTGTCACCCTCTTCTGATTCGACGGGTGAGTTGGCACCGAGTAAACTCCCACAAGATTTTTCTCGATCCTTCCCCCTGGCCCCTGCGAAGAGCCCAAGACAAGGAGAACTGCTCTCAGATAATGACCTCTCGCCTGAACAACTCGCTATCCTCGATCACGTTTTCTCGGGGGAATCTATTTTTTTTACAGGCTGCGCCGGAACAGGGAAATCTTTTCTTCTCCGCAAAATTATTGATCAATGTCCTCTCGAAAGCACATTCGTCACGGCGACCACAGGTGCGGCCGCCATAAATATTGGAGGAACGACATTGCATTCCATGGCTGGAATTGGGTTGGGGCAAATGGATGCCAAGTTACTCGCGAAGAAGGTTGCCACATCGTCAACGCCGTCAGGTCAGCAGGCGCGCGAGAGGTGGAGGTCTGTTGTGTCGCTTCCCTTGCTTATCTCCTCAGGCGGGCAGAAGTTTTGATCATTGACGAGATTTCCATGTTGGACGGGGACCTCTTCGACAAACTCGAACAGGTTGCGCGTGAGGTGCGCGGCTCTGATCTCCCCTTTGGGGGGATCCAGTTGGTTCTCTGTGGAGATTTTTTTCAGGTCATCTTTTCGAGTTCTGCTGCAAATTGACACACGTTTTCGTAGTTGCCTCCCGTCACCACAACTCTGGAACTCAGTGGGGGAGGAGCCGCCAAAAAGTATTGCTTTGAAGCTGCGTCGTGGGCGAGGTCTACTCTCCCCTTCCCCCTCGCTCATTATGTCCCATTTCAGATGCGTCCCGTTTGTTGTTGAGCTCACTCGTGTCTACCGTCAAGCCGACCCCGAGTTTGTGGACTTGCTCCGCCAAGTCCGCTACAACGTTCTGAGTGATCGAGCCGTTGCCTTGCTCGCATCTCTCGCCCGCCCCCTTGAGTCTGTTGGGATGGCGGTCAACATGCGCACTCACTCTCGTCCACGCACGCACGCTCCTCGGTCGCCCGTCTTGTTCGGTCAAAAAGGCTCCCATCCACCCTTGAACCGACGCGTCTCTATGCCACGAACCGGGATGTTGGCACGTTAAACGCATCGTATTTAGCCAAATTGGACGGCGACGTCTACCAGTACGAGGCGAAAGACACCGGTCCGGAACACTTCCTGTCATTTCCGTTCGAGCCTTGGTGTTTGTTGCATTCGGTTTTTAGGTCTTCAGAAGTATCATCTGAACCAAACTTGCATCGCCGAACAGACTCTGCAACTGCGCGTGGGGGCCCAGGTGATGCTGATCAAGAACCATCCGTGGGCGGAGCTGGTCAACGGGTCCCGGGGTGTCGTCGTCGGCTTTGAGTTGGCAGAACGCCGCGCGGATGGCGCCGGGACAAATTTGAAGAAACGGCGGAGACGTATGGGGACGCGCTTGGTCGATGAGCAGGTGTCTCCAGACGATCTTTTCGACGAGACTCTGACCCGCATGTATCCTGTGGTCCGGTTCTTCCCCTCCTGCTCCGCCGGCGGCAGCACAGAAGCCCCGGCTGCCGGGTGCTTCGAGATGCGGGTCGAAGAGGAAACGTGGCGAGTCGAGCAATGGGACCCCGACCAAGAGGAGATGCAGCTGTTGGCGAAACGTGTTCAGGTCGGTCGGTCGGGGTTCGGGGCGAGCCAAAGATCTCTTTCCCACAGATCCCGCTCAAACTGGCCTGGGCGGTCACCATCCACAAGGCGCAGGGCATGTCGATTGACTGGCTCGAAGTGAAGCTTTCCGACTGTTTCGCCGAGGGTCTGTGTCATTTTTTGCCCGTGCATGTGGGATTCTCCTCGGTAGGGCAAGCGTACGTTGCGCTCAGCCGGGCTCGGTCGCTTCAAGGCCTCCGCGTGCTCGATTTCGACCCTGCTCGTGTGACCACGAACGCCAAGGTCATCGAATTCTATGACCGGTTTTGCGGCACCCATCCCTCGGAGATGGAGCAGATGAACGTATACACTCCCCCAATCGCAGCTACAAACTCTTCGATTGTGCCCCGGGCACCCCGACCGACGCTCCTCCGACCGGATCATGTGATTAACTTTACCAGCGCAAAACTCCAGGCGCGCCGAGCTCAGCTGGCCGGATTGTGGTCGCGGAGTCGGCAAGAGCGCGGCAAGGAACCCAGGAAACGGAAGCCAGTCCGCACCAACCCGATCGCCGGTCCGGCCCCTCCCTTGGTTGTCGAACAGCTCCCCGATGGGCGTCAACGAGTTTCGCGCCCCGACCGAACCCTCACAATCTCGTTCCAAAGGGCCCGGCCAGCCCCACACCCTACCCACCTGCCCCGACCTTCGATCCGTCGGCCGCTTGATGAAGATGCTCCGATTCCCCCACTCCGCCGCCTCCCTCAACAAGGAAAAAGCTCGCCTCTGCTTCCGAAAACATCTTCCTCTCCTCCACCAGTAACCTCCCAGCAGTTAGGCTCGATTCTGGTCTCTCTCACCACCGCAGCTCATTCCGCAGACCCCCTGACGGCAGCCCCCGGGCCCGCTGCGGCAGTTGCGGGGCCCTTGTCTCCTCCTCCCACCGCTCCCGTCAAACCGGACTTTCTTTCAATTCTGTTTTCGACTGAGGGTGACGATGTGGACGATGTGGACTCGGAGAAGCCGCCACTCCTTCCGCAAAAGCGTGGCCCTTCTGCCTCCTCCTTCCTCCCGGCTCCGCGCATGTCAATGGACGACGTCAAACGAGCACGCCAATCTGGGGAGGCCCGGGGATCGCAACGCGCAATGGTCCGGCGACAGTTTCCTTGGTTCTCATTCCCCATCCGCCGCTCTAGACTCATGGTGGCACGAAGCATTTCCTGCCGTCGACCGCGCCTGACCAGACGCCCGTCCCAAACCGGAAGCAGAAGCCTCCAAACTGCAGCCGACACCAACAAAAGTGACGTTCTTCCATGACACTCCGTCTCGACACGAAGAGCCGAACCATGTGCCACAAACGGGTGGGGAAAGGAAAAATAATGAGAAAAAAAGGTTCGAAGGGAGGGAAAAGGGAATCGAATATCACAAAAGGTGAGGGAGGTGCAAAGTTGTTAGAACGCCTGGGCCTTCACGGGACCCTGAGGAGCCCCGGCCTCAGCCTTGGAATAGGGGCGAACTTGCGAGTCCCCATCCGAACCCGAGGTCTTCCCCTTGGCCCTGGCAGCATTTTTGCTGTGGCTCATGCACTCCCTGTTCACCGTTGAACGTGAGATTCATGAGAAATGGCAGGACAGACAGGAGTTCGGGAGGAGCATACGTGTAGGTCGCGCCCGAGCCGGTGCGCTCCTCATCCTCGAGGAAGTCGAGGAAGAGCGTGTCAATGGTGAACCCGTACGTGGTGAAAAGAGCTGAGGCAATGAAATAACTCATGACAAAGATGCACTGTCAGAAAGTGAGCGTGGAAGCGTTGCGCATTGTCTGTTCCCGGACCAGGACAGGAATCCACCAGTAAATGGTATCATCGGGCTTCAGGTAGCTCTGGGCGTGGACAAAGTCGGGCCGGATAATCACCATGGCCGAGAGGGCCGCCAGGAGGGCCACCAGAAGCTTTCCGACGAAGATCAGGAACTCGCCGATGGTGGCAATTGTGCCGGCGCGGATGATGTTGCGCATGATCAGGTTAAACCCATCGTAGGCACTCTTGCAGAAGCCCGTTCCATTCAGGGCCATCTAAAAGAAAAAGAAAATGAAAGTCGCGACCAAGAGAGCACGGACCATGATATAACCGTTCTTGCTGATGTACTGGACAATCTTCTGGAGGCAAGCCAGGCAACAGGAGACGCAGGCCAGGCAATACTGCAACGGCTTGTTCTTGGTACCCTTCATTTTTTTCTGCGAGAAGGAATGAACATTCAAGTTCTTTAGAGAACGTGATGGCGACCTGGAGATAGAGAACAATAGCGCGGATGGTGGCCACAAGAGCAATGATGAGGCTGCCAAAGGCAACACCGCCCATGTGGTACCGGAGCGTGCGGCACATGCTAGAGCAGAGGGGTGCGCGCGGAGGGTTCTGGCGGGAAGGAGTGTAAATCCCACAAAATCGGAGTGGAGCAGACAATCTGTTTGCCGCTGGCGTCGCGCTTCGTCCAGTAATGCATATGAACCGCACCGGCGATAATGGTCTGGGTCATGCCGTACAGGAAGAAGTTGCCCCAGAAGAAGAAGAACACAATGTAAATCAGCAGGTACCGGAGGGTCCAGGACCAGTTGACGGAGCGGTGACCGCCATCGAGGGCAAGGCCCTGAGAAGAGAACATACAACTGAAAAGAGATGAAACGGGATGGTCGGGAAGAAGGACGGACATGCCAACGATCAGCGTGAAGGCGGTGAAGATGAGCATCAGAAAAACGGTCAGGATGGGCGAGAAGATGATCGTGGGCATGGAGCCAACGGTGCGCGAGGCCACCTTGACAATTTCAGCAGCGAGGTGAATGCGGCTGCAGATGCCACAGAGAATCAGCATGAAGATGAGATCGGCGAGGCCAACAACGCCACCAATGACAAGAATGATGATGGGGCTGGTGAGACTGCCGCCCAGGGCAGCGGTCGAGCGGTACTCGCCAACACCTAAAAACACACAAAGTGAGAACGATGTGCAAGAGTGGATCGAAGAAGAACCGACCATACCAGATGACGTACGCGGAGATGGCGGTCATGGCGCAGAGGAGGAGCGCAATCAGGGTGTACACCATGCAGGTGGCACAGTAGCGCAAGAAAAGCATCCAGATGAAACAGAGGACGATCGCAATCCCAGCCGAAACCAGGAACACCCACCATTTTGAGGCAATGTCGCGAATGCCGCCAACAATAATGTTGGTATAATCTCCAACAACCGCGTTCAGGACCTCAGTGTAATTGGCGGTCGTGATGATCGAGGGAATGCATCGAGAGATCGCTATGAAAATGAAAAAATAAAAATAAATGTGAAATCGATTTCAGAAAGAACCCGACAATAGTATGCATTCGAAGTGGGATAAGCGAGCCAACAAGTGGCATTGGGACCAGTCCAGCAGTCAACAGGCTCATTCTGATCGAGACACATGCACTTCGGCGGAACTGTGATCCCGGATACATTTGGGCACGCAGAAACGCACCATGCCATCGAAGTGTTGACAGTCCCGGAACCAAGAGATTCAACAAGAGCAGGGAAGTAAAGGAATGGCCGATCGATGCGGCTGGCACCGCACATGCGATTTCTTTAGAGATAGCACCGGACCAACGAAATGGGGAAGAAGAAGACGAAGAAAATGTTGGTTCAGGATCGAAATGAGGCTGAAACAGACTGATAATCAAGGGGATAATAAAGAACGCGTGGATCGCCGGTTGTCCAAGCCCAAATACCGATTGCAATTGTGGCCAGGAAGGCCAAGATGAAGAGGACGCAGCAAACCCAATCACCGCCAGCACAGCAAGAACGCTTCGAATCGAAATCTCGATTTCCGTCGGGAGTGGTTGGGATATCGCCCTTCAGAGGCTCGCCGTACTTCTTTTCATCGTCGCCCATCTTTGCAAACGCGTGGACGAGGGAATCTTCCTGTGGGTTTGAGAGGCTCATCGCAGTGAGCACTTTTAGTTGGATGGGGGGAAAAACGTGTTGGCCCGGGGACAATGGGGCAATTGCCGGAGAAGAACGATGAAAGGGGTGAGGGAAGAAAGAAAGAGAGGGAAGAGGAGACGATACAAAAGGAAAAGAAGAGGATTCATTTCAAGAAAAGGGACAAAAAGAAAGGATTTTACCCCACTCACTTTGGATTTTCGATTCAGCCGTGTTTTTCTCTCAGACCAAACAGCCTCGTCGGGATACAAAAAAACAGTCGAGCAGAATTTACAGTTTCACCATTTCCCTCCCAGCCATCTCAACCAAACGATCTCGCCCGTCAACCACACCTTCTCCAACATGTCCCATGCGTGCCCTTATGATGGGTGAGACCCGCTCGTCGATGTCATGGCGGCACAAAAGAAAAGATGGATATGCTCTGTGGAGAAAGGATGGGAGAAACCGTTGGCCTGGCCGAAGAAGATTGGAAGAGGAGTCACCACGGGTAAAAGGAAGAAGGAAAGATCGGAAACTTAGTGCGCAAGTGCGCACGAACTGTTCCGTCTGTCTGACACGACGCTGGATGAGCAAACCGAGCCGGATTCCGGACCCGTGGTCTTTTGGTGGGCAAGTGGTCCATTTGCGCTATCCGAAGGGGTTCTTTCGTGCCGCAACTCCTGTTCAAGCAAGAGTCATCCCACTCTTCCTCTCCAACAAAGACGTCAATGTTGAGGTTTGTGTGACTTTCTTTAACCCCGACGAACTCTGCGTAGGCATGTACCGGCTCGGGTAAAACGTTATCTTACGTTATTCCCGCTGTTGAGATCCTTCTGAAGCAACCGGAGCCTTTGAAGCCAGGCCAAATTGGCGTCGTCGTCATCGTCCCCACCCGTGAACTCGCTGGACAGGTGGCTTCAATTTTTCAGCAATTTACTTCTATTGCTCCGCGACCTTTGGGCGTGCTCACCTTGGTCGGAGGGACGAGTCACAAGCCTCATATCGTTTCCTTCAGTCTCCTTTCGCCCTCCGTCCCGTTTCGTGACGTTTCCTGAACTATATTCTTCTTCATTACTCAGGCTCGCGCCAGATCAGCGAACTGATATCGTTGTGGCCTCTCCGGGTCGTCTCGAACAACATCTCTCCAAGGTTGCCCTTCCCGCTCCCCCACTGCCCCTTCACCCCTTGTAGGGCGAGCTTGACGCCCGCACCCTCGAAGTTCTCATCCTTGACGAGGCTGATCGGTCCGTCTTCTATCTTTTTTTCCTTCGGTGATTCCCTTCCAGTTTGTTAGACATCGGGTTTTCTGCCACCCTGAACACCATCCTGGGCAGGCTCCCCAAACAACGACGCACCGTCTGTTCCGGTCAGCCGCTTTCGTTTGAAGAATTTCTTGTCGTAGGGGATCTTCTCAGCCACCCAAACGACTCAGGTCGCGGATCTGGCTCGAGCCGGCCTCCGTAATGGGGTTATCATTCGCATTCCCCGCCAGCAAGCCCTCGCCGGGTCAAAGCACACTATTCCCGAGACTGAAGGCCCGAATAAGAAACCGCACATGGACCAAGAGTCCGAGCTCCCCGTTTCTGAGGCCCCAGGCGAGGACCAGCCTGCTTCTGTGATCCCCGAAGGGCCTGTGTGCATCCCCGTTGGCGTTTATTCCGTCACTTCCGCTCAGGCTGTGCAACTACTACCTCTGCTGTGAGGCCGCCCAGAAGCCTGCTGTTCTCCTGGAATTTCTGGATGCGCACCCCCAAAGCAAAGTGATTATTTATGTGCTCACTTGTCACATGGTGGAATACTTCGCCAAGGTTTGGGCTTCCTTCGGTTTCGTGTACCACCCCCTCCTTTTAGGTGCTCCCTTCCATCCGCCCAGCACTCCAGCCCCGCTTGGTCGCCTTGCATGGACGTATGTCGCAAAACAAGCGTTCCGGTCTGTCCTTCCCGATGGTCGACACTCAACTGTTCTCCGCGCCAAGCCACGCTCGATCATTTCCTCCGAGCGAGCGACCGGAGTCCACTGGTCTTGATCACCACCGATGTGGCCGCGCGCGGTCTCGACTTCCCGGACGTCGATTGGATCCTTCAGTCTGTCAACGTTGGGATTGACAGATCTTCTTTTCAACGACGCTACTGTTGTTTGTGCCCGGACGACTCGTTTGTTTCGTCGCCACTCCCTCACCGGTTCTGCTCCTCCTCCTAGGTACGACCCCCCACAAGACCCAAACGTTTTTGTGCATCGGATTGGGCGGACGGCTCGGATGGGCAAACAGGGGGCTGCGTGCGTCTTTCTCCTGCCCCAAGAGACCCTTTATGTGGGTCTGTCCTGTCGTCTTTGTATTTGGCTTTTGCCTCAAATCGCTTAGAATTCCTTGGCGTGCGACACGTTCCCTTGCAGCCACTCCCACAGGAAGTATTACCCCCTTCGGCACGACCCACTGTTGATGCCTCGCCGAGGGACGCCCCCCCTTCCGATTCGCCCACCCTCCTGACCCCTGCACCGGCACCGGCGACAGATATCGGGCAAAGTCTCCGCCGGCTGGCACTGGAAGACCGGGCCATTATGGAGAAGGTCTGTCCGCAAGGATGTGAACGACCATCTTGTGGCTTTTGCCCGTGACGGGTTCAGGCACAGCAAGCCTTCGTCTCGTTCGTTCGGGCCTACGGAGAGCATCATTGCTCCTACGTCTTTCAAATGAAGCGTTTGCCGTGGGTGTCCCTTTTCGACGCCTTTGGCCTGCTCAAGGTCACTTCCGGTCTTCATGGCGATTGGTGGCCGCTACCCGTTGCGGCTGGTACGATATTCAGCACCTTTTTTCTCCACTCTTCGCGTTATTCAGGTCCCCTCCATGCCTGAGCTGCGGCGGCTGCACTTCCCCCAGTGGGCGCCGCTGCCCCGTGGGTTTGATCTCGATCAAGTGGCGTACCGAGACAAAGGACGCGAAGAGGCCCGCCAGGAAGCCTTGAAGTCCGTCCAGCGTCTCTGTTGCCCCTTCTGAATGCCTCATCCCCGTGCCTTTAGGAACGGAGTCTTCAAGGCGCGTGCGGACGCCAAAAAGGCCGAGCTCCTCCAGAAACGAAAAGAAGCCCGCCAGAAGGCGAAGGTCACTCCGCCCCTCCTTCCTCCCTCCTTCCCTCCCCTCGTTTCCCCCGTGACCACCATCTCAGACAGAACATATTCAATCTCTCGATAGTCGTTGCATTCGAAGCGATTCGTGTTCGACTTGGAGGAGGAAGCCGAGATTTCCAACGAGGCCAGGCTCTTGCGCAAATTGCGCAAGGGAAAAATCACCGGTTTGTGTTTTTGTTCCGGTTCCGCTCACGGACGTTCGTGTAGAGGAGGAATTCGCCCAAGCTGTGGGTGAGGAGGCCCCAATGCCGACCAACCCCAAGAAAAGCGGTCAAGAGGTGGACAAGAAGAGCGACCAGACCGAAACCGAAACCGAAGCGAGTGGAGATGATGAGGATGAAGAGAAGCGCCGAAAGGAGGTGGCGGAGGACGAGGAGGACGAAGACAGTTCCAGTCTTGACGATGACGATGAGGCCGTGACTGAGGCCAGAAGCACCCAACCCGACTCTGGGCAGGTCCGCACACGAGCTCTTTCGCACTTTCCGACCTTGATCTACTAGGCCGAGCCTTCCGACGTTTGCTCGGGCACAGATCCCAGTGACGAAAGTGATGGAAGCTACCAGAGCGGTTCCGAGAGCAGCAGCGAAGACGAAGAGGCCCGCAAGCGCGCCTACGCTCAGACGACTACCATTATCCCACCGGCACTGGCCAAAATTGTCGCCGAACGTAAGGCGCGCGAAGCTGCTTGCTCCCCCGTCGCGACGGCGACTTCGCCAACTCAGGAGCTGACACAGGCGAAGGTTGAATCTGTTGAATCCGGATCTTCTCCTGCTCTCCGCGGCAGAGCGCCTCTCCGAGGCCGTGGCCGTGGCAGAGGACGTGTGAGAGGGAGGGGAAGGCCACGGGGCGGTGCCATGGCGCCCCAGTCCGCTGTCCAACCGGTTTGTTCCCCACATCTTGCTCTCGCTGACTCTTTCTTCAAGGTTTCCGGTCTCAAGGAGATGCAGGCCGCTCTCCTCGCCGAGTTGGCGCGTCGCAAATCTCAGGTTTAATTCCTTGGTCGAGAAAGAACAGCCATGTTTTTACTCCGTCTGGGGTTGGGGGGGGGGGGGGGGGGGGGGGGGGGGGGCATTGTGGTGTGGCCCCCACATGGCAGCAGCAGTGACAGTGGGGGCAGGAGCAGCAAGGAGGCCGTGACGCGCGGTGGGATTTTTGGCACGAATGTGCTCGCCCTCGCGGCTCGTCGAGCCCTCAGGCGGCACCACCGCGATTCCCAGGAAGAGTTTCTCACAGGCTCGCCGACTTCCTGGACTTGGCTTGCCCGAGATGATCGGCAAAGACCGGCGACTTCACATTCCACAGTTCGGGGTCTTGGCCCTTCCCAAGTCAAAGAGGTGCGTTCGCCGAACAAAAGACCACCGCCCCCGACAGAGGGCAGCGAGCCTGCGCACCAGGCGCCAGGGGCTCCTCAGAGCCGTTTCCAGTGCCGCCCATACGTCTTCATGCAGAGGGCCCAGCGAATCGTCGGGCAGGAGGAGAGGAAGGTGCGCCAGGGAGGCCAATGCATGACCGGCCGCAAGGATCCCTGCCCGGGTGCGGGAACGGGAACAACAAGAGAAAATGGGTCGCAGGGGCGGAAGATGCACAGACCGGTGGGGTCGGGCTCACAGCCAACCCGGAGCAGGGTCTGCGTCAACGGGAGGAGATTTGCCAGCAAGGACTCGGAACTGCGATGCGCAACTGTGGCAGCCCCACGGGATGACCCGGTGTTCAGGACACGTGTTCGGTAGCGGGCCAAGAGGTCCTCCTCTGGGACCCGAGGAAGGTCAGTCGGGGAGGAGCCAAGAGAATGAGGCGCAGACGTGCGTCGGGGGGAGCCAGCAGGGCGTTCAGACAAGCCATCGCAATGTCCCCCACGGGCGTTCGCACCACCTGCTCGGTGAGCTGCGCCACCAGGTCGGGGAGCAGCTGGAAAGGAAGTGAAATCCAGGGCGCCAAGGGCGAGTGGGGCGGCAGACTCTCGAGAGAACCGACGAAGGCAAGAAGTTTACGTGCGGGGCGAAGACGTGAGTGAGGACGAGTGCACACAGGGAGCCGAGCGATTCCGGCGGTTTGGCTCCGGCCGCCCCGCCTGGCGGCTCGGAGAAGAGGCCGCGCAGGTCGCGCAGGATGACGGGCAGGGTGGAACGGATCAACTCGTCGAGATACTGCGGGCGATAGGATGACGACAGGGCGAGGGGAGCGAGTTCCAGACAGTGTCCTTGGCAGGCTTCCATGCCACCTCGTCCGCCCTCCCGTTGACTCGGCCACTGGGCGCCCCAACCATGCCGCGCGCGTCGGGCCAGAGAAGACCGTCCTCATCGGCCTCCCGCCCCTCGCGATCCGGCTCGCATCGCTCGCACGGCACGGCCGATGCCCCACTCAGGAGACGCGTCAGGCCGCGGAGAAGCGAGCCGATGTGCTCCGGGGAGCGGGGCGGGGCGGTGTCCGCGAGGGGGATGGCGATGAGCTGCTCGAGATTCACAGGGCCGGGTGTCGGTGCCGAGACGGGCGAGGCGACGAGGCGCAGCAAGAAGCGAGTGAGCAGGTGCCCAGGAGGGTGCGGGTGCTGGTCGGGGTTGGTGGCCAGGTTGAGGCCGTGGGTGATCTGGAACGGGGAGGATGGTGACAGTTGAGGGGAAGAGGAGGGAGAACACTCGAACAGACAGACCCAGACAAAGGCTTCCGAGGCGCCCAAAAAGTGGGGCTGATTGGCGCCGCTGCTCAATGGGGGGAAGGAAGAAGAATGGGCATCAGACGGAGAAAGGTGACAGACCAGAGAGTGGGCACCAGAACAGGGAGCACGGTGTTCGCGAGTAAGTCGGTCGCCGTTTCTTCACCATGGAGAAGTCGAACAGGAGGCAACGGCAACACGACCAGCAGACCGGGATCGGCGAGGCCGTAGAAAATGGCGCCGAGGGCACGTGCCACGGAAAGCCTCTGCCGGGCGGTGCAGGCGTCTTTCAGGGTGGCAAGCAGAGCCTCCACCAGGGGTCGCAGGTCATCGCCGGACTGCAGGGGCGGGGGGAGTGGTCAGCAGCAAACGCAAAAGGAGGAGAGCCGACCAAATGGCCCATGGATGAGGACGGGGACGGGGACGAGACTAAGGACGGCAGCCCACCGATGGCCCTAGTGAGCAACTCCAAGAGTGGGACGGCGGCCGGCCCGGAACAGCCATCGGGAATGGGAAGGGCCGACTGCAGGGGGTCCGAGTGGGCAGGGCGGAGCGAGGGGCAGAAGGCCCGCAGGAAGGCTGAAAGGAGCGGACGCGCCGAGAGCGGCTGACACCGGCTGACTGAGGGCGGTGTGGGAGTCTCCGCTCCCTCGGCTCGTTCTTCATCGCTCGCATGTGAGGAAGGGGCCGAGGAGGAAGAATTCAAAGAGTCGGAGTCGCTCTCGGTGGCCTCGGCATCCTCCGCGATCAGGGTCCTGCCGCCCGCAGGGGGCGGGCCGCTGACAGGGCTGAATCGTTCGTACTGCAACGGGTTGGGCCCAGGATCGGGGGCCACCTGGGCGGGCAGCAGAGGGGACGGGAGGAGACCCTCGGACTCACGAAGGATCAGGAGGGCGAAGAAGTCCCCAAGGAGGTTGAGCCCCGCGTGGATGGGCACGTGCAGTGCGGGATGGTCAAAGAGACGCTGCGCAAGCGGGAGGACGGCGCGCCACACTGGGTCCACGACCTCTCCGTAGAAAAGCAGAAGATCTGCGCACTTGCGCATGAACGGGGAACAAGGAGATCGTTGGCAGACCTTGCGGGGCCTCGGGAAGACAGGCTCGGGTCATTTCACAGAGGATGCGCAACAGAAAGGGCAGGCAATCCAGTTGAGCCGGCGCATCGCCCGCGCATACCCGTCCGACCACCCGAACCAACTCGGCCAGGAGTTTCCGAATGAGCGGGCGGCAGCCTGTGGTCGCAATCATGCGCAGCGAAGAGAAGAGGGCTTCAGGCGCCAGCGCCGGTTCGGCATCGTCTACAAAAAGCCAGGATGAGATTCGTGCGGAAGGGCGCACAGAGAGCGGACCGAGAATGCACCCCAGTGACCTCCTCAGGGCGGCCACCAGGACGTCGTCGACCATCACCTGAACGCACTCGGCGGTGGCTTGCCGCCGATCCCTCTCGCACCCTGTCCCGTACGCCTCCCACCAGGTCGGCGCGATGGCAGGCGGGCACCCCGAGACGGGGGGGCGCTCGTGGAAGTGGGCCGAAAGGATGCGAGCGAGAGACGCCTCCGCGGCAGCCCGAATGGTGGGCTACTCAAAAAACGGCACCAGTGAGATGCGCCGGCGGGGGGAAGGCGGGCGGGGGGACCTCGGCTTCACGGGCGCAGAGGTCGCACAGGTAGCGGACACAAAACGAGACAACTTCATCGCCACCCGGAGGGGCGCCCTGACCGGCTCCGTTGGGCGGGGGGGTCACCTCGTGGTCGTGGACGGGGCGCAGGAGCCCACCCGGTTGCACCCACATCACAAGGTCAGCCAACCCTACACCAGGCCCCCACGAGGATTCGAAGATGCGGGATCCGTCGCAGCGGACCTTCGAATGCCTTGGCGTGGATCTGGGTGGGCACGCCTGGCCGCAAGCAGGCCATGAGGGCCTCATAGATCTGGCCGCGGAGGGAGAACGACCGCGAGGTGGTCACCGGAGGCGGCGACGGAACGCGCGGCTGCGATGACGTGACGAGGCTCCCTTGGAGGATGAGCTTCTCCAGCTGGGCCATGCTGAACAGCTCCTGCGAAGGGTGTGAGGAGGGCCACCCCGCCAAAGGACGCCCGGACGTCTTCTTCGGCTGTGGGCGGCTCGATCGCCTGGGCGGCGATCCCCTGCTCGTCCAGCTGGGCCAGCGATCGGGCGCGCTCCTGGCGCTGGTGCCGCTCGGCCTGCATGCTGACCTGCTTCTCGTGGGCCTTCTTGTTGCAGGCCACGTAAGCCGAGACGACCTGCCCCGAGACGTCACGCCATCCATGTGGCCCTCATATCCGCACGGACCTGATCCATCACGTCGCAGCTGTGGGGGAGGGTCACCGCGAGGGCGTCGAGGCACCCCAAGAGGTCCACGAGGAGCTCCAGCAGGGCGGAGTGGGGGCTGGCCGGGTCGTCGGGGAAGGTCTCCACCATGGCCGAGAGCAGACAGGGCAGGAGGCCGCAGAGAATCGTCCAGCAGTAGGCGGCTAATCAGGGGAGCCGGCCAAATGGCGCGAGTAAGTGGCATTGAGGGGTGCGTGCTGCATGGGTCGGGAGGTGCACCCAGCCAGAGGGGAGACGGACGATGAAGGGAAGCCAGTTTGACAAGAAGCCGGCGAAAGCCTGGACCCCCGCGCAGATCGGCAAGCCCGCTCCAGCACTGCTCCGTCACGGCAGCCACCAGGGAGCCCGTCTGTTCTCCCAGCAAACGCGTTGCCCACTGGGAGGGCGTGGCGGGCACGAGAGGGGCGCCCGGGAGGGGCATCGGTGGCCTTGTGGGAAGGATGTTGATGAAAAGGTCCCCGAACGCCTCGAGAGATGCCTTGAGGACGGGCGGGCTGACCGTATGGACCACCTGAGAGGAGGAGTATCGAGGGGACCGAAGGAAAAACCCTTGGGGGCGGACCACATTCCGGAGGGCAGTCCAAACGTCAGGCAGAAGGGCACCGTACGGGCTGAGGGCTTGCGCGGCACACAATCGTCTCAGGAGGTCAAGTGATGCAAGCTGCGTCCTGACGTAGTGCGCTTGGATGCGGACGCTCAGGAGCTTGAGAAGCGCCGGCACAAAGGCGGAGTGACACAGGAAAGCCCGGCTGCGTTGAGGATATGGAGCCATCAGGGGCGGAGCACAGAACGGCGGGAAGAAAGAGAAGAGTGAGCCTGGCGAAGAGTGAAGCTGGACTCTGCTGCTCGGCCCCCCTGGTGTCAGGGCGCCTTTGAGAAGCTGGGGGCGCCTGTGCACTGCGGTCAGGGGGTCGGTGACGTTGATGGTGGCAGGTGCCACCCCGCGCGTGAATCGGCGAGCCGCGAGAGCGTGCAGGGTGGGATGAAACGAACCGCTGCCTTCCTTTCTCGGTCCTCTTTGCGGGCCTTTGCGGAGTTGACGTGCCACATGCGGGTGCCCTTTCCAGTCATTATAGTGTCTCCCCTTTTGGGTGTGTGCGTGAACAGACCGAAGAGCGGTTGCACTCCTCGCCCCTGGTTCGTCAAGGACCTCGATGGGGAATCGGGTCGACAGGACGGAGAAGAGATCCTGCGATCCGAAGACGGTGGGCGGGTGGTGAGTGCGGCACGCCCCAACGACACTCGGTGCCAGACATCAAGGTGTGCGGCAAAATGCGCGGGAATGGCCCGAGGAAGGGACTCCGCAATGCAAAACACAATCCGGAGTAAGTCGGGGTCCTTTTCCCCTTCGGTGGCCTTGAGGACGGTCTTAATGAGCAGCTCCCCGACGGGACGCTCGTCGAGACCTGCAACAACGAAGGTCCTTCGATTGGATTCTATGGGAGCGACGACTGACCGGGGGCCTTTCGCACCACATGATACAAGAGCCGGAAAACGGCTTGGCGCAAGGAAGGGCATTGACTCTGCGTGGCATAGTTGTGGATGCTATGCCAAGGACTCAGACAGGTTGCGTGCAGTGACCCAGACCGACTCAAGAGAGCGAAGATTTGTTTCGGCGGCGTTGCAAGCACCCAAAGGGATCTGTGGAAGCATTTGTTGAGAACAGCGAGCGTGGCCAGGGTCAGCGGTTGTTGGAGACGAGTAAGCAGTGCACATAGATCGGTGGCTGATGGTGCGTATTGCGGTGAGTCGCAGAGGGCACCTACAATGTTTGATATAGCTTGAATATCGCCTCCATGCCGCTCAAGAAACCCGGCAAGGGCCAGCCGTCTGGATCGGATAAGTTCGACAGTGTCTGTCATTGTGGGGGCGGGCACGTCGCCAAGAAGTTCCGTTAAATTTGCCCGGTGTTGCGACTCTTCTTCCGCCAATGGGAGAGCGATGAATCAAAAAATGGGCGGTTCGCCTGCCAGCAGAGTAAGTAGACCCCCAGGGTGTGTTCGGCACAGCCGCCGCTGTTTGAATGATCGATAATGCGTGAACAGGGAACGAAGGGAACCAACAATGGGCGCTTTGACCCGGGCAAACCTTCCCCGCCCATCTCTTAGCGCACTCGGCGGCGCTTGGGGTCTGCATGATGCTGAATGGCATCGGCGTCGGTCGCGTCCCCAGGATTCACGCGCACAGATTTATCACACATCGTGTGTTGGGCTGGAATTGCGACCTCGTCAACGCCTCGCGACCTGACCGCACAACACCTGCGTTCTCTTCTTTTTTCGAGGCTTTTAGACTCCATCAAGCAAAAATCACCTCATTCTGGCACCTTTTTTTCCGCCTCGTCATGGCATCAGGCAACACTTCTGCCCGCACCAAACGCCTTAATGTGCCTAAGGTTGAATAAAAACACATTTAACGCGCTTCTGGTCGCCCGTTCAACGGAGATCGGCATCATTCGAGGAGATGGGCCAGGAGGTGGGTGGAGGCGCAGGATCTGAGGTCGTTCGAACTCGATTCATCTGACACCTTGTGGAGGCGTCCCATTTCTGCAACTGGGCGCCAGAAGGGAGAGTCCTCTTGAGGAGTGCTCAAATGGGAGCGGCAGCGGTACCATACAATTTCCAAAACACCTTTGGCACACCCAGGGGAACAGGGGAGGCTCGGAACGAGCGTGTCTCGTTTCCTTCCAGTGAGCCTCCCCCCTGCACGTGCGCACGCACGCACATCAAGGGTCGGAAAGTTCTGTCGCGACACCCCAAATTGGCGCGACACCGCCAGGCAGAAATTCACTCGCCGACAGCCAGCGCCAAGGGGAAAACGGCCGCCAGCCGCCAGCCGCCAAGGGGAAAAACAGCCGCCAACCGCCAAGTACAGTGAAAACTGGTCAGATCTTGTTGTTCCATCTCATGCGACGTCTCAGACGTTTGAAGCTTGTTCCTCTGCCTCCGTGTGGACCTCCCGACTCCCCTCTATCTCCCAATCACTCTGTCACCCCCCCCCCCCCCCCCCCCCCTCGCCTGGAGAAAGCTGATCACCAAAGATCCCAGCAATGAGGTTCTTCGAGAACTAACAAGATCGTGGTCCTTTGTCTTTGCGCGGGGAACTCCCCTCGGACACGATCAGATGAGGCCAGCGTCGGGACCCTGGAAGTTCAGGGGGTCCCTGCCCTCTCCCTCTCATTCAAGAGAAGGAAAATGGTGGATGGGAATGCTGGTCCATTGGGGGTGTTGGCCAACAACACCGCGACACCAAACACGAAACGGCCGAATAGCCTCCATCCCCAGGCTCAGGAGGGGCACGCAGGAATTTAACGCCACGATCTGCGCAGCCTTTGTATTGGTGTAAAACGGTGCGGTGACGATTACACAAGACCAGAAAACAAGCGAACGAGACGAAACGCCTGTGGCGGGGAGTGGAATCTCATCGAAATGCTGATAGAAGCTCAAAAGAGTGATTCGGGTCAACAGCTCCATACAACACGAACGAGCGAGGCTGATCGACCACTTTCCAAATGCATGAATCGGAAAGCTGCCCGTGCGTCTGCTTTGCTGCGCATCTACAAAATGAAATACCTTGGCGGAACTTAGTTCGGCCAACGGCAAGGTCGGATCACTTTCATGAATGCCGCAAACCCGCACACCAAGTTCCCGCAGAGCGGTCGCTACTCCCCACAGGGCTGAAATACTGTTTTTGGTGCTGTCGCGACATCCGCCAACCTATTTTTCGCCGCCGCCGCCAGCCGCCAACCCATTTTTAGCCGCCGACCGCCACCGCCACCGCCAGGTGTCGCGACAGTTCCGACCCCTGCACATGAAAACCGGTTCGTGGTTGACCAGGGGGTAGTCGCATTTGTTTCGTTCCCTTCGTTCCCTGTTCACGCTTTCCAAAAACAGCGACGGCGGATTTTGCACATTTGGTCATCCATTTTTTTTTGTTTTGATTGTGGAGTCGTGTTGAGCGTAATTGGGAAACACCTGTCCATGCCGCCAGGGTTGAAGTCTCCTTGATGCCTCGCTCGCCACCCGGCCCACGTGTCGCTGTCAACAGGAGAGGATGATCTGTACCCCCGGGGGGATGATGATGATGATGATGACCGCTCCTCCGCCCAGAGGTGCCCCGATGACCGGTGTTCGACAGTCTCCTCGGCACTGGAACCCCGGGGGAAGCAACGCAGGGTGGATGACGATGACGATGACGAATCGGGCGCCGATTCGGTGGCCGCGTCGCGTCAACCCACGGGGAAGCGCCACCACCTTGATGATGAACAGGAGAATCAGGCGGAGGATGATGGCGGGTCGATTATTCAGTGGCGCCGACACGCGGATGACGACAGTCTGTGGAACCGACCGGGGTTGTGATGACCCAAGAACCGTTCTCCTGCTTCACTTCTTTTGAGAATGAAAAAAAATGGACAAAAATGGCATCTCATCATCATCATTCATCATCATCATCATCACCACCATCATCATCATCATCATCATCATCACCATCACCACCATCACCCATCACCACCACCACCACCACCATCATGGTCAGCGCTGCCCTCCACCCGCGCTTTCTCCACTCGCGCGCCTCCAGACGGCAGCCATCTCGGCAGCCAGGCTGATGTCCTCGTTGTCCCGCCCCTTCCGCTCCCCGTCAACACGCTTCCCACGGGGCTGGCAGAGCCGCCCCTCGGGCCCCTTTCAGTGGGCGGCGTCCTGATGCCCCTACTTCGGCTATCCTCTGCCGCGGCCCCGGCACCCGGCTGCCGTTCCATCCCCCCTCGGGCCGACAGCGCCCTTCCTGGGCGGCATTGTCACGCGGTCCACAACAACACTGCTCGCTCCCCCGCCCTCCGACGAACCACCCGCAGTGTGAGTGGGGTGGACGACCCCCACTCGCTGCCTGCACCTCCTGGGGTGGGCGAAGATGATGATGCGGGTCAATCTCGTCCTTTCTGGCCACGCCGCGTTCCGTCTCCTCCACCATTTTCACGCAGCAGCAGCAACAACAACAACAACAACAACAACAACAACAACAGCAACAACAACAGCAACAACAACAACAACAACAACAACAGCAACAGCAACAACAACAACAACAACAACAACAACAACAACAACAGCAACAGCAGCAGCCCGACAAGCACCAGCAACAACAGCACCAGCGGCCCGACAAGCACCAGCAACAACAACAACAACAACAGCAGCAGCAGCAGCAGCCCGACAGGAACCACCACCGCGAGACTGTGGCCCAAGCGGTCGCTTCCGCCGAGGCGGCAGCCACTGCGGCGCCTCAACACCAGCACTGGCTCTTCCTCGAACCAGGCCTCCAGCTGCCCCTCTAGCAGGCATCACCAGGGTACTCCGCTCATGGGACGGTCATCGTCGGCCCCATCTCCCATTGCCCTACCCAGGCCCAGCCCCTCTCCGACCGCAACCGCGGCCGCTGCCCGGATCAGGGCCGCAAAGGAGGCTGCTGCTGCACAACTCTTGTAATCTCTCCTCAAAAGAGAATCCACGTGTGCAGATTTCGTCCCTTTTTTTGTCTTTCTTTCTCGTGAGCCTCGTGGGAGGCTAACTGAAGTTTACAAGAGGAGAATCTCAAAAGGTTTGAGCCCACCCCACCCATCAACTCCAGGGCATCTCCGGAGTGATCACACACACACATGTGCGTGTTAGGCGTTTGGAATAGGAGAGTTCTCCTGGGTAATATACTCGTGCAGGCACCCTCTCTGCACCCACCCTGCCCACAGTATCGATACTGGGCACTTCTCCTTTTTTCTTGATTTCAACTAGTGCCTGGTAACCGTTACACCATGTCTAGACAGAAATTCGCCACCATTCTTTTGCCGTCGAAGATTCGGAGCATGAAGCCGGAAGCCTTCGTTTCACCTTTGCCGAGTCTTCCTCGCCTCCGCAACATCTTGAACTTTGAAGAGTGTGTGAGATTTGAGGACACCATCTCACAGACTATTGGATCGATTGATGGCCTTCCTGTTGATTTGAGGCAATTGGTCCCTCCTTCTGCGGTGGGTATTCTTTTGCGTTACAATCAACATTGCTTCGATTCTTGTGAAGATCTCTTTGATTCGCTTTACGACATCTCTCGACCGAAATCAATTTTTCTCCGAACTCGTCTTTTGGCATCGCTTGTTTTTTTCTCCTCCACCGACGTCTGAGCAAATCGCCTTCTCACTTGAGGAACATATTTGGAAGTTCCTCAGGTTTGTTGATGGGTTGAAGTTCCCGGCTGAGGCCGCCGCGAAGCTCTTTCTCAAGTCTTTCCGCGGTTTCTTTGGCGACATGGTCAAGGATGAGTTCCTTGTTGGTTGCGCCGCGTCTCCTTCTTCGGACGATGATTCCTCTTCGTCTTCGTCTGAGGACGAGAAGCCAGCTCCTTTGGCTTCTGCCACTTCTGTTCCGGCCACTTCTGGTTCTGACCCCGCGGGTACTTCTGCCGGGGTTGCGAAGACGCCTGCCGAACAGGCCGCTCAGGAGCTGGCGGCCCTGGATCAGGAAACCGAGTTGCATCGAGCGGTCGAGCGCGTGCGCGATCTTGCGCAGAGACTTGACGAGGCTGCAGCGCTCCATCTGTCACGAGGTGTCACGACCGCTCCTCGCCCTGTTTTCGGCCACTCCTTCGGCCATGGCCATCACCGTGAACGTGCTTTCGCCGGCCGTGTTCCTTTTCAACCTCCGACTCCGTCTCCTCCGGCCACTGCCTCGGTCCCCCCGCATCCGACTTCGCGGGGCTCCGTCGAGCGTAGCCGCCTTCGTGACCAGGGGCTTTGCACATGGTGTCATTCCCCCGGTCATGTGATCTCGGATTGTCCGGGCAACGATCATGGAATTCCCGGACGGTCCGTAGGTATCATCCTGAGAACAACGGGGCCCCGAGGTTGGCCCCCAACCGTCCACCTGCTCCTGCTCCACCTCCTTCGACGTCTCCAGCCCCTTTGGGTACTTCCACCACATCGGCTCCCACTTTCGGTGGCGGACGGTACCCACGCCGTTCGCGGAACCCGGCTCACTTGCGGCTTCTCCAAGCCTGTCCACCACCGGCTGGGGTTCCTCCCACTCCTGTTGGGCCTGTCACCTCTGTCGTACCGGCTGGCACCCCCGCACCTTCAGCTTCTGTTGTGGCCACCACTCCATGCTCTGGGGCAGCTACCACCGCTGTCACTTTCCCATCTTTCGGGAAGCTTGACCCTCAGCTTACCACAACGGTTGTTGTGAACGGGGTGTCCGCGCCCGCTCTCCTGGACACTGGCGCAATGATTTCCGTTATCTCACCGGCTTTTGCGCATGATCTGGCACTACCGGTCGTGGAGGACGGCCCGGTTCGCTCGGTATTGCTCGCTGATGGCAGTCGTACTTCTGTTCAGCGTTTCAGTCCCGTTACTTTGAGGCTGAGCCCCGAATGCAAGCCTCAACAGGCCGTCTTGTACCATCTGGGTCGTGACCCGTTGATCTTGGTTGGTCTCTCTGAATTGCGCGGGCATGGCCTTGTTCTTGGTGATACTCCAACCATCACTCCTCTCAACATCCCTGTTGATGATGACGACAACGATCTGGGTGATGATGATTATGGTGGTGAGGCCATTGTGGGACGCTTGGTTTTGGCCGGTCCCCTTGGTGCTCTTGATTCTGACGGCCAGCCAGATTTGGCCGCCCTTGCTCTTGCTGCTCCGCGCATCGCCACTCTTGCCACTCCGCCTTCTGGAGTTTCGGAATCCCCGCCTGTGCGGATTGCACCCGCGCCTGATCAGCCTTACCTTGGGAAGGCTGCACCGACCCTTCTTGTTGTTCGCCGTGACGTTCTCACCGAACCCGAGGCCCAGCAGGTTACCGACCTTCTCGGCGAGTATGCGCATCTTTTCGGGGGACTCACCTCTTCCCCCGCTGTGATGGAGCCTTTTCGGGTCCAGCTCTTGCCCGGAGCCAGCCCTGTCCCGACCTCTCCCCGGCGTTTTCACAGGGAAAAGGAGGCCTTTGTGAAGAGACAGATTGATGACTGGCTTTTCCTAACCCTTGAGTTTCTGGTGCATTGGCTTGGCTATCCCGACGCTGATGAGACCTGGGAGCCGTACGAGAACTGTGCTGGGAACGTACAGGTGGAGGAATACGTCCGGGCTCACCCTGATGCCCGGCCTGGTTCGGAGGATCGGCCCCGGCCCCAGCCCCGTGGCCAGCCCCGTCGGGCTCGCAAGGCCACGAGGGGGAAGGGGTAGGGGTCTGGACTTGTCGTTCGTAAAGCCGAACTTCTTTCCCTTTGTTTTGTCTATTCCATCCGTCTTCTTCGCCCTGCCTTTGTTTCCATTCCCCTTCCTCTCCCTCACCTGTGTCTTCGTCTCGAAGGGGGGTAGTGTGCGTGTTAGGCGTTTGGAATAGGAGAGTTCTCCTGGGTAATATACTCGTGCAGGCACCCTCTCTGCACCCACCCTGCCCACACACACACAGCTGAGCCAAGGTCCCGGCCAACGTCATCCCGCAAGGTCGGCGTACGCCCCAACCTAGGCGTCACGGTGCCTGTTGCTCGGTGATTGCAGAACCGCGGAGGTCTTATCCCGGCAACCTTTCGTGAACTCTTCAGTCAGTTGCATTAACACGAGACGGTACTCAGATCTGAAACATCAGTTACGGCTGGCCGCAAAATCGACATGATGGCGTTGCCAAACCAGCATCTATCGGCCGGCGGCAGCAGGGAGAAAACAGAAACAGAAAAAACACAGACAAAAGCCTGGTAGTGGGGTGGTGGTGGTGGTGGTGGTGGTGGTGGTGGTGGTGGTGGTGGTGGTGGTGGTGGTGGTGGTGGTGGTGGTGGTGGTGGTGGTGGTGGTGGTGGTGGTGGTGGTGGTGGTGGTGGTGGTGGTGGTGGTGGTGGTGGTGGTGGTGGTGGTGGTGGTGGTGGTGGTGGTGGTGGTGGTGGTGGTGGTGGTGGTGGTGGTGGTGGTGGAGGGAGAAGAGGAACATGGACTGATCAGAATGATGCGAAAAGAAAGACAAGGCGAGAAGAAATGAGGTTGTTCGCCCTCGTGGGCTACGACGGCGGAGCGGCATCTGGTGCTGCCGCCCTGCCGGTGGTGCGGTGGGGAGGGAGCGGGAGCAGCAGCAAGGCAATGCGCCCGGTGTCGGCGTACGCCTGGAACCCGTTGCCGACTTCGCGATCAAAGACTTCCTCGGGGGTCCCAGCAGGCAACGCGATGATCAGGAGTGGAAGGAGCGGCGTGAGCGGAAGCTGCTGGAGCGGGGGAGCCGACGGGGGAGGCGAGCCTCGGGGGTGAGGCGAAACTCGGGGGTGAGGCGAGCGGGCGGGGACGGAGGGGCAGTTGTCGGGGATCGGGTAAAAGCACTTCTTGAGCGTAATAAGGAGCAGCGCATGACGATGAAGTTGGGCAAATTTTTCGCGCACTCGGAAAACATGGCCGTCAGTTGTCGCCTCTCCGAAAATGTACCCCGAACAGCCCGGCGGCGCGGTCGGGGAGATAGGTTTGCGCTCGCCGTCGGGGAACTGGGGAATCGGGCGGATCAGCCCCCTGGGTGGCGGGGAGGAGGAGGCCCTGGGTGGAAAATGCAGAATCGCGCCATCGGGCAATGCCAGTGCGGGTCATTCTCGTTGAACGCCACGTGGATGGCCACATCGACTTGTTGGGCACTGACCGCACGATATGCGGACAGGGCCCCTTGGTCGTGGCCGATCACCCTGGGGTTGGGATTGGGGCATGCCGGGCCGGGGAAAAAGAGGTTTTCGAGAGAGGCGGCAGCAAACACCTCCAGATCTCGTGGTGCGTCCCCTGATGGATAGAGCGTCTCAATCTGATTCTGGGCCAGGAACCACCCGGTCCCGCTCACTAAAGTGGGAGGGCCAGGCATGTTTGTGAAAGGCTCGGAAGGTGATCCAACAGACCTTCAACCTGCCCTTCCAGAGGGATTGGCGATGGCGGTGGAGGCGTGGTTTGGACTGGGGTGGCTGGGGTTGGTGGTCCTGCTGGCAAAAATGGGGAAGCTGGGGCGGAGCCTCTCCCGAACCAGGCGACAGCAGTCGAGACGGGGACATTAGGGTTGCTCGAAAGCGGCGCTTCTTCCGCCGTTTTCATCTTTCTCGGCTGGCTCTTGGAAGAAGAAGAAAGAAGAAGAAAGAAGAAGAAAGAAGAAGAAAGGAAACGCGCACGATTTTTTTGGTTTTTGGCCTTTCGCGTCAAGAGGAAAAGGAAGCGGAAAGAAGAAGTGCGCAAAAGAAGAAGAGAAAGAAGAAATCCGCTTGAACCGCTAGCAAACGCTAGCGTCACTTTCGAGCAACTCTATTGGGAGCGGGGACGGAACTACGCAAAGAGTCGGAGAAGAGCCGGTCATTGGGAGATTGGGGAACGCACCGGGAGGTAAAACGCAGACCACCCGGAACCGCCGCGAAGGTCATGAATGGAAAGTCCACATTGGACTTGCTCTGGTTGACTCCCGGAACATGCCCCAGCTTAGCTTTCAACAGCGACAGAAACAGTGGGAGGATGACGGTGTCTCCCACTGGGATCGCGATCTGGATCAAGGTGGGCTGAATCTGCCCCCGAAACCCCTCTTCGAGGGCTTGTTGGGCAATCTGATGGCAAAGTGGGGCCGGAATGGCGTGCTGCGGCCGCAGATCGTGCACCATGCAAGGCACTGACATCACCATCACAACAAGAACAACAAACAAGAACAAGAACAACCAATCACCATCATCAATCATTGATCATCATCGGCCAATCATCCAGCCAGTATCATCGTCATCATTCCGAAAGTGTCAGTCAGGGAAGTACGGGAGATGGTCGCAGACCCAACTCAACGAATCTGGATCCGGGTTCGATGATCCACTGGAGGATGGGGTGGGGGGGAGGGAGGGAGGGACCAGCCTTTTGAATAAGTGGTCTTTTTTCGGGGTCGGGTGGGGTGGTCTGGCGGTTTTCTTCTCTTTAGTTCTTTCTGGGGGGAGGGAGGGGAGGGGAGGCAGACCGAGCCTTGGGGAACGACCAGCCCTGACTCGGACCGCAGAAGCAGGGGATGCCGCGATCGAAGGCTCTGGAGTGCGCTAAAAGTCATGGGTGAGGGCATGGCGACCACTTCCATGCAGCTTCCGGCCCGCGTGATGGAGATTTTGCCTGGTGAGGGAGCGAGAATGAGGGAGAGCGTGTGTGTATGCGTCTTGCTGGGACAAACCTGTGGACAGCGATGCTGCGGGTGCGGGTGCGGGTGAGGTGGTGGATGCGGTGGTGGATGCGGCCAATGCGGTTGCGGCGGATGCTACGGGCGGCAAATGTCAGGAAATGGAGCACATCAATATGGATGGCGGGTGGTGACCATTGAAGATCCTTGACATCTCAATGTGATCTTCTGGCGGAAGACACCCCAGAATCTTGAATTCGTGAAAATGGACGATGCGAGATGTTGATCTGCAAAAAGGGGAAGACCTTGATACCTACAGGTGAAAGGTTCGGGATGGCGTTTATCCAGGCTTGTTGGGTCGCTTCGTGCGGTGACTGCCTGCGGTCGCTCATGACGCCTGTAATCGACAGTCCCCCAGTTTCTGTTCACGGAAAAATTTGTTTCACGGTCACTCTCACGTCGGCACGTCGGCGCGCAAAACGGCCGTTCGATGCTGATTCGGAAACACCCCGAGGGATCTTGAAATAGTTTTCAAACTGACCCCTGAGCGCTTTCACTTCGGGGATCACCATCATTGGCATGACCTCTTCTCCAGGAGAAACGTTTTGGGAGTTCTCTTTTTGATGGGATCTTTACCATTGGCCATCCTCTAACTCACTGCAAGACCAGAATCCACAGCAACCTCAATTCTGCGGTTCCCTCCTCTGCATATAGCATGGGTTTTCCTCCTCCCCAGGGATTTCGGCACTGTAGCCGATGCGAGTTTCACACTGGTTGATTCCAGATGGTTTTATTCCAAGAAGTTGCGTTCCCGTTCAAGTCTTTTTTCGTTCGGGACTCCATTGTATGGGGGCTTCAGCGGCGTCCGTCAAGGCGAGTCGCCTCGTTTCAGCATATTCGGACACTAAACAGTATTTAGAAAAATCTGAACCTACGAAATTTTCCTTTTTCTCTTTGTTCGCCCGCAGCGTCGGCCTCAAGTTTCGGAGTTTTCTTGCAGTCCCCTTCTCCTCGCGCCCTTCGCTCGCCCCGGTACCCCTTGGGACTCATTTCCGTCTGTGGTATGTCAGCACGGTGCTCCGGGCTTATCGAAACCCGCCACCCACTTTCTCTCTGGCAAAATGTCTGGCATGCTCCCGAAGAAAAATTCGGTTCGTCCGCAGGCTCCCAGTCGTTTGGGTTGGGCCCGGGAAACTAGACCCCATTTAGAAAAAAGTGAACCTACAGAATTTAAAATTACCTCTTTTTGCGTTTTTGGTGCCCCATGCACCCCTTCGATGGCCCCGTCCCCTTCGTGACCGCAGCTTCGAGGCTCGAGGCCCAACCAAACTCAGTTATTCCAAGAGAGAAACAGTGAGCCCCCCATGTGTTCCCGTCCGGGTCAGGGCCAGACCCGAGTACACCCACCAAGCGAGGCGGTTGAATTCCGGCGGGGGTCGTTTTGCCCATAGGCGTGCCGACGTGCTCTTTTTTTACTGGTTTTCTGCTTCCGAGGCAGTGTACTTTTCCGGAAGCGGTTGAGATCATCAACAAGATTATTTCTCCCTCCAAAGTGGATCGCATCGTTTACACCTGGACCGGGAAACAATATCGTCTGCAGAACTTGTTCACGCACCGCATTTCTTTTCGAAAAACCAAACAGAGATTCGTTCAGAGGCCGAATTTAACTATTGGAAGGCGTTCGCACTCGAGGAAGCAGATAACGATTGGGAAATCGTCTGTTTTCTGGGCCGGATGTCGCCTCATGCTTTCTGTTCGGATTTTGAAGCCGAAGAGGTGGAAAAGTCGAGGAGGGAGACCGGTGGGGAATACCTCCCGGATTCGGACCCCGTTGATGACGACCACTGAATGTGGCACTTCCTGCCTACCAGCCACACCGAGAACGGCCATCAAGGGCAAGACAAGGTCTGGGTTTCGCGAGGAGCCCACTGACGTTTTTTTGGAAAGGCCGTTATATTGTGGCAGGGCTTGCCAAACTGGAGATCGGCAAGGACGAGATCAAATACGACACGACCCTCCACATTTTTTCCGAAGAACGGCACTGGGTGGCCCGAGTGGTTGCAGTCTTCCGGGGGGGGGAAGGAGGGAGCCAAAGCTGCCATCTCCCACAAGGAAGCCCAGTGCGCCCTCGACGTCTTTCAGGCCACTGGTTCCTCACCACTCGAATGGGTTTTCCCCTCCCTCTCCTGTGTGCCGTCATTCCTCCATCCAACATCGCCGCGCCCAACGGCGAGGGCCAGATCTTGCTGTCCTCGGCGATCATCTGTGAGAGGCCACCCATCTTGCGGGAGGCCGTCAGGGTGTAGTTCCAGGGACCGGCCGGGTCGCAGGGGTGGACAGCTTGTACAGATCCACCATCGCCCAGAGGCCG
>JAPMOS010000109.1:62500-125000 GCA_027972325.1 Paratrimastix pyriformis
TTTGCAACCAAAGTGGCGGAGAAATGATCTTATCCTGCTTTTTCGTCGCCGACTTGAGTGATTGGCCGAGTTCCATCAGATCGGCATTGAGAACAGCGGCCCGAATTTGTTCTTCGGTCACGTTGCCATCACCTTCACAAAGAGACGGAATGCCCTGTGCGACACGCAAGCCCTCCTCGGAAAACCGGTTGATAAGTTGCTCCAGAAAGTAACAGAAAGTGATGTGTTGGCCCGGGGGAAGAGAATCAATCGCCGGAGCTCAGCCCTCGCCGGCTCGGCTCGCGGCCTTTCCGTTCTTTGTAAAACCAGAGAATATTCCTCGAACCCAGCCGACTTTTTTTTTTCTGTGGACGGGGCATCTCGTGATCATCCAACTTGTCACCAGAGAGAGAAATAGCGTGTTCAACCTCAACGGCACGCAGACCCCATGCTCTCTCTCCTGCTCGGCCTGCCTGCCCATCCACTCGCACGCCACTGTGGGGCGGGGTGGCCGAGTGAGGGACCTGCGTTGTTGCTCTGGCCCGAAAGGACGCGCACGCCCCTTGCTTACCGACCCCTTCCGAAGGCCCAGGGGGCCCCGGGGGCCTGGGTCTGGGTGCCAATGGGGTAGTAGGGCCAGCCCGGTGCTGCTGGTGTGGCGGGCCCGGGCGGACCCTCGGGTCGGGGGGGGAGGGAGGGGAGGGGGGGGGGGGGGGGGGGGGGGGGGGAGGGTAGGTAGGTGGTGACATGGCCGAGGGGCCTGCATGTGTGTGCGCCAGATAACCGGGCTGGTAATCGTGTTCGCCCGGGGAAGAGGATCAAAAGTCCAGCTGACGCTGGCGAATTTCCAGAGGATTGTGACAACACGGGAACAGGCGCAGGTGTTCTACCAGTATGGTCTGGCCTCATGGCACGAGCGGCTCGGCTGACCGGCGGGCCCACAAGAGAGGCCGGTCCACCCCCCAAAAAAGTCGAGGGCAGAGCCGGCAAAATATTGGATGGAGACGAACAAGATAAAGTCTTTACAGCCCAAAAGCAAGACAAAATTCTCACACACAAACGGGTACGAGAGAACGGCGCTCAGAACTCGAGGGTCTGTGCCTCCCGAGCGGCGAGGATGGCTTCTCGCCAGGCCGGGTCCAGCTCGGCCACACCTGGCTCCTCCCCTGACACTTCGGAGAGCCCAGGGGTCGGCTCTGGCTGGGTCTCGAGTGGCGGGGTGGGGACGGGATCGGAAGCATCGACAGGATCGACAACCGGACAGGGAGGAGGCGAGGTGCCAACGCCAGAGGCCGAAAAAGGAGACGAGTCGGGTACCGGGGTGGGTGGCGCAACGTCCGCCCCCGCAGGACTCGAGGTGCGCTCGTCCAAGCTGGGGGACGCCGGGGACGCCCCATCCAGCTCGCCCGGAGCCCCCGTGAGGGCCGCCTTGCGGGCGTGCTTCTTCTTGCGGGGCCGCCGTCGGATGGGCCGGTCGGGATCTTCCGGATCGGGGGCGACAGGCAATGCGGTCGGAGAGGCCGGGGAGGCAGTCGCGGGCAGGTCGTCAGGGGCAGGCCCTTGGTGGGCTTCAGTGGCGGGAGAAGGAGGGACGACGGGTTGGGGAGCCTCCACGGGAGGCAGCGAAACGGATCCCGCGGACGAAGGAGCAGGCGCCACCGTCGTCGAATCTGAATGGGGGGTGGGAAGAGCAGAATGATTGGTCAACTGGCCTGATGAGGCATGGCGGCACAGACCGGTGACAAGGAGAGCCGTCGATTCGAGACCAGACAGCGGCGCGGGCTCCGCCGGTTGCCCGGTGGGTGCGGCGACCTCGTCTCCCTGCACCGGCTGGGCGAGGGCGGGCAGCCCCGGCGCACTCGAGGGCGCCTCAGTGGGCGTGCACTCGTGCGGTAGCGGTGTTGGCTGGGGCTCGGAGGGCAGGAGGGCCGTGAGGGAGGGCAGGAAGGCGCCCGAGGCGGAGCGGCTCATGGCTGGCTGGGCGAACGACCCCCCGGGGGCGGCCGTCTCGGGCTCGGGCAGGGGCGCCGAGTGGTGGGCTGCCAAAGCGGTGCGTCGGGTGCGGCCAGTGATGATGATGATGATCATGATAGGAATGTGATTGGATGATGGTGATGATTGAATGATGCGGATGGCTGGATGATGCTGGTGCTGCTGACGGCTGGATGGTGCTGATGATGATGGCTGGATGCTGCAGCTGATCTGTTGATGATGATTGATGCTTGGATGATGATTGGGTGATTGGATGACGATGATGGAAGGAGCCGAAGGGCAGGGACGGCTTGAGCCACGGACCGGCAGAACCCTCACAGGCACTGGCGGACGAGCACTCCGGGGGGGCCATGACGGGAGTCCCCACGCTGGACGTCGGGGTAAAGGGTTCGCACCGCAGCACGGGCGGCACCACGGGAGGCATCGGCTCGGCTGCGGGGCTGCACGGGTGAGTCACCTCGCTGCTTGCTGGTGCGAGGAGATCAATGACCAGGGGAGTGATGGCGGCGGCGGCGACGGCATCGGCAGCCGGGGCGGGAGCGGTGGGGGACAGGAGGCTTGCCGAGAGGCTGAGGTCAGGGTCGGGCGGCGGCGAGCCCAACTCCATTCGGTCAGCCCGCGGGGCGCCCTCGGCAACAGCAGCAACTGCATCCTCAGGGACAGCGAGAGCCTCAGGGGCAGCAGCAACCGCATCCTCAGGGACAGCATCAGGGGCAGCAGCAGCCTCAGGGACAGCAACCACAGCCCCGACATCAACCTCAGGGACAGCAGCAGCCTCAGGGGCAGCAGCAGCCTCAGGGGCAGCAGCAGCCTCAGGGGCAGCAGCAGCCTCAGGGGCAGTGACAACCGCAGCCCTGGATTCAACCTCGGGGACAACAGCAGCGGCCTCAGGGGCAGTTGCAGGCTCGGCAGGGCCGGCTGCCTGCTGATCCGCACAGCCGATCTCCATGACGCCAGGCGTCCCCTCGGGCTGCGGTCCGGCCGAGGCATCCGTAGCATCGAAGGCGACTTCGGGGGCCGAGGGAGTGCAGCAGGTCGCGGCGGCAGGGGCGAGGGGCACGGCGGGGGCGGCGGTGGGGGGAAGGTCGGACGGCTGGGAGGGCAGCTCGGCGACGGGCTGGCTGGCGGAATCGGGAGCATCACCGGCAGCCGGGGCAGCGAGGGCGGTGGGTGCATCGACGAGGGCTGCGGGACGGGCCGACTCGGCGTTGGGGGCCGGGGCGACGGCGGGGGTCTCGGCAGCAGCGGGGGCGTCTGGGGCTGGGGCAAGGTCTGATGGCTGGGCAGCACTGGGGTCAGCGATGGGCATCGGAGTCGGGGAGACCGGGGCAGGACCGGCCACCAAGAGGAGGGCCGCGTCGTCAGGGACAGCGAGGGCAGGAAGATCGAGGGTGACAGGGGCTGCCACAGGGGCCTCGGCAAGGAGAAGGTCGGGGACAGGAAGGTCAGCGGCGGGAAGGCCAGCAGGAAGGTCAGCGGCGGGAAGGCCAGCAGGAAGGTCAGCGGCGGGAAGGCCAGCAGGAAGGTCAGCGGCGGGAAGGCCAGCAGGAAGGTCAGCGGCGGGAAGGCCAGCAGGAAGGTCAGCGGCGGGAAGGCCAGCAGGAAGGTCAGCGGCGGGAAGGGCGGGGACAGGAAGGTCAGAGGCAGGAAGATCCGCGGGGGCGCTGGGGGCCGCGAGAAACGCAGTGGTGTCGGCAGCAGGCGGAGGGGGTACATGGGCCATGCTCGGGGCCTCGGTGGCGGAAAGGGCCGCGACATCGACAGGGGCAGCGCCCATGGCAGCAGAGAGGGCAGCGGGGGCCAGAGCGTCCGGGTGTTCGTCCTCAACGCAGGCGGCAGCAGGCGGCCCGTCGGCCGGCGCGTCAGCCAAGGCCCCGGAAGCTTCAGTGGCAAGAGCAGCGGCAGGGAGAGGCAGCGAAGTGCCGAGCGGATTGCCATCCTGTGGGCAGGTGAGGTCGGTGTCCGTCGTCGGGGGGGCGTCCGTCTGAGGCTCGCTGGCGTGCGCAGCGGCATCCGCCTGGACGGCGATCACGGGGCACTCCGAGACGGCGGGCTCCTGCTGCTGCTGCTGCTCGCTGGCCGCCGAGTGGCTGGGGGTGGCCGGAGCGGGCTGGGGGCCGGGGGCCAGCGGATCGCGGGCAGCCAGGGCGAGGGGCGGGGGCGAGGCCGATGGGGCGAGTGGGCCGGGGACGGGAGCGGGCTGGAGGCGCCGGAGGGGGAGCTCGGGCTCCGCGGGGGGTGGGTGTGGCCCCGGGCGGCGGGCGACGAGGGGGGCGAGGCGCGCAGTTGGGACTCGATCTTGAGCACCTCCAGCTGCACCCGCGAGGGGGGGCCCGACGAGAGCCGGCGCAGCAGGGGCGAGCAGGGCTGCAGGGCCGGCGCGGGGGGTGGGAGTGAGTGGGGGGCGGATGGGCGGGAGGGGGAGCGGCTCGTGTCGGGCGGGAGAGACGGACCGATGCGGGCGGCGGGACGAGGACGGTGGCGGAAGAGGGAGCAGGGGCCGCCTCGAGGGAGGCCGAGCAGAAACCTGATTGGGATGGGGGAGGAGGGAGGAGGAGGAGGAGGAGGAGGAGGAGGAGGAGGAGGAGGAGAGGAGGAGGAGGAGGAGGAGGAGGAGGAGGAGGAGGAGGAGGAGGAGGAGGAGGAGGAGGAGGAGGAGAGGAGGAGGAGGAGGAGGAGGAGGAGGGAGGAGGAGGAGGAGGAGAGGAGGAGGAGGAGGAGGAGGAGGAGGAGGAGGAGGAGGAGGAGGAGGAGGAGGAGAGGAGGTCAGGACGGGCAGGAACTTTCCCTCGCTGGGTCAATCAAGGGCGAGTGGGAGGGGGGGAGGCCCGGGGGGGGGGGGGGGGGATGCGCTTAACGGACCATCAAGAGGCTCGTTGGACGTTGGGGCGCAGGGCGCTGGGGCCGCGGAATGGGACGGAGATGACGCCAGCTGAGGGGTGGGCGGCGACGGAGGCGCGGGGAGCGAGGCGGCGGCGCAGAGACGGCGCCTGCAGGGGCCGCGGGGGCCTCGGGCATGGCGGGGGCTTCCTGGAACTCGTTGGCCGCAGCGAGCGAGTCGGCATCCACAGAGGCGCTGCGGTACACCAGGGAAGATTGGGTGAGGGGGATGAGGCGGAAGTTAGGCATTGATTTTTTCTCCATTTGATATTTGCTCTGACGAGGCATGTTCCACAGCGCACCCTGGCTCTTCACGGGCGGCGGGCGGGCGGGAGTTTGGTGGGGGGAGGGGCGGGATGGGCGGGGGTTGGTGGGGGCGGGGCGGACAGGGCGGCCATGGTCAGTGGGGCCGAGACGAGCAGCGGTTCCGTGGGCGGGGCGGCGACGAAGAGGGGCAGCTCGACCACACCCGCCGCGGCTGCCCCGCCAGGCGGCGGGAGGGGGAGCTGGGGCAGGGGCAGGTCGGGGGGCGCCAGGGGCTGGGCGTCGAGGGCCGCGTCGGGGGCCGGCGAGGCTGCCTGGAATGGGGGCGAGAGGGGCGCCACGGCCGGGTCGGAGAGCAGGAGGACCGGCGGGGGCGGGGGCGGCAGCTCGAGGCCCGCGAATGTCGGTGGGGGCACGGGAGACCGGGTCGGGGACTGGGGCGGCGGCCGGAGGGGCGGTGATGAAGCCGTCAGCTCGGCGGGCGGAGGTGCGACGGCGATGGGGGCAGGGGCCGGGGCAGGGTCGGTCTGGATGGAGAGCGTCTCCTGGGGGGCGGCGGGCACTTGGTGGTGGTAGATATGCTGGTACTGGTGGTTGTGGATGTAGTGGTGGTGGTGGTGATGATGCTCGTGGTTGATCGTCAGCATCAGATGAAGTGGGGGCAGCTGGGGAGGGGCCGCGGCGGCCGGGGCAGATGTGCCGGTGGCCGGGGCAGTCGGCGGGGTGACGGCGGCCAGCAAGGCGGCCAGGGAGGCGATGAGCGGATGGCGGTAGGCCGGGGGCAGTGCGTTGGTCAGGGCGGGATCCGCATCCGGCCTGGCGGGCACGGCGGGTGGAGCAGGCGCGCCGGCCCCCCCTTCGTCGTAGTGGTGGTAGTGGTGATAGTGGTGATAGTGCACCTCGCCCGGCTGCCCCTCGGACGGGACGGGGCTCGTGTTGTGCACGTCGATGCACGGGCCCGCGGGGCTGTCCGCGGGGGCCAGGGGGACAGGGGCCCCATCGGCCATGAAGGGCACCAGGGACAGGCCCCCTGCCCGCTCGGCTTCCGACGCGACGCTTGCCAACCAGGCGGCGGTGTCGTCCTGTGTCGTCGGTCCAGGGGCGGGGGCGGGGATGGGAGCTGGCACAGGGGCTGGCACAGGGGCTGGCACAGGGGCCGGCGGCAGGGGCGTGGGGGCGATGGGAAGCACCAGGGCGGTGGCGCAGGCGGGGTCCATGTCGATCCGAAGGCTGCCAGAGGGTGAGGATGAGAGAGGGCGCGTGAGGATGGGGAGAGAGCGCGTGGCAGGATGTGACAGGTGTGGTGTGTGTGTGTGTGTGTGTGTGTGGGATGATGAGGGATGATGATGCGAGGTGACTACTGGTGTCAGCTGCAGGCCGCAGACCATGTGCCCATCACGGGGACCTCAAGGGGCGCGGACGGCGGCAGCGCAGGTTCCGGGATGGCGCAACCTGATGGCGGCGGAGGCGGAGGCGGAGGCGGAGGCAGGGGCACAACAGCAGCGCTGGTCGTGTCGGCCTGCTCGGGCTTGGGGGCGGGGGCGACAGCGGGGCGGTCAGCCTGTGGGGGCGGGGGGACGGCGACACACTCGACGGCCGGCCCTTTGGGCTCGTTCTCCTCCTTCCCCGGCATCGGCACCGGCTGCGGCGGTGTGTCCACCGTGCCAGGGCCTGTCGGCTGCTGGTGCTGCTCCGTTGGCTCGGGGCGCACCTGTGTCGGCTGCTGGACCTCGGGCCCAACCACGGGGGGAGCCGTGGTGGTCGGGGCCTCGGGCTGTGCGGCCGCCTCCAACGGGTGCCCGGCGGTCTCAGGGGGCCCACTTGAGGCAGACGCAGGGAGCTGGTCCACCTTCGCCAGGGCCGCCTCGAACGTGTGCCCGGCGCCCACCGAGGGCCCACTTGAGCCAGACGCAGGGAGGTGGTCCACATTCGACGGCTCCAAGGTGTGTCCGGCCTCCGAGGGCCCGCCTGAGGCAGGGGGCTGCTGTCCCTTCGCCGGGGCCGCATCGCAGCTCGCGGTGGGAGACCCACGCGCCGCAAGGGGCGGCTCCTCCTTCGCCGGGGGCTGTTCGGGGACAGCGGGCAGCTGGCTGGGTTCCTCGGGCTGCTTGGGGCTGACCACGAGGGCCGCCTGGGCAGGTGGTGGTTCGACAGGCTCCGATCCGCCGTTCTGTTCAGCAGCCGGCGCCTTCGGGGCCACGACCAATGCGTCAACTTCCTTCTTCTCCCTCGCTTCCTGTGGGGCGGGGCCTGCGGGCGGATGGATGGCATCAGCATCCTTAGCATCCTTCGCGGCAGGGACTGGTGTTGGTGCTGCCGGTGCTGCCGGTGCTGCCGGTGCTGCTACTGGTGCTGGTGCTGGTGCTGGTGCTGGTGCTGGTGCTGGTGCTGGTGCTGGTGCTGGTGCTGGTGCTGGGGCAGGGGCAGGGGCAGGGGAAGTAGCATTGTCAGGCGGGGGCGTCGCGGCTGTGACCACGACGACCGGAGGGGCGTCGCTTGCGATGGGCGGCGGCCCGACCAGGGGCGAGACGGGCAGCACCAGGATGGGCGGGACGGGGGTCGCGGCCGGGGAGTCCGACCCGGGGCCCTCGGGGGTCGATACGGCTGTGATCGGGGCGGCCGCCGCGTGGGGGGGCGTGATCGCCGGAGAGATGGCCGGCGAGCGGCCGTGGCGTGGGGTGCGGGGCGGGGGCATGAGGTCGGGCGTGGATGGGGTGCCCGAGGGGGCCGGCGACGGGGACTCGGTGGGCGTGGCCGACGACGCGGGGGTGGGCGTTTTGCGGGGCTTGCGGGCGAAGATCCCCGAGACGTCGACCGATTTCTCGGGGGTGGGCAGGGCTTCGGTGAGGGCGCCCCGCGGGGCGGCCAGGTCGCCCAGGGGCTGGTAGGCCGCCTCGGCGGGCGAGGGCCGATGCGAGTGGTGCGAGTGGTGGGAGCGGTGCGAGCGGCGCGAGGGCGAGCGGGGCGGGGTGGCCAGGCTGCCCGCAGCGCCATCATCGGGCGTGCCGTGGTCGTGCCGGTGTGTGTGCGCGTGGTGGTCCCATTCCGGGAGCCGGGCCGTCTGGGGCCGGACCGCCTCCACGTCGAGGTCGTGATGCTCGTGGTGGTGAGCGCGGTGGCTGTGCCGGGCCGAGCTGGGCTGATCGGCATGGCCGGGCGCGGGGGGCGAGGGTGCCGGCGCCGCCCCGAGGGCCAGCCGCGGGATGGCGGGCCGGGCGAAGGGTGGCGGCGAGACCGAGGTCACCAGCGGGATGCACTCGTCGCCGCTCTCGGCCCCGTGGGGTGGCGGCGAGGGCGCGTGGGCCGCGGGCGGGGGGGTCTTGAGAGCGGTGGGCGACTTGGGCGAGCGGACCGCCGCCGTGGGGCGCGGGGCCAACTCACTTTTGAGGCCGATGGGGCTGCGCGGGCCTGGGCCTGGGCGGGCGGCAGGCCGGATGCGCTCCGAGGAGGCCGTGGGAGAGAGTGGCGGGTGGTCCTGGTGGGCCCGCCGCAGGGGCAGCTCGCCCGAGGTGCTGGCCGCGGGCGAGGCCGGGCCCGAGGTGGGCGATGACGGGGCGGCGCCCAGGCCTGACGCCGCCGTGACCTGGATGGGCTTGGGGCGCGGCCGGGCACCGGACTTGGCCGCGGGCTGGGCGGGGGGCGTCGGGGAGTAGTCCGAGGAGGGTGCGGCGGGCGAGGGAGGGTGGGCCTGGTGGGGAGATGAGGAGGGCGGAGGCAAGAAGAAGAAGACAGATGACATGAGGGAGGATTTGGCGAGAAAAACGAACGAGTGAGCGGGTGGTCGCCTTGTTGAACAGGGCAGGGGGGGCAAGGGAGGCAGACCTCTGCGCCCGCGGCGGCTGGGCCGTTCCCGGACTGCGGCAGGCGGCGCACACCGGGGCCCTCGGCCGGCCGGGCGAGCGGCTTGACAGCAGCGGTTTTCATGGGAGGCGCGGCACCCCTGCGGCGGACTTGGCCGTGGGCTTGGCGGTGGCGACCTGGTGGGGGTGGGGGGAGGGGGGTCATGGCCAGTCATCGCATTGCCATCGGGAGATCTGCCCAGACTTTGGCAACCTGCCTGACAGCCAGTGGCCTGGTTGCGGGTCCCTGTCCGCTCCCCGCGGATGCGGCGAGGGGCTTCTGAGCGGCGGCGGCCGTCGCTCCGGGGGCAACTCCAACCGCTCGGCCGCCGGACTGATGTGGTCTGTGGCGTCAAGGGCCAAAGCAGCACAGAAACAGGGAAATGGTGTGTGGAGCAACTGATCAATCGGACAGGAAGGGTCTCAAATGACGCACAACTTGAGCGAACTTGGGGGCCGGTGGCGAACAAGAATCACACAATGATGATGATGGCTCCTCGCAAAAAAATCAAACACAGACACGCACAGAGAAAGGAAAGGTAGCCTGTGTGTGTGCGTGATGACGGGGCAGGATCCTGTGGCCGGGAGGTGATTCGCGCGATGGAGCCGAAGGCAGGGGACGAGAGCGGGGAGGCGGGGCCAACGGGAAGACGGACCCCTCGGCAACCGGCGAGCGGGCAACCGCGATGGCCAGTCCGGCCAGGGTCGGCAGCGGCACGGTTGCGGCCCCGCTGGGCGGCGCAGCACCCGAATCGGAGAAGGAGGGCAGAGGCCCGCTGGCCGGCCCCGCTGGGGCAGCCTGGGCCTGGGCGTGGGCCACAGGGCTGCTGCTTGGTGCGGGAGCGCTGGAGGTGCGCGGGACACTGGCGACGGGAGGGGTCAGCGCCCGCGGTGCCGGAGTGGGAGCTGCCGGGGCCGGGGCCGGGGCCGGGGCCGGGACCGGGACCGGGACCGCAACAGGGGCCGCAACAGGGGCCGGTGCCGGAGGGGGCGGCAACGGTTGCAGGGGCTGGGCGGGCGGCGGTGGCGGCGGTGGTGGCGGGGCACTCCCCGCGAAATCGTTGGTGGCGGTATACTGTTGAGGGGCCGCGGGGGGCTGCGGAGGCGGCTGGGTGGATGGGTGCTGCAAAACCTGAGGCTGCGTGGCATAGGATGGAGGCTGCGGGGGCGGCTGCGGGGCCTGGGGCTGCAAGGCGAACTGGGGCGGTTGTGGCGGTTGCTGCGGGGGGCATACTGCACGGGGGCTGGGGCGGCGGGGGCTGGGGCAGCAGCGGGCTGGGGCGGCAGCGGGGGCCCCTGGGCGAACTGCGAGGGAGCAAACTGGCTCTGCTGTTGCGGCTGGGGCTGGGGCTGCTGTTGCGGGTACTGGGGCTGCGGCTCAGGCGGCGGCCGGAGCTGCTGCTGTGGGTACTGGGGCTGGGGCTGGGGCTGGGGCTGCTGCGGGTACTGGGGCTGCGGCTCAGGCGGCGGCCGGGGCGGCGCATATTGTGGTTGTTGTTGCTGCTGTTGTTGCCCATATTGTTGCGGAGGCGGAGGGGCGTATTGAGGCTGCCCGTACGCTCCTTGGCCCATGGCCGGGGGTCCAAAGGCCTGTTGCTGCGGCTGCGGCTGGGGGGGTCCGAATTGAGGCTGTGGCGGGGGCGGGGCAGGGGCTGGGTGGCGGAGGCGGAGGCGGGGCGAAATTGGAGTACTGGGGCTGCGGTGGGGGTAAGTTGGGGCCCGGTGGCTGGGGCCCACCTTGAGGGGGCGGGTACTGTGAATATTGCTGCGGCGGGGGCGGCGGAGGAGGCGGCGGGGCCTCTGGCCGGTAGCGGGAGTCGAACCCGGGTTGGGACGGGGGCGGCCCCGTCGCGTAGTTCGGATAGGGGAACTGGGGACCTGGGGGCGGCGGGGGCGGGGCGGCGGCGCGTCGAAATTCATGTAGCCGGGACCGCCAGCAGGGGGGTTCCGCCCGGGCCCGCCGGCGAACATCATCCCGCCCGGGTAGCTCTCGGGGGGCGGGGGTGGGGGCGGGTTCTCGTTGTTGTACATGAACGAGGGCGGGGGAAACCCGGCTGGGCGCGGGGGCGGCGCGTAATCCCGAGGACCCGGATAATTGGGGGGTGGGGGCATGGGCGCGTGCTGCGAGGGGGTCGGGAAGCCGCCTGGGCGCGGCCCGAAGTTGGGGGGCGGCTGTCCTTGCGGCATGAAGGGCGGTGGACCCGGAGGAGGCGCAAAGCGGCGGGATGGCTGGAGTGTAAAGGAAGAGTCGGGGTCGTTACTCGGTCGGAAATCGGGGGGCGGCGGGGGCGGAGGCGTGTTCCCAAAGCCGCTGAAAGCGGAGCGTGAGGGACCGGCTGGAGAACAAGGGTAGAAAGGGGAAAAAAAAAAAACAAAAAAAAGACTCAGACAATTCATCTGGAGAACAAGGATACTCGTGGTAATATTTTTCTCTAAATCGGGGTAGCGTCTTTCAGCCTCTGCGCGATCTTTTCGGGAACCAGTGGCAGCCCTGAAGAAAAAGAATGAAGTCAAAACCAGTTCAAAAAAATAACCTTTGCATAACATCTGTATAAGTCCCGATGAGTTGGGCAAGCGTCTGTTCAGTGTTCGGGTCAATCGGCCGTCTTTCTTGAATATGAGTTTGCAAGCGACGGAGTTGCTCAACAAATGCGGGTCGTTGCCTTTCGCATAACGGAAGAGCGGCAGAAAGTAAGCCAATCATCATCATGGCGAGGATGATTGGCTCTCGTCGACGAAAACCAGACGAGGGGACTGTTTCTAATCCCGGGGTATAAGCGCATTCGCCGGGTCTTTGTTTGTGAGCGCCAGCCCCGCCCATGTCGGCCGGCACGGTAATTGGGACTCGAGAACTCTTCGCATGGGCATCCGAAATTCAGGTTGTGCGCAAGGTGACACGTTTTGAGGATTTAAAGGATGCGGTTGCGTATTTGCACATTTTTTGCAAGCTCTTTCCTCGCATCTGCGATGCACGGAAGCTAAAAATTAAGGTTTGTGGTGGTTTGTGGCATCCTTTTAATTGACTCCTTTCTTGCAGCCACTTCCGAGGATGGATAAGGAGATTCAAGCCAATTGGGCTCTCTTGCGGGAGTGGTGCCACGAGATTCAGCTCCCCGTGGAGCACCTTCTTGCGAACCAGAATCTAGCGCAAGGACGTTCCAAGGCCACATATTCTTTCCTTGTGACGCTCTTCTTCCTTCAAAACCTGACCACCAACCATTCCTTCTCGGGCAACTTTGCCTATGCCATCGACACTGACCTTGCACAGTTCCTGCAAAGTCCCGCTTCGGTAGAGTGTCTGATCCGTGGCGGGTCTGTCCGAACATCCTCCACCCGGCACTCAGTCCATTACGCATACCTGCTTCTCTCGCGCAGTGCACTCCAACGCAACCCCCGAGGGAAGCCCGTACCTGTGCCGACTCCCACGCCACCACGGGCCCAGCCAGCCACCACAACCCCATCGACTGTGGCTGCGACCCCGAATCAAATCCCCGCCAGCCCGCTGGTTTCTCCTCCCATGCCCGACGACATCTCGCTCCCTGGGCGGGCCACCTGCTCACCCATGGGTGGAGCCTCTTCACCAGTCGCCTCGGGCTTTGCGGATGCGGCATGGGGAGGTGGCCCGGATGTGCCCTCTCATCCACCGTCCCCTGCTCCCCTGGCTCCGTCGCACCCACAGCCCGATCGGGCGTTCTCCTCGCCCTGTGACGAACCTCCAATGCATTGGCAGAGCGCGATGGTGTATGCCAAGGCCGACACCAAGTTCCCCAACCCAAAGCGTGAGGTCGTGTCACACCACCTCCCGCCCTCCCCCCCTTCTTACTTTTTTTTTCCCCCTCGTCATGCCGTGCGGACACAGAGTCCACTCAGCGAAAGCGGAATGACGACCAGCTTTCGGGCATCTCCGCCCGCTCCTGCAACCGCCTCGAAACTGGGGCAGTCCGTTGACCAGAACACCACGACCGAAGATGCGACCATTATTACCGTGCGCAGTCCCACTGCCGCCCCCCCGAACGCCAATGTCGAGCCTCGTCAGGAAGGCAAATCGTCCCCCAGCATGCCGCCGCCGAAAGATCCGCTGGCCCACCTGAAGGAATCGGGGTCATTCTCTCCCTTCCGGGCGCGGAGTCCCCTGCCCCATTTCGCCAGGCTCCCGCCTCCTGCCACGGTCCGCCACTTGAACCGGCTCTTCACTCCGCTCGCTTTGCCCCGCCAGGTCTCGGACGCAACCCAGACTGAACTGGCTGGGTCCTCCCTGCAACTGCTCCTGCAACAGCAGTCACACTCCTCGGCGGACTGCGAGTCTCTCCAGAAGCAGCTCCAGGCTGCCTACCTCCGCCTTGGTGTCATGCTCTGCCCCAGCCACGGCGGCCAAGTACCCACCACAGGGGCGTGCGACCAGACGACTGACGCGCAGATCCGCATGCAGACCCTGCAAGAGATGCTCGCTAAGGCCCAGACGGAGAACGGATGGTCTGCTTCCCGTCGATTCTCCGTTTTGTGTTTTTCGGGAAACTGTGCGCCGCCAGAGCACCAACATCTTTCCGTCCAGCTCGTTGCCCCTTGTCACCTCCTTCCATTTCGGGTGCCTGACTCGCAGCCTGCAGGCCCAGCTGGCCGCGGCCCACAAGGAGCGCGAGGAAACCAACCGGATGCACCAACTCGAGCTCGACGAGCTCTCCCAGCGTCACGCCAGCGGTCCGTACCTGAGGGCGACTCCATCTCCTTGTTCATCATCCCTGATGCGGTGAGCCGCAGACTCCATGAACCGTTTTCCGCCCTCACACATGTGCTCGCTGCCATATCCCATTGCCCCGACAGAGCTGCAGGCACTGCAGGATGCCCACCGATCGGAGACCTCGCTGGCGCGACTGGTCGCCGAGAACGATCTCGACAGGGCCCGGCAGGAGTTCCTCTTGAAGCTGAGCAGCATCGAGGAGGATCTCAAAAGTATCGCCGCCTCATCGGGTGGCCAACCTCCAGTCTGTCATCCGGATGTCGATCCCGGCATCCTCCTCCCGCATCATCGGGCTCAGGCTAACCGTCATCCTCTGCTTGGCACGGACACCAGGGCGGTGCTAAGGGGGACACGCCCACACTGGGGGCATCTCTCCTGGCCCGGACCCAGCTGGCTTTCGACCGGGTGGTTCGGCAGCAACAGAGCGCGCTGACCGAGCAGAACAAGGCCTTGCAGGAGATGGTCTGATATTCCCCCACCCACCCACTCCCCCACCCTCCACTTGCTTGTTGTATGTTTGACCAATATAATATGGTTCTGTGTGCAGGTGACAACCCTCGGCACGCGGTTGCGCGAATACGAGGAGCGCATTCTGTCCATCCACAGGCAGCGGAACGAGGACGAGCAGTGCCTGGCCCGCGCCCTCGGGGCCGAGTCATCCACCAAGGAAGTCTGTGCCTCTTGATGCCTTCTCTTCCTCGCGTCAGAACGAAGTGCAGGATCTGAATGGTCAAAAATCTGATGTTGCGTCTTTTGGGGGTTCTGCGTGATCAGCTGTTGAAGGTTCCCCCTGGTGCTGCCATTCGGCAGCTTCGGCTCCTGGCGGCAGAGCGGGACGCACTCGCTGCTCGGCAACAGCATGACAGCCAGGCCTGGCAGGCCTGGTCGATCTACCATCAGGCATGTTACCACGCGCACAGTGATCCGGCCCAAGAGGCCACTGATCGTCTGACGAGCAATGCCGCCTCCCCCCCCACACACACACACACACACACACACACACGCACACGCACACGCACACGCATAGCAGCATCAGTATAGCGTCATCAGCATCAGCCTCATCGATTGTCTTCTCCCTCCCATCCCCAGCGAATTCTCCTGCTCTTTGTCACTGCTGCGCCGCCGCCCGCCATCCGGCCGCCCTGCTCAGGCTGATGGGCAGTGTCCCGCTCCTCTCTCTTTCGGGCTCCGGGGCGACCGGCCGCGTTGTGGGTCGGGACGTCCCTGCCGATGCCACTGTTCTGATGGACGAGGTTGCCAGGCTCAGGCAGGAGTTGGGGGTCTGTGGCGCTCTTGGCAAATTGGTGGAGTTGCGGATCTGGGGTCTTCCTTGATTCGCCTAACTCCCTTCGTTTCTTTCGTTCTTTCGCCTTGGCGGGCGTTTCTAGCACCTCTCCTTGTCGAATCGCTTTTTGCTGCAGCGCAACCTCCTCTTCGCCGCTCTGCAGCAGCAACAGACCGAACTGCCGGCCGACGTCACCGCTCCATTGTCACCGTCCCCCGCCGCCGCCCCCGGCTGGCTGCCTTCCTGCGATGTCCACCTCCCTCGGACTCTCGCCCCCTCCACGATTGCCAAATCACCCGCCCCGCACAGCAGCCCCCAGTCGTCCCCATCCGCCAACCTCGGCATGGGGGCCCAGTCACTCATCGCGCTTCCTCCTGCCCTCGCCCTGACCCCCGCCCAGCTTGAGGCAGCCTTCGGCTGGCCCTTGTCCCCCGCGACAGACGGCCCCTGCCCAGCTGAAAAACTGGGCCCGTTGGCCTATACCCAATGGGGCGCCCGGAACGGCTGGCTAAGCCAGGTGCTCGATGGTCTCGACGCCCGCATGCAGAAGGACCCACAGCTGGGCAGCCTCTGGCGGGGGGCGCGGGGGGCCGTCTGGCAGCTGGTGGCCGAACGGGAAATTGTCGAGAGGCGCCTCGAGCGGTCACGCGGGTCTGCCCTCACAGCCCCGCCCCCCTGCCGCCTCCACCAGCGACTTTACTTTCGATCAACGGTCTCTGCACTTCCACCAATTCATTCTCTTCCGGGTTGGTGGGAACTCTTCTCTAGGCTGCTCTCCACCCAGTACGATCGCATTCAGCATTTGAGTGCCCGCCTCGCCGAGACACGCGCCCAGACGGAGGGGGAGCGCCGCTCGATGCTCGACGCCCATCAAGAGGCCCTGTTCCACCTCCAGGAAACCGCAATCCAGGTCGGTTGGCGTGCTGCATTGGGAGTCTTCAGGGTTGGTTGGACTGTGACGACTCTCGTTCGCTCATATTCACCATTGATTTCCTTCCCTCTTCCCCGCCGTTCACTGCAGGAGAAGGCGGCCCTCCGTGTCCAACTGGATATGACGACGGCTCAGCTGGCCGATGCGGAACGCGAGGCAAAGGACGCACGTGCCCTGACCGAGCGCCTCCGTGCGCAATGCGCCACTCAGGAGGCCGACACATTCCAGACACTTCGGGTCTGTTGACGCGTTCGCGCTCTCTTTCCCTGGAATCCCCATTCGCATCTGTTACCTCTGCTCACTGGATGGTTCCCCCGCCCGACCTTTCTCTCCACCCCAGGGTCGGCTGCGGGAAGCCCGCGAACAGGGCCATCGTCTGCGGATCCGCGAAGGCCTCTGGCTCGACCTCATGCGGCGACAGCAGCGCTTCGCGGAGGTCTGCCTCTTGCCATTGATTTTCTCTTGTTGCTGGTCCTGTTCGAAGGTGCCTCCTTCCATGTCCCTGTTATTGACCTCTGCACCTCCCGCCTCTCGACCTCGACACCTCACAGGTGACGGAGCAGGTGGCTCAATGCGCCAATTACGACGACCTCCAGCAGCTCACAGCAGAACGCGAGACTCTGGACCGCGAGGTCTGTCACCACCTTCACACATCCCGAAGATCTGACCCTGCCCTCGACTGACGATTCTCGACAGATCTCATCCCTTGTGGAGCAAGTCAACACGCTCTCGCAGGGCATTGCCAGCCCCCAGGCGACTCTGCAGTCCGGCGGGGCCGACACTGCCGCCTCGGATGCGGCCCTTGACCGAATGGTGGCCGAGGCGACGACCGCATTGAAGGCGGCCCTTGCCGAGCGTGAGAAGGTCTGGCGCGGTGATCCTGGGAAGCCCTAGGGCCTTCCAGAGCAACGCGACGGTACCTTGTGGGCGAGTTGGCCTGTGGTCGGGGTGCAATGGGCGTTGGCGGCAGGGGAGTATTCTACACCTTGTTCAGTCTTTCATGCTCTGACTCCATCCCATGTTTCAGGAGCTGGCGGCTCTCCATGAACAACGGGCCGAAGCCTCGGAAGGCAGGCGGGCGCTCCAAAGTCGTGTGAGCGAGCTGGAGGCCACCGTCGAGACCACGGTCCGTATCTCATGCTGTTCGGGCTGAATGTGTGCGTGTTGCCCGGCCAAACATCACAATTCGCTTTTTCTGTTGCGTTTGCTGCCCAGCGCCATCGCCTGGCCCATCTGGAGAAGGAGCGCACGACCCTCTCGGAGGAGCGTCAGCAGTCCCTGGCCGCCCTGACAGCGGCTGAAGAGGTCTGTTGTCGTCGGGACGTTGGGCGTCCGCTTTTCCCCCCTCGGAATGGGCTTCGTTGCACCTGCGTGAGAGATGTGGTACACGAATGTCATTCTTACACGTCTTTCCCACCCGTCCGCCAATTCCCGGATACAGACCGAGACTGCCGAATTGCGGGCTCTGCGGGCCCGTGTGACGGAACTCGACTCTCTTCTGGAGGAGTACGAGCTGACCAGGTCGGCACTGCGTTGCTGATGTAATGGGATTGGGCCCTGTTTGACCGGCGGCGATTCACCCCTTCACCTTCCTCCTCCTCCTCCTCCCCCTCCCCCCCCCAGCGCCATCCTGGATGATACCCACCACCCTGATGATGCCGGCGATGCCCAGCCCCTGCCGACCGCCACCCCTGCGCTGATGGCCGCCGGAGCCCCCGCAGTCTCCGATGCACGTCTCACTGCAGCTCCTGCGGCTCCGCCGTCACAGCCACCACCATCACAATTGTCACCGCCCTCATCCAGTCTGTCCTCCAGCAAGCCACCAAATGTCAATGGCCGACATTGCCCGTCCCTTCTTCTTTCTCTTTTCAACTCAGTCGTCGCCGCCGCCACGGTTTCGTTGCCAATGCATCCCATCATCCCAGCCACCACTCCAGCCCGGCGGCCGCCCCCAGTGGATGTTTTGGAGCAGCCGCGGCCCTTGGCGGACGACGACTCCCTCATGGGCAGCCCACTACCTTCCAGCCCCCCGTCCAGCACTGTCCTCATGCTGCAGGGGCCGACGTCCCCCCAGGAGCCGCCGCCCCTGCCCTCGGACAGTCTGCGGAGGGGCCTCCTGATGAGCGGCCCCGCCGCTTCACCTGCGAGCGTCATCGGTCAGTAGCTTGCTGGATGCCGGCGTGTCCGAGGCCTCGACCTTTCATCATCGCTTTGTTTCTCTTCAGTTTCTCGCACTGTCAACTCGACTCCCGCGCCCTGCCGACCGGTCGTGACCGACGGAGCCGACGAGGGCAACGACGGCGAGGGCTGGAACGAGTCTGCTGAAGAAGAGGTCTCGCCGCAGCTCCCCAGCAACAATCACATCCTCTCTCCGCAGGCTCACCAGCCCCCGATGACGGCCCTCCTCGCCCGCCCATCCTCCTCTCTCAACGTCACGCCCAAGGCCGCTTACCGCCCCCCAGCCGCCCCGAAGCAGCCGGGCGTCTGTGGGGGACCCGTGACTTCCCTGGCTGAGGTCCGTCCCGAGTCGGTGCTTTGGGGCCCTTGCTCATTTTTTCTCTGCTGCGCTCTGTCTTCACCAGGACTTGGGATGTCTCCCCCCATCCCATTCGGCTTCTCCGAGGCCTTTGTAACGATTTTTGTTTTTTTTTGATGCTGTTTTATATCGGGTATTGTAACATCGTTTGTGAGACGCACACTACCTGGACGACATGAGCCCGGCGGGGCGCTGACAAGTGGCAGGTCATGATCGGGAGGCCGGCCGCTGGTTGGGGGCGCCTGACTTGTGAGGCCGTCAACCGGATTGCGGGAGACTTCTTGGCTCAGGCCCACGCACGCCGGCTGCAACTGTTCAAGGTGCGACGAGCCGTGCCACCGCGGACGGCCGGCGATCGGAGGGCCCGGCGGGAGACGACACTACCGGGGCCGAGCCAAGGAAGGCTGTCTGCTGTGCCCATCCAGCAGACTAGCGGCCACCAGAACGCGAACCCCTCTCCCCTGCGGGTGGACGACGGCAGCGTCAGGCTCGCCGGGTGGGCTCGTCCTCAAAACCTGCGGGGCGGGGGGCGGGGGGGGGGGGGGGGGGGGGGGGTTCAGGTCGTCGCTCTTTCCATCCACCTTCTTCCTGTCAGGCCGAGGCTCACCAGCCGGCTCGGTGCTGAAGGAGGGGGTGATGAGATGCGATGCCGTTTGAGCCGAAGCCTATCGGGAGTGATGAGGTCACGGGAGAATTGGGGATAAAACCTTATGTGATTTCTTTCTCCTTAGTTAGCCTCACACGAGGCTGCGTTAACACGAGACTGACTGACTGTCTGAGACCTGTCAAGCTGTGAACACATCTCCAACAGGGGATGGAGTCCCAGCAGGAACTATCGAAGCCCCGCCCAGTCAGTCTCGTGTTCGTGCAGCCTCGGAGGAGATAAATTATTTACCGCTCTTATGGAAACAAGCTTTCCTGCTTCTCCTATTTTTTCTCCAAACAAAAGTGGGCACACAATACCCCGCATGGATCCGCAACTTCGACCCCGTTTGAGCGAAAATCAATGCGCACCGAAACTGCTGCCAAATTCGCTCGGTTCTCCAGATGAGCCTAAAGGAAGTTCGACGATGCTCGTCGCCACCATTGAGAATCGTGCACACGAAATCGGAATTGCTTCGATGGACATCCGCACATCCCAATTGGTGCTGACAAACTTCTGTGACTCCAGTACTTATTCGACTTTCTATTTGACTCTTCAAGTGCTGAGACCCAGTGAAATGGTGATGTCGAACACTGCTACCGACAGCAAGCTCGCACAAATTGTTGAGGTTCGCCGCCTTCTTTTTCCTCTTATCACTTTCTCGTCGGGAAGGCCATGGGAATTCGTGTTGTTTTTGTCGCCCGTAAGCTCTTCAACGAGACCAAAGGGCATTTTGTCCTGCAATCGCAGGCGTGCGACCGCTCGGTGGTCGAGAAACATGCCCCAAGTAACTACCTGGCCCTCGCGGCAGCGGCGGCCTTGCTGAAATATCTCGAATGCTCCCACTCAGTGGTCTTTGCGAATTCCTCGCTCAAGGTTTGAGAGTCCAGCCATCTTCACCCCTCCAGCCTGCCGTAGGTCACCTTCGAGTCGGCCAACGGACGGATGCTGATCGATGCTGCCAGTTTGTCAGCTCTCGAAGTGATCCGGAACAGCCGCACGGGTGACACGAAAAACAGCCTCTTTGGAGTCCTCAACCAAACAAAGACCGCTGCGGGAGCACGCCTGCTCCAAACCAATTTGACCCAGCCTTTGAAGGGTTTGATCCGTTGGTTGGCATTCCCGTCTCCATCGTTCGACCAGATCTCCCAACGATTACGGCAAGGTTGGATGCGGTTTCAGAAATATTGGCACATGAATCAAGCTTTTTCCTACTTCTCCAGGTCCGTTTCGCCTTTCTCCTGTCCTCCTCCTCCCCTCTCTCCTCCCCTCTCTCCTCACATCACCTCTCTCCTCCCCTCTCTCTTCATATCACCTCTCTCCTCACTCTTCTCACCTCTCCTCACCTCTCCTCTCTCTCACTATCTTTTCTCCTCTCCTCTCTCTCCTCTCCATCTCTCCGCTACGCCCATCCGCTTCGTTTGGTCTCTCAGGCCCTTCAGAAATTCCCCGATCTTGACCGGGTCCTCTCGCGGCTCGCCATCGTCCCAAAGCACCCCACAATGCAAACGTGTACCGACCTCATTCACAGTATTGTCTGTCCTCGACGGTGCTGTGCCATTGTGATGTGACGTCCAAAAAATAGCTCCAGTTGAAAAATGCTCTCAGTTTGCTTCCGCCCTTGGCCGAAGCCCTCGCCCCGTTTGAATGCCCCATTCTTCACACCGTTCACGAGAGCCTGCTCGACCCAGTCTTCGGCACCCTCCAACAAGAGATTCTGAAGTCTGACTTCCCCCACCCGTGTCAGCAGGGTGCAACCCTCCACCCCGCAGAGTCATCAACGAAGATGCGGCCTGTGCGAAGAACTCCGCACAAATGCGGACTCAGGTCGGAGCTGATCATCTGCATGATTCATCATATTGTTTTAGCAATGCTTTGCCGTTGCAGTCTGTGCTCTCCCAATCCTTGCAGTCGAGCGCCCCCCCCCCCCCCCCCCCCCCCCCCCCCCAGGTTGGTCTCGACCCGATGCTTGATGTGTCTCGCAAAATTTACTCGGAAACTCTCGAAGGTCCGGCCTGCTACACCGCCCTTCAACTTCCGTCCAGACATTCACAGCACTGTCAATACATACCGAGAGACGTACGGGCTGTCTTCCCTCAAACTTCAGTTTGCCAAGACTCGCGGATACTACCTGCAGCTGAAGTTGGATGAAGGTGGCAGTCTTCCTGAGATTTTCATCCAGGTCTCTCCGGCAAGGTCTTACACAGCGCCAGACTTCTTCTTTGCTGAAGGTAACCAAGCAAGCCAAGAAACTCACGTGCACAACGAATCAACTCCTCACCTTGAATGATCGCAATCAACAGAGTATGCAGGAGATCTTTTGCCGGAGTGAGCATGCCATCAGCGGCCTTGCGGTCACCATCCGCGCGAGTATGGCTGTCCTCTATCGGGTCCGTCAAATCTGGATGCGAGGAGCTATCTGTCTGTTGTGACCAGGTCGCCGAAAGTGTTGCATTGGTCGATCTTTTGACGAGCTTCGCTTCGTTGGTTACATTGAACGAGTCGTGGGTGCGCCCCGAAATCACAGTGGACGGCCCTCTGGCCATCAAGGATGGCCGACATCCGGTGGTTGAAAAATCCCTGCAGACACCTTTTGTCGTTGTCTGTTTGACCCCTTGGCTCTTCAATCGATCAACAATTTATGCATGGGTCACTTTCAGAACGACACCTTCCTTTCCGAGGTGAACAACTTTCAGCTGATCACCGGACAGAATATGGTTTGCTGTCTCCACCTCTGCGCCTCATAAATGCCATCCACGCCAGTCCGGTAAGAGCACCTATGTCAAGCAGGTGGCCATCTTCATCATTATTGCTCAAATTGGTGTGTCAGTCTCCTTTGAACTCTCATGGCCCAACTCGCAATAGGGTGCTACGTTCCGGCCACATTTGCGTCCCTGCGGGTTTTTGATCATCTTTTCACCCGTCTGGGGACCGCAGACTCCATCGAGGAGAACGCGAGCACTTTCCTCAAAGAAATGCGCGATATGGCCTATATTTTGGAGCGGCTGGGCGGATCCTCCACAGATGAAGGAGGAGTTGAGGACGCAGTCGTGCCCTCACCAAAGTCCGCTCTCTGCACTGCATTCAAAGCACTGTTTTCCCAGACACTGTTTGATCATTGTGGATGAGCTTGGACGAGGTACTTCCCCCCAGGATGGCCTGGCCATCGCCTGGAGCATCGCCGAGGCTCTGCTGGCCCAACCCGCTTTCTCGCTCTTCACGACACACTTCCACGAGCTGACCTCCCTCGAGACGATTTACCCCAACGTGAAGAACTTTCACCTGGTGGTCTGTTATTGTGCCGGTGCGTGTGATGAGCGATGCGCGCGTGTGGCAGTGTATGAGGGGGGGGGGGGGGGGGGGGGGGGGGGCTTCACACAACAAACACCGGCTCCCACCTTAGGTCACGCACACCGGCGATGGGGAGCCTTCGTCGACGTACAAACTCGACCCAGGAAGCTGTACGCAAGAGGCATACGGCATTGACATGGCCAGGCTTGCAGGCTTTCCGAAGGAGATCATCGAGCAGGTCCGTGAGCTCTTTGGCAGTTCTTCGCCAACTTGTGCCGCCGCAAAGGCGGTGTCCCTTCGCGATCGAGTCTCTCATTCGCCTTCGCACCCACCGGTCTGTTATCCATGATGATTCCAATTGCCCGATTCAGGCCGACTACAGGGCGGCGGAGCGCAGGCCCAGTTGCTCCGCTCGACCTTCGAGCTTGCCCAGCGATTGATGGTCTTGCCGAACTCAACGCTGGACGAGGATGGCCTCCGCACCTATCTGACAAATCTGCGAACCCAATTTCTGGCAGCAGAGGGTGCAGGCGAGCCTGGGGGATCTTCAGAGCCCATGGAAAAAGAGGGAACCGCGCCAACAGAGACAGAGGCACAACAACCATCATGCTAATACGAATAGAAGAGATGGATTGATCCGCGGATTGCTTCTGGTCAGTCGCCGGTCGAGGAATGTCGGGCTAAACTGCAGTAAGGCATTGTGGGGAGAATCCCCCGAACGACCCGACTCCCCAACGCTCCCCCTCCCCCCCCCCCCCCCGCTCCGGGCAGCAAAACTTCCGGTGCCCGACAATGGCCCGCCTCCCACTTCCCAGACTCGCACTGCATCAGCTCGTGCAAGCCCACAACGCCACCCCAGGATCGAGAGTGGCACGCACCCCCATTGATATTCCGCCACCATGAAGATAACACTACACAGCCGCCTCCCCCTCCCTGCCCCCCCTCCCGCCTCCCGGGGCCGATCACCGGGAGAGGAGCCGCGTGTACACGTCATGCCAGAGGGGCGCCGTCTCCTTGTCCTTCTCGGCACGCGTCCTGAGGGCCGCGAACAGGCTGGCCACCCGTTGGGTCAGCTGGCGGGGGCGGGCGGGGGCGCAGACGGGGCGGGGTCGATCATCAGCCGAATCAAAACGGAGGTCCCCACAAAACTCGGCGTCCCCCCCCCCCCCCCCCCCCATCCCATCCCATCCCATCCCATCCCATCCCATCCCATCCCATCCCATCCCATCCCATCCCATCCCATCCCATCCCATCCCATCCCATCCCATCCCATCATCCCATCATCCCATCATCCCATCATCCCATCATCCCATCATCCCATCCCACTCCCCCCCGGCCCCGCTCACGGACGAGAGACATGTCGTTGGCGACGGTGTAGTCGCCCTCGGCGATGCTGACCGGGGCCACGGTTGGGACGGCGCTCTCGTCATGCAGCAAAACCTGTGACCAAATGTGTGGGTGAGCCGGCGGCAGGGGTCATAAAAGCAGGTGATTGGGGCATGATGATCGGATGATGATGATCGGATGATGATGATCGGATGATGATGATCGGATGATGATGATGATCGGATGATGATGATCGGATGATGATGATCGGATGATGATGATGATCGGATGGATGATGATTGCACGTGCGTGCGCGCGTCACAAGGGCGTGGCGGACCTGGGCGCCAGTGTCGGTGCGCACAATGCGATGGCCCCGCTTGGGGTGGGGCTGGGGGCTCACCTGGGCGCCCCGGCAGGCGAGGGTGACCAGCTTCAGGGCGAGCTCGGCCACGGGGGGCGTGAGGGTGGCCATCTGCAGCAACGCCTCCACCGTCTGGATGCAGAGAAGCGCCTGGTGCCGCTGGTGCTGCGGGGATGCGCCGGGGTGGGCGGGCGGGCGGGCGGGCGGGCAGGGTGGTACAAGAGATCGGGAGATGGAGGTGAGTGGACAGATTATTATGCACGACGAGGCAAATGCGCAGGGCAGAGGGATGTGAAATATGATATTTTTACTCCCGGCGCCTGTTCTTGCGCCCCGTGTCCAACGCGAGATTGGCAAGGCGGGTCGCTGCCTTGTTCCCCCCCCCGACCCGTCGATCTATCGATGAGTGCGGGGCCGGTTGGTGTGGCTTGCCCTACTGCCTGACCACCCACGCGGAATGCGGAACAACAAGGACACGAGGACAAGACACACGAACAGGAGCACGGGAGGCCGCCCCCCACCACGGACCTCGGGTGCCTGGTCCTTGCCGAGGCGCTCGATTTCCTGCAGGATGGTGGCCACCAGGGCCCCCAGCAGCTGCTGAACCTCCTCCAAGTAGGCCGCCTCCTGCTGGTAGAGCGAGTCGTTCGAGTCCACTGCAGAGGGTGGGGCGCGCCGGCAGGGCGGGCGGGGGGGGGGGGGGGGGGGGGGGGGGGAAGCCGAGGCGGTGATGTTTGAGGGTCGAGATTCCTTCACCCCCCCCCCCCCCATGTAAAAGCCATGATACGACAATGTTGGGTGAAGATCTGGTCTGGGATTTCCACCGCCACCCCCCGGTCTCCCCCCTTTCCACCGCCCTCCTCCAGTATTCCCTGACAACCCCGTCTCGATCCTCATCCGTCGAAAGGGACTGTCGACTTCTGGACGGGATCTGGTGAGATCGCTCAAATTCCATCCTCTCTCGCCCTCCTGCAGGCAGGCCCCTTCCCAAATGCCAGCGTCCCCGCAGGGCCCAGCCGCGGACCGTTCTTGTAGTGGACAGGCAGCCTGCGCTGGGCCATGGCTCCCAGGGCAACCACCATCGCCACCAGGGCCTGGCCACGGCCCGAGCCGTGCTCAGACCTGGATGGGAGGGAAGGGAGGGAGGAGCGAGGCATGCAGTGAGCCCGACGGCCGACGAAAGTCGAGACACACACAATGCACGACAGGGGAACGTCACACGCACAAACAGCCGGATGGCCCACACATGCCCACACATGGGACAACACCCACCGAAAAAGTGAGCGCCCCTCGCTGGATCTGGCCAGGGCGGAGGGCGGGGGGATACCGCTGTTGCTCGGATGTGTGTTGATGGCAGCAATGGGGGGGGGGGGGGGGCAGCGGGGGACGATAAGACCGCTGACAGCGGAATTGGCAGCTACCAGGGCAGAGCAACACACGAGGGTGGGCAACACGAGGGGCGGGATGGCGGGATGGCGGACCAGGCGTACTCGGTGATCAGGGTCTGCATCGCCTTGAAAAGGTACAGCGGTCCGCTCGTTGGGTGCCCTGCACATGACGCGTGGCATGCGGGTGTGGCGGGTGTGAGCAGGCATGCCACGCCACGTGACGTGGGTGTCTTTGTGTGCGAGGGGTGCGAGGGGCGCGCGGGGCGTGGGGGGGAGGGGCGGACCGGGCATGACCACCATGAAGGCGGTGATGGCGTTGAGCAGCTCCAGCAGGGTCCCTCCGTCTCGCGCACCTTGTGGTCGCCGCCCTCTGCGATGGAGCGGGGGGGGGGGGGGGGGGGGGGGGGTGCGAGGCAGTGGAAAGAGGGAGTCAGGGCGGGAAGACGCCATCATCATCAAACGTCCGATCATCACCCAATCATAATCATCAATCATCAATCATCATCATCATCATCATCATCATCATCATCATCATCATCGTCATCATCGTCATCATCGTCATCATCGTCATCATCGTCATCATTCAATCATCACCTCCGACCAGGGGCACACGACGGAGCAAGGCGGCAGGGCAGGTGGACATGGACACACAGGCAGAAAGCGAGTGCAACGCGCCCTCCCTCACGAACACAGGTCGGCCCCCAAGACGCGCAGGACAGACCCGTCACGGGGGGCACCTCGGCGACCAGGGTCAGGGCCATCCGGAGGAAGGTGTCCGCCTGGGCGACCATCCCGTTGGCCAGGGCCGTGTCGGCGGCCCCGAGGAAGAGCCGGATCCGGTCCATGACGCCCGCCACCGAGGGGATGGTCACGTGCAGGTAGGCCAGGGTCGCCTTGACGAAGGTCGACGTGCGCTTGTTGTGTCGGCCGCCCGCAAGCCGGAGAACCTGCCAAGTGTCGGCACAGTCCACGAGGGAAACGCCATGATCAAGCAGTGTCCACCAGGCCAACACACGCAAGCAGGTAACAACGAACAAGGATCAGTCGATGCTCAGACGGAAGGAAGCCCACGTCTCCGAAACGGAAATCAGGCAGGCTCTCACCACATCGCACGCCGCACAGGCAGATCCATCCACACATGAACACCACGCCACAGTCATACCCGACCGGGGGATTTTGGGTTGGGGTTTCAATCGTCTGTGATGATGTTAGACTCGGCCGGCACAACAAAGGCACAGGGGAGGGGCATGTGGGGTGCCGGGGAAGGGACCGATCATCATCATCATCAACAACAACAAGAACATGAATCATCATCAACATCATCAACAACAACAACACCATGATCACCAACAACATGGTCATCGGGACCTTCATGGCGAGGGCGTTGACGGCCAGGCAAAGCTGCTGCTGGACCCCGTCGAAGGCCTGGAAGGCCCGCCGGCAGTCGACCAGGAAATTCAGATGCTGCGCCCACACGGGAGTGGAGGAGAGATGATGATGGGTTTGGAAAGAGTAAACACAGATGCTGCGCCCAAACGGGAGCGGAGGATGTCCGATGAGATGATGGGCTTGGTGGGGTGGTTTCAAAAGAGAGAGGGAAGAACACTGCAAGTAGGCACAGTCCGCGAGACGAGGCCAACATAGGCAAATCAGCATCATCACACACAGAAACACAGTCACCAAGGGCAGAGGGGAAAGTGCCCGATGGATGGAGGGCCGCATGGCTGCTGGCGGGCTGATCTGCTCAACGTCCTTCCCGCCAACCCACCTTATGCCATGATGATCTGATGATCTGATGATACGGATGCTGATACGGATGCTGATCTGCCTATCTGATGATCTGATGATGATGATGATACAGATGCTGAAACGGATGCTGATCTGCCTATCTGATGATCTGATGATATGGGTTGGGGGTGACATCACGCATCATCGACCCGTCGGTCAGGGACGGACACGAACACCAGGCACAAACCAAGGACAGAGGGGGAAGGGGCAGGTGGAGAGGGCCGGGGGGCTGACCTGCTCGACATCCTTGCCGCAGTCCACCTTGCCGATGAACTTGACCAGCAGGTTGCCGATCTGGGCCCGTTCAGACTCGGGCGAGGTGCTGTGCGGGCCGGGATGAGGTGGGGTGGGGTCGTGGATGATGATGATGATGATGATGATGATGATGATGATGATGATGATGATGATGATGATGATGATGATGATGATGATGATGATGATGATGATGATGATGATTGGATGATGATGATGATTGGATGATGATGATGATTGGATGATGATGATGATTGGATGATGATGATGATTGAATGAAGATGATTGGATGATGATGATGACGACGACGACGACTGGATGATGATGATGGATGATGGGATGGGAATGTGAAGGGGGGGGGGATGTGGAACAGGTGTGTGTGTGGTGGGCGGGCAGCGGACCTGTCGATGGTATCCACGGCCCGCTTTGCGATCTCGAAGAAGGCGTGGATGACAACCAGGTCTGAGGTGGCCTCCGAGGACCTAAGTGCCCAGACAGACGGACAGGCGGGCGGCCGGGGCCCGGAGAGCGAGAGGGAGACGAGAGGACGGGTCAGTGCGCGCGTGATCATCAAGACACACAGCCACAGCCACAGCCACAGGGCGACACAACCACGATTCGCACACGCAGACACATACAGACAATTTATGATCTTTGAGTCTGTTGGGTCTCCAGCGCTCAGAGAACGCGCACGAAACACACAGACACACATAGACACACATAGACACACATAGACACACATAGACACACATAGACACACATAGACACACATAGACACACATAGACACACACAGACACACATCGACACATATTGACACACATCGACACAGACACACACAGACACACACAGACACACACAGACACATATTGACACACATCGACACAGACACACACAGACACACACATCGACACAGACACAGACACACACACAGATACACAGGGCAGACACATCACCACCGCCGCCCCAAACCCCCGGGGGAAGATCGGCTTCGGGACGGACTTGCCAAAGGCCCCCAGGATTGTCGTGGCGACGGTGGCGGCCACCTTTGTGGGGAGCATGTGGTAGAGCTGCAGGAAGGGGTCCATGGCCAGCAGGTGGGCCGTCGTCGGGTGGGTCCTGACGGCCTTCAAAATGAGGCTTTCCAACGGCCCGGCAAGCTTCTCATAGGCACGGTCGATGCTCAGATGCTGCTCGGCGTTGGTCAGCAGAATCAGGGTCTCCTTGTCCTGCGCGGATTGAGGGCAGTGTGGGGTGGATCAGGGGGCGGGCGGGCGGGCGGGCGGGCGGGCGGGCGGGCGGGCGGTGTGTAGGATGAGGAGAATTTTTCTGTGCTCGATTGGACAGTCGGCAGGGCTTGCGCTCGCACACGGACAGGACCCGCAGAGCAGAAACCAGCCCCAAGGCCCAACTCGATCCAGCACAACAACATCCAGCCCCAAGACCCACCAAACGGAACGTGCGCGAGCGGATGGGTTGACAGGGTGGTTTCCTCGATCCAGCACAACATCAGCCAGCCCCCCCAAAACCCAACAACACACAGCCCAGCCAAGCCTAACAGAGGCTACGCGAATGGTCGACTGATCCAGCACAACATCAGCCAGCCCCCAAGACCCAACACGACCCATGCAACCCTGCGGGGGCGCGGACCGTGCACCAGCGGATGGTATACTCGATCCACAAGACCCAACGACAACAGCCAACCAAGCCACCCCCCCAAAACGGACCGTGCACCAGCGCGATCCACACACAAGATCCCCAACACAACACAACACAGCCAGCCAAGCCACCCCCCCAAAACGGACCGTGCACCAGCGGATGGTATACTCGATCCAGGCCTCGGCCACCTCCATGTAGTGCTCGCAGACGGGGATCTCCGTCACCACCATCCACACCTCCCGCAGCAGGGCCAGGGGCCGCTCCGGGGCCTGGCTGCACTGCGAGAGCTGCGAACCCAGCTGGGCGTAGAGCTTGGCCTGGTGGTGGGTGGCGATGATGATCGGATGATGATGATCGGATGATGACGATCGGATGATGATGATCGGATGATGACGATCGGATGATGATGATGATGATGATGATGATGATGATGATTGAATGATGATGATGATGATGGTGGTGGTGGTGGTGGTGGCGGTGGCGGTGGCGGTGGCGGTGGCGGCGGGGCGTGGAAATCGGGGGCGGACCGGGCAGAATGGATTGTGCCAGGTGGTGGAGGGGACGGGGAGCATGGCCTGGCAGGGCGCAGCGGGGGGTGCGAGGAAGGGGCGCGGGACGGACCACCGAGTACGAGTAGGCGACGCCCTCCTGCTGGGTCAGGTAGGGCTGGGCCAGCGGGTCGTCCCGGATCAGCTGCACCAGGCGGGGGCTCAGCGAAGCGACCTCGTCCGCCTGGCCAAAGACGACAGGCGGGGTGGTGCGATGAGGATGGATGGGGTGATGACTGGATGATGATGCTGACGATGCTGCTGCTGCTGATGATGATGATGATGATGATGATGATGATGATGATGATGATGACTGGATGATGATGATGATGATGAGGCGATTGGCAAGAGGGGCACGTGTCTGGACGGACGGGGGCCAGCTCGATGAGGTGATTGATCATCAGCGGGTCGGGCGGGTTGGCCGCCTGGACGACCGTCTCCAGAAGATCCCCAAGCCGCGCCTGGGGGAAGATGAGAGTGATGGATGGACGGATGGACGGATGAATTGGATGCATCGAGGAAGAAGGAAGTCAAAAAACGCTGGCAGAGCAGGTCGAAGAGACGGCACAGTGCCACTGCCCACCCGTGGGCGAAGGAACCCCCTGTGGAGGGCGGTGGAATTTGTGTGCGCGCGCTGACCTTGCCCCGGGAGGAGCGGGAGGAGTGGATGACGGTGGATGTGTGTGGGTGTGTGTGTGAGCTGACCTTGCCCCGGGAGGAGCGGAAGACCCCGTAGAGCATCGACTGGACGGCGGGCGAGTAGACCCGGAGGTACTTGCCGAAGTCCACATGGATGGCCGTCATCTCCTTCTTCCGCTGAAGGGATGGGTGTGTGTGTGTGTGTGTGTGGGTGAGTCCGAGCCCGCAACAGTCCCGTCCCCAGCCTCCTCCCGCCACCCACCCCCGCCAGCCCAACGCGGACCTGCTCGCAGTTGATGGTGGGCAGAACCTGGGCGAAGTCGGTGAAGTTCTGCATGAAGAGCGACTCCTCCTGGGGCACACCTCCATCGCCTGTCCGGGGCGGGGGGGGGGGAGGGGGGGGGGGGAGGGGGAGGAGGAGGAGATGGATTCCACAGGGTTTGGATCAGGGTGACGGGTGACGGGTTCGAGGGCTGGGGATGCGGCCCTCACCCTTCAACACAAGCAAACCGTCAACACCACTCCCGCGCGTCCGTCTTGTGTGTGCGTCGTACAGAAGGAAAGAAGCAACAGGAGAACAAAACCAGAGAGAGAGGTCGAAGAGACGCCACGCATGTCACTTTTGCACCCGTGGGTGTGGTGTGGCGGTGGGGGGGGGGGGGGGGGGGCGGTGGACAAGCACCGGATCCGATCGGACAAAAACTGCTTCCCGGGACCGTGTGCCTGCCCTGGACCACCAGCGCCCCCGCCTTCACACAATCACGTTTATCGCCACCACAGCACCGTCCTCCTCCTTCGACCCCCCCCCCCCCCCCCCCCCCCGACTGCTCTCCACATTCGCTGCCGCCGCCTCCCGGCCCGCGGACCTTTCGTGTCCAGTAGGCGCGTGCATAGGCGGCGATGAGGGATGGCCCACCCGCGGATGGTGGCCGACAGGCGGGCCATGACGGCTGGGAAGGGGTCCCGGGTCAGGAAACAGTATGACCGGCACAGGGCAAGCTCGATGAACCTGATGATGGATGGGACATGTGAGGAAACGGGGGTGGAGGCAGAGAAGACGAGATGAAAAAGTGATTTTTTTTTTTAAAAAAAAATATGAATAATAAAAAAATCAGTCATCTGATTCTGCTGTGTGCAGGTTCCGGCACAGGGCAAGCTCGATGAACCTGATGGGGGTGGGGGCCAAGGGCACGGGGCACATGAATCAGTGAGGAAACGGGGCGTGGGAGCGGAGGGAACAGCAAAGATCAGAAAAACTGGGGTCTCCTGTTGCCTCTTTCGACCTTCCCGTGACTTCTCTCCTCCGGATTCACACAAACGCACACATCACAACCACCCATCCCCCCCCCCCCCCTTTCCTTCTTCTTCTTCTACGACTTCTCGCCGAAGATGACCTCGGAATTCGGTGAGAAATGGCAAGTCAATCGCACAAGTTTTACTGGGGATGTGGGTTGTGGGTGCGGGGGTCTGTGTGTGCGCGCGTGTGTGTTGTGTGTTGTCCGGTCTTTTCTCCTTCTCGTTTACAATTTTCAATCGAGTTTTGTTCCCCCGAAAAAACTGACAGTGCGCGTGGCTGGAACATGAGGGTCCCACCCGTGCCAACGAAGCCACAGGGGCAGCCTGACGGCATATGCAGGGGGTGGGGGGAGGGGGCGGACAGGCGCGGGAGCATCTCACGGATGGACGCGATCTTGTAGAACCAGTTGCGGCAGGTCTCGCGGGCCCCGTCGTTGACCTCGTCCGGCCGGAAGCGACCTGCGCCCCCCCCCCCCCCCCCACACAAAAGCACCCGTGCCGATCGAGCGGGCGTCAGAAAGCAGTGCGAACGACCGTGTGAGTGAGCGAGCGAGTGGGGCGGCGGCTCATGCAAAACACCGTGTCAGACCCCAATCGGTGTCCCGCCGTCTTCGCGTGACCCATCCCCCCCCCCCCCCCCCCCCCACTCTTGCTCACTCCTCTCCTCCCTCCCTCCCTCCCTCCCTCCCTCCCTCCCCACCCTCCACCCTCCCTTCCCTCCACCTCCCTCTCCACCCTCCCTCTCCACCCTCCCCTCCACCCTCCCCTCCACCCTCCCTTCCCACCTCCCTCCACCCTCCCTCTCCACCCTCCCCTCCACCCTCCCTCCACCCTCCCTCCACCCTCCTTCCCACCTCCCTCCACCCCTCCCTCCACCTCCCTCCACCCTCCCTTCCACCTCCCTCCACCCTCCCTCTCACCTCCCTCCACCCTCCCTCCACCTCCCTCCACCCTCCTCTCCACCCTCCCTCCACACACCCCTCCCCCCGGGGCTCGCTGGCCGGACCAGGGTTTGGGCGCTCGAAGGCCTTGACGGAGATGCGCTCGAAGACAATCCGGCCGAAGGTGTCCAACACCCGGGGAGACCACCGCGAATAGGCGCGGGTAGAAGGTGGGAAGGTCACATCCGTCAGAAGCTTGCAGCACTGTCGGGGCGAGTGGGGGGTCGGGGGGCTCGGGTGGAGGGGGTCGGGGGTCGGGGGTCGGGTGGAGGGGTCGGGGGTCGGGTGGAGGGGAGGAGGAGGGGATGGGGGGGGGGGACACCGGGCAGTAGATGGGTGGTGGGGAATGACACCAGGGCAATCGACGAGGGGATGATGACACCGGGGCAATAGATGGGTGGGTGGGTGGGGGGGTGTCGGCGGACCTGGATGACAATCTTCAGCGTGCGCACGCGCTCGTCCTTCCCCCAGGCCTCAATCATCTCCTGGCGCCGCTGCACGGCCAGGTCGATGACCTCCTGGAAGGTCAGCTCCAGGATCTGCGCCGGATTTGAAAAATGAGGAAAGAGTGGACATCACCCCAGGGAGCAATATGCTTGTGCTGTTGACCGGGGGTGGGGGTGGTGAGTCGACCTGGTCGGGGGCCTTGGCATCCTGATCGTCGAGCTGCTCCAACCGGAGGGAGAAGCGATCGCTCGGCGTGTCTGGTGGACAGTGGTGGAGGAGTTGCCCCAAAGAGGGAGGGCAGGCAAGAACAAACCCTTTTCCGCGAACTTGGAAAGGTGCCTCACGGTGAGATAGGGCTGCGAGAAGACATGAGTGATGCTGCTTGGGGGGAAGAAGAAAGTGAACGGACCACGAGCTCTTCGCCAGGAAGCATATCTGGGTCCTTTTCTTTCTCTTGGCCGGCCGGGCGGGTGGTTTTGGAGAGAAGGGAGAGAGGATCGTCGCTTTCGAGAGGATCGGCCGTCGGAGCTGCGCTCTTGGCGGTTGGAGCCTCGCCCAAAGGGTCAATTGCAGAGACAGAGAAAGCAACAGCAGCCTCTCGTTCCTCCGCTTCATAGTTGCGAGGACGTAAATTCCTAAACACGTCGGTGATTCCGCGGTGATCCAAAACAAAACGCAATAGAATCACGTAACTGCTTTTCAGAAAGGGCGGACCAGTTGAGAATGGCACTCTGTGGAGCAGCCATCTGATCACGAAGAGAAAAAGAGTGGAGCAAACACCGGTGAAAGGGTGAAAGTGGTGAATTTGAACTGGCGGTTTCGTTCAGTTCGAACCACCGTGGATATAAACAAGTTGGATCTGGAGCATCGGGCACCGTGGATATAAACAAGTTGGATCTGGATGCGAGCCCTTTTGAGCTGGCCCCCGATGTGGTGCTTCTTCCATCAAACACAGATGAAATTGGATGTGAAAAAAAGAAAAAAACGAGGTATCTGAATCAAACCAACAATCGCAGAAACGGATAGCTTATGACATCGATCAATCACCACCCAGAGACAGGGAAAGTCGCCCTGACCCAAGCTGGGGTTCGAGCCGCTCGGAGAGCGACATTGATCAAATTCGAAGATGAGCACTTCCTGCGACACCGAACTCTCTGCTGTGAAATGTAAGATCTGTATGGAACCATTTAATTTGGCAGAGCGTTATCCTGTGACATTGGAATGTTGCCACACCTTGTGCCGACAATGCGCTTTGGAGCTTGGTTCGGAACCCGGAGTTGTTGAATGCCCATTCGATAGAACCGCTTCCAAGGTGCGGCTCCCTCTGGGCCCGGCATCGTTTAAGCAGAACTTTGTCATGGCCGAAGTGATCGAAGAACTCACGCGTTCGGGAGCCGCGGCTCGGCCTCCTCAACCGGTCCAGCTTTGTGGTCTATTTTTTCGCAAAAAAACAACAGAAGATGATCAGGTTCTGACAGAAAGGAGAGGGGGATGTTCCCGTTCCGCCCAATGGTATTGCGCCGACTGCAACCGAGCAATGTGCAAGGACTGCTCGGATATTGTCCACGCATTCGTCGAAGATCATAACCTTGTCCCTTTTGCCCAAAGAGAGGAGGCCATTTTCGCCAAGGTCTGTTTTATGCCATTGTGTCTCACCCACCAGGGCCAAACTCCAACTCTTCTGCAAAGATTGTGACCAGCCCGTGTGTCTGCTCTGCAAGATGCTCGAACACGAGGTCTGTGTTGCCCCTGGGTTGGAGCCGCACTTTTTTGGTTGTTCTCACAGGATCACGAGGTCGGCCTACTGCAAGGGGTCGCGGAGCAGATGCGAGCTCGTCTGCGCGATCTCTGTGCTCTCGCAAAGACCCGCCTTGCCGGCACCAACGAGGTCTTGGGTCGATCTCACCCGGGACAGGTCCGCTCGACGGGGGGGCGGGGGGGGCTGAGGGTTGGACCACCAACCGCATTCTCCACTCAACCGACCCCCCCGGCCCCCCTCCTTCCCCCTCCCACCCCACCTCCCCACCCCCAAGACCGTCGAAGAAGCACAAGAGAAGATCAACCGCATCTTCGCCGAGATGGCGAGCCTTCTCGAGGCCCGGCGCCGGACCATCGTGGACCAGCTCCAAGCCCAAGCTCCCGCCAAAGGTTCGCCCATTGTCACTTGCCCATTCCCGGCTGACTTTCGTGTCGCATGTAATTCATCCCGGCTGACTCTCGTGTCACACCTGTTATTATTCCCGGCTGACTCGTGCGGCATGTTTGACTGACTCTCGTCTGGCCACCCAGTGAACGAAGTGGAGGCTGCCAACCGGAAGGCCCGGGAGCAGGAGACCTGCCTGCGGGAGGTCATCGAGTTTGCGGAGGGCCTCGTGCGCCAGCCCCAGAGCGAGCTGGTCGAGTGGTTCCCCAAGGCCGAGGCCCAACTCAAGGTCCTCCGAGCGAGGAGAGTGAGTCGTGCGACAGGGGTTCTGCGCGTATGTGTGTGTGTCTTTGTGGTCTGACAAAGTGAGTGTTTTGTCTTTTCATTGCTGGTCAGCCGCGCCGCTCGGGCCGATTGATGCGCGTTTGTGTGCCTGCGTCTGTTGTTCTGGTCTGACAATGTGAGTGTTTCGTTGTTTCCTTGCTGGTCAGCCTGGTCGCGCCGCTCTTGCAGATTGCTGCGCGCCTTTGCAATACTGATCGTGTCTTCGTTGGTGTGGGCCCTGGCTCTGACTGACACGCGAGCTTTTCCGTTGTTTCATTGCAGGTCAGCCTGGTCGCGCCGATTGTGCCGGAGCAGCTGAGCGTGAGCGTCCAGGCGGCCCCGGAGTCTCTGGAACAGCTGCTGCGGACGATGAGCGGCTTCCAGATCGCCACCTCCAACGTCCCCTCGGCCCCGGTCCCCGTGTCCCAGAGGGAGTGGGTCGTGTCCCCCAAGAAAAAAGTGGCACAGCCCCAGGCGGCACCGCCAACCCCCGTCACCCCACAGCCCAAGGTGGGTGCGCCAGCCCCTGTCACCGGCCTGTTCGCACCGCCGCTACCACCCCCATTTAGGCGCTCGCAGTGGTGGCATCCTCCCGTTCGGGTTTCCGCGAAGTCCACGAAGACCGCTGACGAGACTCTCCTCGGCGGTTTCTTCGGTGAAGACGAAACGAGGCTCATGCAGGCACGTCACCATCCAAGCCCGCCCGAGCATCATCTTGTCACCGATGAATATCATTCGGAAATAGTTGTTTGCGAAACAACAATCGCCCTCGATTGCAGCCAAATCAGCAGACGAGCCGTCTTCCCAGCCCCACCCCACCGGAGGGGTGAACCACATCAGCTGGAGCCTCACCTCTTCAGACGTTCTTTCGTTCTCCCGCTCTGGCGCCGACCTCGATGGGGCCCGGGCCGCAACAAGCTCATCAACGACGCCCACGAACGACTCTGCCCAGCACGCGTATGAGGGCGCCCCGTCATGACCAGATCCGCGATCTTCTGTTTCGCCAGCTCACAGCGATCCCCGGGTGCCTCGCCCGCCGAGAGCCCGAGGTCGCCCCCCTGGATGAAGTACCGGAAATATGGGCGGGACCCGCTCTTCTTCCCCTTCTCGCTCACCTCGACAGGACAGCTCGCGCCCCGTGCCAATGAGCTCATGGACGTCATCGACAAGGCCTACAAGAACGCCCACCTCAAGTGGCCCCGTCAGTCTTCCTGGCCTGCCTGGGTGCCTGCCTCTGGGCGGGCAACCACGAGATACCACGCTCGACTCGTTGCCCGTACCCGTGGCCAGCTTCCTGGCTGACCCACCGGCGCAGGCCAGGTGGGCTCCTTGCGGTTAGGGACCTTATCCTTTTTGTTTTCCCTTTTTTTCGTGTTGATTCGTTATCCCCTTCCCCCCGGTTCGCGGGGAGGGCACAAGAAAAGGGGGTGGAGATACGTTTTCACGGGGGTGGTCACGAGCAAGTTTTGCGGCTGACTTTGCCACGATCGTCAGAGCGAACCTTGAGAGACACCAAACAACAATAGGACTATCTCTGCTTCTACCTTGCCGAAGTTGGGTCACTTGTTCCAGCCGATCCCGCAGGACAGCATCATCAATGCTGCCTGACCATCGAGTTGACAACGGTCATGGTGGTATCGATCATGCCATATGCACTGCTTTTCTAAAACGCATTCCCATTGTAAGCGGCGTCAAAGACGCCGATGTGACGTTCAACCTTCAGCATTAATCGAGTCACCCATTTTGCCAACCGGCCCCTTACCAACGCTGGGGATCTAACAGACATTATGCTTTGAGTCTGTTTCATCGAGTTGACGGGTTTCTGCACACTTTCACGGGATGACCTCGAGTTCGGCCATGCGGCGCAGGCGAGGATCTCGTTTCAATGCTGTTTTCCGATGCAGTCTATGGGGCTATTTTATTGGTGTCGCGAGGCAGCCGATTTGAGGGCACCCTCGGAATGTGACATCGGTCGATGATATCTTCAATAAACTTTTCTTGCACTGGCAGAACTCCTTCGAATCACCTGGACGGGGTTCTTTTGTAAAATGTCATCGAATGATCGGGTTTAGCCCCCCCTCGGTGAGGCCGTGCCGGCGATGGGACCCCGGGTTGCACCAGATTATCTTATGCACAAGCGCGCCCCCGGGCCCGGGTGAGCCCTGGTGTCAGATCGGGCCCCGGTCGGCCCGGGCGGGAATTAAACCCTGAGACTTTTTAAAAATTTTCTCGGACCAAAATTTTGAACCGTGACCACCCCCGTGATAACGTACATAACCCCGCGAACCGATAACTAACACGAAAAGAATCTCAATCCCCTGCCTGGTTTTGGACAGCATGGAACCTCCGAGCATGGAACCTGCCGCCGCAGTTACCACGTCAATCTGTCGGTATCTTTGCGGCTTTGTGTGTTCCCTTTCTCATTGCCGTGTGGAAGAATTCCGGAACCTGGTGAGGGACTTTCTCGGACCCAAGAGTCTTTATCTCAAGTACCGGGAAGTTGATTTGCAGCTTTTGTCCGATACCTCTCCTTCGTTGCCAATTCTTGTGGACACGCTGACGAGAAATGGCTGCGGTCCCGGCAGCATCCCACTCGCCCTTTTCATCAACGCGAACTTTCCTCCGGGTCTGTGTGCGAGCCACCAGGCCCATCCGCACCACGATTTCACTTTTTTCATTTGGTTTTGTGGGGTGAGGTGAGACCTTGTTTGATCGATCAAATACCCTCTCCCTGCTTCCTCTGTGCCCTTTCGCGAGGTCAGGGGGGTCAAAATTAGCGAACCGCTACATTCCTGCTCGCCGCTCGCATCTCCACTCGCCCTTTATTGTTCTTTTCCCATCGCACATTCCTGCTCCATCTTCGCCAGCTCTCCACTCACGCGTGTTCACTCTCAAAATTCTTCGCGCATCGATTACAAGACGACGAAAACGATTTGTGTTCGATTGTCAAGGCCTTCAATGCGTCGTTCACTTCACTTCACACTGTGCGCTACGGTTTCCTTCGCTACGGTTTCCTTCATATTCATTCACAATGGCTGTTGATGACGGATTTGCAACTTCTCCTTCTTTTTTCGTAGCCCCTGCCCCTGCCCCTGCCCCTGCCCCTGCTCCTGCTCCTCCCGGTCTGCCCCAGCCTCCTGGCCTCCTGGACCCTTGCTCACCCCCGCACGTAGAGCTCGCCGCTGTCCTTAAAAGAGCATCTTCGGACCTTGGATCCGCATCAGACTTCGGCCGCCGCCCCGTCGAGTGTCTGCCCCATCTCCACTGTGCCTTCGGGGTCACTCGGTTCGGCCGGCTTCCGTTCCCACCTCAACTCGGCCACCGCGCCTTCTTGCAATTTATGCAGGAGTTTGACGGGCCGTTTGTCCCGGATTACTCCCTCTGCCCCATTCTGGCGGACCTTTCGCAATGCCTCGCAGAAGCCGCCAAGACTGACTGCGACGAACACACGCTGGTGACTTCATCAGCCGGCTTTTTGGCCCAGCTTCTTGGGGTCGAGCGGCTTGCGCCGATGCCAGTGCCGGGACACAGGGGCAGCCAGTGCGACTTGGCCTATGCCCCAGGCCGCGCCGAATATCCCCTGCTGATCGCGGAGGTGAAAAAGAAGCTGAATGGCGATGCGCTCTGCGAAGTGGGGGCCTACTACGCCCAACTGTGGGCCGATCGGCCCATTGCCTGCTGTCCCAGCTTCCTGCTCCAATGGGTGGGCTCGTACTTCGCCGTTGTCGCGGCCATGGCGACCCCTGACGGAATCTGGATTGAGGAGATGACCCCGTTCGTCGGGGTTTTGCTCTACCACAACCCGGCCTCCCGCCTGGCCGCTTTGAAGCTGTTCTCGGCCTTACGCCACTCCTTGAAGACACTCGCCGACTCGGTTTCCACGCAGGTGCCCGCGATCGGGCGCCCTTCTTCAACCATCGGCAATCCGATCGAGCAGCGCTTCCCCTTCTTCTTCGCCCCGCAGTTGGGCCTGCGAATCGATGAACAGATCTCCGAGTCGCTCTGCTTTCGGGCCCACCAGCTGACAACGGTCTGTCCGGCGGGCTTTCTGGCACCCGATGCTTAGTTTCCATTCCCGTTCCCGTCCCCAAGGCACCCAAGCGGCAATCCGAGCAGCGATTCAGCCCCGTCATGGTCAAGGTTGTCTTTGGCCACTACGGCATTGAAGCGCACCAAATCCTCTCCGATGCCGGCCTGGCCCCCGCCCTCCTCGCCTGCTACGAGTTGCCTTCGTTGCGTCCGCTGTTTCTCCGGGCCCCCGACACGACTCCCGACCCACAGTCCGAGCCCACGGAGGGCGAATGGACCGATGAAGGTTCCATCTGCTCGACCATCGCCGCCAACACGGTTCCCGCGGCTGCCACCACCACCACCACCGCCGCCGCCGCCGCCGCCACCACTGCCACCACTGCCACCACTGCCACCACTGCCACCACTGCCACCACCGCCACCACCGCCACCACCGCCACCACCACCACCACCACCGCCACCACCGCCACCACCGCCACCACCGCCACCACCACCACCACCACCGCCACCACCACCACCACCACCACCACCACCACCACCACCACCACAAGCAGCTCCGCTGGCACTGCCACTTCTGCCGTTCCTGATGTTGTTGAAGCCACTGCCGCCACCGCGCGAGCCACTGCCGTGCTGGTGATCATGGAGGACTTGCCTGATTTTCGGCGGTGGAAGGAGTGCACACTGGAGGAGCGGAAACTGCTCCTCCCTGGCTTTCGTCGTGCTGTCGACCTGCTCCACGGCCATGCGCCCCCTCTGGTCCACGGCGATCTTCGAAGTCGCAACGTGGGAGCCATCGGAAGGGCGGCAGACGGCCTTCATCTCAAGGTGGTGGACTTCGACTGGGCAGATCGGGTGCCCGCTGCGCGATATCCTCTCAACCTCAATCCGGGCGTCGCGTGGCCAGTCGGAGCGCTGGATGGAACTCCCATTCTGCCGGAACACGACGATTACTGGGTCGAACAGCTCCAACAAAGGCGAGGGCTGTTCGGCTCGCCCTCTGGCGACCCTCGCTATCACCTCTCGTTTCCAGTGTCGGAGGCGGAGGCGGAGGCGGAAGACACGGACGCGGCGGAGCCGACGGTCGCGCCAACGGCAACACCTACGGAGCCTCCCGCGCCATAAAGGAATCTGCGAAAGAAAAGGGGGAAATAGAGAGGACCCACCAGATGCACCCGGTTCGCGGCCCACCCGGCCCCCTGCATCTCTGCCCCTGCCCCCTGCCCCAGCCGCCCTCTGCGTGTGCCATGTGTCTTTTGTCGTGTGCTTCCAAATCTATTCAAAAACAGCATCAATGCGTCATCGAAGTCGGGGGGGGGGGGGGGCGTCTTCCGGGCGGGGTGGCCGACAGTGAGACTGTTCCGTGTCATGTAGCCCTGTGGCTGGCTCGAAGGGGGGTCCAAGGGATCGGAGCGCTATTTGAAAACATGACGATGGATGGGTAATTGAGCCATCTGGCCAGGGTGACCAGGCGGAGGAAGCCGGATCGGGCGAGATCGTCTGTGGACTTGAAGATGCGGCCGTGCTGGGAGGCTGAGGGTTGCGGACTGGGAGCGGCTTGGAGTGACCCCGCGTCGCCTCCCTCTCCCAGGCGGAGGTCCGGCCGTGCCGCGACCGCCGTAGGGGAGCGCTTCGAGCGGATCGAGGCCCAGGTGACCCGGCAGGGTGCCGACCTGCGTGCCGACCTGCAGACCCTCAGGGCCGCCCAGGAGAAGGCCGCCGCCGACCGCGCCTGAGCCAGCTCAGCACCGGCCTCACCCTCACCCGCCATGGAGGCCCACGTGGCCCAGGTTGGTGTGTTTTGCGTATGTGCGCACATGCACGAGGGCAGAGACACGGGGGCATGCAGTGGCGGGTACTTTCATACTCCGAGAGCTCCCCTCATTCATCCCTCCTCTCGCCGCCACGGCCACCCACCACCACCACCACCCCTTCGGTCCGTGTCGCGGGAAAACCCCATGATTCTTGAACTCGAATGATTCTCTCCTCCACAATGGATCCCATCTTTCCCTGAAATCAGACCTCCCTATCAAATCCTTTCAACGGGTGAGGAAGGGGGAGAAACGTTGGGGGAGTGGAAGGATTGCGAAACTCAGAATCACCACAAGTGCTATGATTTGATTTTCAGAATTTAAACTGTAGCATCCGCAGTATCAAAGGACTCCACCATTTGAGCGTCATGAAAAATGCCCGGAGCTGACTCGACGTGAATTCCGGGTTTCGGAACTACCTAACGTTGCCCTTGGGTTTTGGACACGAACTCGTCGCCAGCCTAGCCAATCTCGTGGTAATGCAGCCTCGGAGGAGGCAAATGAATGTCTGGATGGATGGTCCATGAGTGAATATATCTTTTTTCCACCATAGAAAGCCGGACTGGAACAGCTCCTCAAACAAATGGCGATACTGGCAACCCAAGTGGCGCAAGAGCAAGTGGTGTCCCAAAGTGCGCAAATGGCGATCCAAAATGAGCGAATCGCGACCCTCACCCGAACACTCGAATGTCCACTTTTTTTTGTTTTGTGGTGCGTATCATCCGTTTATTTAGCTAGTGAAGCACGATCCATATCATCCGCATTCCAGGTGGCTGGTTCTGCAACTCTCATGTCGGAGTTATTGCGTCTTTTGGGGAGTCACTTCCCCGTGTATCCCTACCTTCATGATAAATTGCTGCCATCTTCAAATCTGGCTTATAGTTTACTTTCTCCGACCTATTTCACCTTCCGCGAACCCAGATTTGGAGAGGTTTGTGCCGGGCTCCAGTTCTTTCCATATTTTCGATTGGGTAGGTACGCCCCGACTTCATTGCTCTCACGACTTACTCGCCGGCCGGGTCGCCCCCAATCCCTCCCAAAGAAAAGGTTGACTTGATCACCTTTTTTTTCCTGCCCGCCGAGGCGGTGCCATCACCCCCCTGCCCATGCGACTTACATCGCATACCATCCACGGGCTCGGTGATTATCAGGGAAAGAACCCCGGCTCCGAGTCTGCGGGAATTGGGCGCACATGACACATATGTTTTCTTTTTTCGTCTCTCCACCACGGTCACAGAGGCGCGAGATACATCGTTGTGGAAATTTCCACTCAACCAATGGATCTCGGTCAGAAGCTTGCGCAAATCGAAAGGGACCTTTCCGTTCTACTCGCCCGGAAAATCTTGGCCCATCCAAAGACCTTCCGCACGACCCCCGAGAGGGTGATTGACCAGGAGGTGGACGAGCTCTTATTTTCTTTGATATCTTTCTGTGGGATTTTATTCCCCGAGTCCCCCGAGGAGCCCTCCGAATTCTTAGACCCGGTCTGCTCGCTGAAGCTCATCTTCATGCACTCGCTCTGTTAGGCGGAAGTAAAGAGGAAGGTGGACGAACAGTTTCAACAAATGCACCAAAGAGTTGTGACCCTCTCAGAAAAGAAGGAGACAGTTCCTCACCCCGTTGAGACCCCCCCGGAAAAGAAGGATGCAGTTCCTCCTCACCCCCTGAAACTCGTCATGCGCCTGGCAAGCTGGGGCCGCCTCTTTCTGGCATATGGATCCTTCCCATGGGTCGGTCCCCCCCCTCTCTTTCGTTCTTTCTCCTCACTCGCGTTCACCCTTTGTTTTCTTATCAAGAAACCCGCGTCGGCCGGCAAATCATCGGCTCGGCACGCGCCCAGGAATCCACCCCCGGCACAGCAACCGCGGCATTCTCCCGCAGCGCAACAGTGGCGTGCTCATCCACTCTCGGTGGCAGAGGTTGCGCCCCTTCCAGTCCCGGGGGCAGCGCGGCCTTCTCCCGCAGCGCAACCACTCCCTGATCCAGCGCAACAGCCCCCTCCACTCCCGGGGGCAGTGCAACAGCGGCCTCCTCCCGCAGTGCAACAGCGGCCTGCTCCCGCAGCGCAACAGCCCCCTCCACTCCCGGGGGCAGCGCAACAGCCCCCTCCACTCCCGGGGGCAGCGCAACAGCGGCCTCCTCCCGCAGCGCAACAGCGGCCTGCTCCCGCAGCGCAACCAGTCCTATATACTGCCCGTCCCATTTGCGGATGGAGATAGTCACCCTCTCTTGTCGCAAATCAAAAAAAGAACCCTTGAAGACAAGGCGATGGCATGGGGTGGTGAAGCTCGACCAGCGAAGGCTGGCAAGCCAGTGCCGGGGGCGGCTTGGGGGGACCGGCTTGGGGCTTGGGGGGACCGGCTTGACCGGGGACCGGCTTGACCGGGGACCGGCTTGGGGGGACCGGGGACCGGCTTGGGGGGACCGGGGACCGGCTTGGGGGGACCGGGGACCGGCTTGGGGGGACCGGGGACCGGCTTGGGGGCAGGCTTGGGGAGGCAGGCTTGGGGGGGCGGGGGCGGGGTGTCCACGTCGTCGGTGGGCGTGCTTTCCGAGCAGGTCTGCTCGACATGGTAGATAAAATGTGTGATGGGGGAGCGGGTGGGAGGACCCGGGGCAGAGTTTTCCAAATTGACGAGAAGGAAAAAGGAGGGGAGAGAGAGAGGGAAAGAGGCAAAGGAAGAAGAAAATGGTACCGCAGCATCTCAAGAAAAAGTTCATACTAAAACAGTGGCAGGAACCGAGAAGCAGTTCCGGACGCATGCATTCTGGCAAGATCCTTCCATTCAAGCCCGGCCCCCGCGTCATCGCTTCGGGTGCCAGCCGGCATACGGAACCAGTGCCGCTCATTCACCGCGGAAGGATCGACCCGTCTCGTTAGCTTTTTCCCTTTCTTTCCATCGGCAGAGTTCCATGGACACGACGACATCCCCCGCATCTCCCACCAGGTTAGAATCTGAGAATAATGTTTCTTGAAAATTCACTGGTTCCCCTTTCGCCTTCTCTTCTAGAAAATCACAACCCCGTTCTCCGGCTCCCGCGAAGAGTCTGTTCGGGAGGACTCTCTTCGCTTGCTAAGCCTTTTTATCGCTGTAGTGGGGTCGAGCCCCGGTTGGTACAAGGTGGAGTTCGGCAGCGTCAGTCCCCCGAAGCGGTTCGGACATACCGCCGTTTCTTCAGGCAATGTTGTTATTGTATTCGGTGGATATGGGGCCCAAAGTACCTGCTTTGGAGACATTTGGTATCTCGACACTGGTCTGTGTTCTTTCTCCGCTCTGCACCATTTTCATCCTTGTTCAGCTCACATGCGCTGGCACCGGGTGGAACCCACCGGTGAGTCTCCTTGCAAACGTATGGGGCACAGTGCTACCGTTATTGGCGCTGATATGCTTGTTTTCGGGTCTGCTTTGACAAAGATTATTCGGCCGATTTCACTTTCATTTGGCTTATTAGTGGTGATAACGGGACCAACTGCCTGAACGATCTCTGGGCTTTTGATATTGGTTTGGGACTTTTCCTTTTTCTGGCACTCACCGACTGGCCTTTCCTCGATCACGCGCCATCGCAGAGAGCGAGCACTGGATGCAGATTAAGACCGAGGGCGAGATTCCTGGGCCCCGCTATGGGCACGCCTGTGTCAAATTCGGCAACAAATTCCTGATTTTCGGCGGTGCGGATCGCTTCGGCAAATCGTCTGTAGTCTCTGTCCGCGTAGTACCAACCCCAACTCTCGCAGGACTCGTGCCTGGTACAACGACGTGTGGATGTTCGACACGATCACCTGCGAGTGGGCTCAGCTGGAGGTCTGTTCACTGTCTTCTTTCGTGTGCGTGAATGGGCGGGTCCAACCACTAGGGGCATTGCCACCATCCAGGGGCATAGCCACCAGTTAGCATTCATCCACTCATCACTCTCTTCCTGCTTTTTCAGACCACGGGTACGCGGCCCAGCCCCCGGTACGGGTGCACCTTCACCCTGGTCAACAACCGGCTCTTCCTGTTCGGCGGGTTCTTCGAGTCGGAGCGTCTCAACGACCTCTGGGAGCTCGACCCCGCCAGCCTCACCGTCCGTCCCCGCCGGCCGCCCCGCCCCGCCCTGCCTGCCTCGCTGGGGATGGTGGTGGTGGGCAAGCTCGTCCTCCTTTTTGAGATCCCCACCTCCCGGCCCGCCCACACAAACCCCAACACACAATCCGACACAGAAAAACAACAACAACACCATCATCAGGATCCAGCCTTCCGCCCCCCGACTCACAAACGTGCCCCGCCAACCTCGTTCTAGTGGACCCACCACGCGACGGTGGGCCAGTGCCCGCCGCCCCGCACGGACCACACGGCCATCACGATGGCCCAGTCGCTGATCATCTTCGGGGGCAACGGGTGCATCCCGCGCGAGGTGACCCCCAGCAGCCCCGCCGCCACCCCGCCGCCACCCCGGCCGCCGTCCCCATCTGCCTGGACGATATCTGGGAGTTCAACACCGGTCCGCCGGGCGTCATCACACACGCCCACATATCCGCCCCCTGTTCACCGACATTGTCTTTTCAACATTGTCCTTTTTCCTTCTGCTTCTGTACAACACACACCCCGCCGGCATCAGCCACACTTCCTCTCCTTCGGATATTCTCCCGCCACCCCTTCCTTCCGGCTGGCGCAGCGCCTCATCAAACAACCCCCCCCTCCCCCCCCCCCCCCCCCATCTCCCCAGTTGCCATGCGGTGGAGCCGGTGGGAGCTTTCCCGGCTGGCCTCGAAGGCCCCCATCCCCGCCAACCTGCTTGCCCCCGCACCCCGCTGGGGTCACAGCGCCACCTTGGTCCGTGGGCCCCCCTCCAGCCTCAGCCTCAGCCTCAGCCTGGTGGGGGGCGGCCTGCGAGTGCTGTGGGGCAGCGCCATCCGCATCCGCCCCGCCTTTCCCGCTCCTTCCCGTTTCGCTCACGCGGCGCACTCCCCGCTGTTCCGCTCCTCCTCCTCCTCATCATCGCCATCATCATCGCCATCGCCATCATCATCGCCATCGCCATCATCATCGCCATCATCATCGCCATCATCATCATCCTCACCTCCTCCTCCTCCCCAGCTCGAGCAAAACCGGATGGTGGTCCTGGGCGGCATCGGGGCCGACAACCAGACCTTCGCCGACCTGTGGGTCCTCTACGCGGGCGACACGGCCCTCCTGTCCAACATCACCCGCATCTCCGCCGCCAAGGACGAGGAGCTCCCTGTGATCGCAGGTCCGCCCGCCATCTGCGCGCGCACTGAATCATCTTTTTTGCGGCTCGTGTGTATGTGTCGGTTGTCTGACGGGAACCCCGCCCTTCTCGCCTGCCCGCCTCCACATGGTGGTGGGGATGAGCACGTAATAATTAATTGTTTTGCGGCTCATGTGTCAATATGTATCGGCTGCATGTGGGAACGGGAACTCTCACACCGCCCTTTCTCACCTGCTCCGCCCCGCCCCGCCCCGCCCCGCCCCAGCCGAGGAAGAGCCGACGACCAGCTCGATGCCCCCCGCGGCCGGCAGCGGGACCCCCAGCGCCACCCAGGCGGCCGCGGTGCACCCCGAGCACGAGCTGCTCAAGGGGACGGTCGAACGGCTGGGCGAGATGGTCCGCCAGAGCAGCGAGGAGGTCACCACCCTTGGCGAGGCCGTCCGCAAGGCCGAGGAGGGCGCCGCCAAGCAGCAGGAGGCCCTGCAGGTCCGTCCGGCTGCATGCCCGTTGCGCAAAACCCATCATCCAATCATCTTCCAGTCCTCCTCCACCTCCAATCATCATCCTGCTTCAGCCTTTCCACATCGTCCCATGGTTCAAGCATCATTCTTCGCCGCCATCACCCACCACCCTCCACCATCATCCACCATTCATCCAATCATCCAACCATCATCAACCCACCCGCCCACCCCCCTCCCGGCAGGCCTCGGTTGAGCTTCTGCGGACCCGGGTGACGGTCGAGAAGGAGCTGCGCGTGCGGACGGAGGCCGCCGCCAAGCAGCGCTGGGAGAAGCAGGAGCAGGACGACAAAGCCGCCGCCGACCGGGTGGCCCAGATCGAGGCCGGCCTCCGCGAAGCCGGCGCCGCCCGCAAGGAGTCCGTGCCCGCCCGGTGCTTGTGCCTCCAATCATCATCATCCAATCATCATCATCCAATCATCATTATCCAATCATCATTATCCAATCATCATTATCCAATCATCATTATCCAATCATCATTATTATCCAATCTCATTATCCAATCATCATCATCCAATCATCATCATCCACATCAACATCAGCGGCATCAAATCGTCGTCATCCAATCATCATCATTCTGAATCGTCCAATCATCATCATCTCCAGTCATCAATCATCATCAGCATCATCAACGCAGCGCTCACCCTGTCGCGTTCACCAATCCTCCTCTCCTGCAGTCTTGAGGCAGCCCTGACGGAGCGTTCACCATCCTCCTCTCCTCCTCCCCTGCTGCGCTCCCTGCAGTCTTGAGGCAGCCCTGACGGAGCGGGCCGCGGAGAGCGCCCGCCAGCTGCGCGAGCAGATTGAGGCCACCCAGAAGGCCCTCGCCGATCGGGTCGACGAGCAGCGCGTCGCCACTGAGAAGACCTTCGCCGAGCGGTCCGTCCCCCCGGCACCCTGCCTGGTTGCAATGTTGTGCGTGCTTGTTCGAGGCGCGTCCACGCCCTGTGGCGGAGATGAGGTGGCTTGACGGCGTTGTTGGCTCTCGTTGTGGGTGTTGATGTTGGTTGTCGTTGATGTTGTCGCCGTTGCTGCTGCTGCTGTTGCCGTTGCCGTTGTTGGGGCTTATGCTTGTTGTTGCTGTTGCTGTCTTCGCTGTCGCTGTCGCTGTCGCTGTCGCTGTCGCTGTCGTTGTCGTTGTCGCGGTGGGTGGCGTCTGGTTGTGTCCCCGTCAGCTGACCTCCCTCCTGTCCCCCCCCCCCCCCCCGCCCCGTCGCCTCCTCCCTCTCCCAGGGCGGAGGAGTCCGGCTCGTGCCGCGACCGCCGTGGGGAGCGCTTCGAGCGGATCGAGGCCCAGGTGACCCGGCAGGGCGCCGACCTGCATGCCGACCTGCAGACCCTCAGGGCCGCCCAGGAGAAGGCCGCCGCCGACTTGGAGCCGCGCCTGACCCAACTCAGCACCGGCCTCACGGCCGCCATGGAGAGCCCACGTGGCCCAGGTTCGTGTGTGTGTGTGTGCGCGCGTGCGAGAGGGCAGAGAGGCACGGGGGGGGGGGGGGGGTCGGCACCCGCATTCTCCAAACTCCCTCATTCATCGCTCCCCCCCCCCCCCCCCCCCTCCTCCTCCTCCTCCTCCTCCCTCCACAGGTCAACGGGGCCACCCAGACCCGGCTGACGGAGGCCGAGCAGGGCCTGCGCCAGTCGCTGGAGGCTGCCGAGAAGCGGGCCGAGGATGCCCGCGCCCAGCACAAGCAGGAGACCGGCGAGCAGGTGGGGGCCCTGGGCACCCGGCTCGACCAGCTCCGTGCCGACCACGAGGTCCGTCCTCCCCTCGGCGCGTGGGAGCCTGTCTCGTGGTGCCTGGGCGGGGCGTGCCTGGCCTTGCGATGGGGAGGGAACTTGATGTTGATGGGATGACAATTGGATGGTGGTGGTGGTGGTGGTGATGATGACGACTGGATGATGATTGGATGATGATGATGATGATGATGATGCCACATCCACGACAGCCCATAGACTCACGCTGACTTTGCCTTGTCTGCCTTACCTACCTGCCTCCTCTCGGCAGACGGTCGGCCGCACGGCGGGCGAGCACACGGCCAAGCTGACGCAGCTCGAGGCCCAGGCCGAGACGGCCGCCAAGGACCTCGGTCCGTGCCCCCAGCCCACACACTCGCCCCCGCCGCATCTCATTGCCGCGCCCGACAGAGACCCAAGCGTCCAATGAGCGTCATCATCCGGGCATCATCATCATCATCCGGGCCTCGGCATCACCCATTCGGGCATCGCATGGCATCACATGGCATCATCATCTTCAGATGACATCATCCCTTCATCATCATCATCATCATCATCATCATCATCATCATCATCATCATCATCATGCATCCCTGATCCAATCGTCTCATCCCGTTCTCTCCCCTCCGCGCCTCTCCCGGTGCCCTTCCAGAGGCCCTGCGGACCGGGGGCCAGACCCAGGCGGGACAGCTGGCCCAGCTCGAGTCCCTCGTTCAGACCCTCGTCACCCGGGCCGACGCCGCCGATGCCAAGGTTCGCCTCCTTCGACTCACACACTCACACCCCACACACATGCGTGCATGCACATGCACCCCACACACATGCGTGCATGCACATTTTCTAATGTCCTCCACCGGGGCTCCACTTCACCCACCGGGACGGGTCATCTTGCTGCTGTCTCTTCAAGCCCCCTGAATTTTTGAATTGTTTCCCGCGACCAAATGCCCTCCACAGGGGATTCACTTCACCCACGGGACGGCTGCGCGTGACAATCGATCTTGCTGTCTCTTCGAGCCCCCTCCCCTGATTTGTTGCGCGCCTTCTCCCTTTTGAAATACAATTTTGCCTCGTTTTGAAACATTCGGATCCCGACCTCATCCCGTCCCCCCAATCTCCCACCCCCCCTTCGCAGGGCACCGCCGCCGCCCAGAAGATGGACGAGCTCGAGAAGGCCCTGGCCGACCAACGCACTGAGGGCGCCGACACCAAGTCCAAGCTGGCCGCCACCCAGGTCTGCCCCTCCTGCCTCTCCCATCTCCCCCGATCTGCCGATCTGCCTGCCCCTTCCCCCGTCTGCCTGCCCCTCCCCCCGGCTGCCTGCCCCTTATCCCCCGATCTGCCTGCCCCTTATCCCTCGATCTGCCTGCCCTCCCCTAACCTCCCCGCTCGCGCCTGCCCTTCCCTCCATCTGCCTGCCTGCCCCTCGCCCGTCTCTCATGCCCTGTTTCCTCCCTCCCCGCCACGCGGCGCCTGCCCCGGACATGGCCCCGCGCAGGACCAGGTCTCGACCCTGACCGGCCGGCTGGCGGAGGCCGAGCAGCGGCTGCAGCAGCAATCCACGGCCTCGGAGGATTACGAGCGCCGGCTGCGGCTCATCCAGAACCGGGCCGAGGAGCTCGACAAGATGCAGGAGATCCAGAAGAGGTCCGCTCGCCCGATGTTGATGATGACCATGTGGTTTGATGACTGGATGTTGTTGTTGTTGTTATTGTTGTGATGATGATGATGATGATGATGATGATGATGATGATGATGATGATGATGATGATGATGATGATGATGATGATGATGATGATGATGATTGATGATTGATGATTGATGAACCGGGCCGAGGAGCTCGACAAGATGCAGGCGACCGCCCGATGATGATGATGTTGGAATAATTGGATATTGATGATGATTGGATGATCAGGATCATGACGACTGGATGACATGGCTGGGTCGGCAGGGGAGATGTTCCGTGGGGCGGGTGGTGGGAAAGCTTCGCCGCCGGAGACCCGCCGAATGTTCCCTGGGCGGGTGGCGGGGGAGGCCGCTGGTGGCTGAGAATCTGCCCCACTCACCACCCGCTCCCCGTGTGGGTCGGGGCTCCCCCCCTGGGCGCAGCGCCATCGACCGGGCCGTGCTGGACGGGCAGCACCTGGAGCAGCTGGTGACGGACACCATCGCGGCCATGAAGAAGACCGAGCAGTACTGGAAGGAGGTCCGCCGCTCGGCGCCGCCACAGACGCACGCACGCACTCACGTCCCGCTCAATCAGGACATGGAGCGCATTCGGGGGGTCACCCGCGCGCACGCACACACGCCCGGCTCATCATTCGATCCCTTTTGTCGCATCCCATCCTCGCTCGCACATCCCGCCATCATTCGATCCCCTTTTTTTCGCATCCCCGCACGCAGGACAGGGAGCGCATCCCATTCCACCAACCACTCTCCTGCCCTCATCACTGTCTCCCTTTCCCTTTTTTGTCTTGTTTATTCATCCCCGCAGGACATGGAGCGCATCCGTGGCACCCTGGCCGAGCACGCGGCCCGGCTGACCGCCGACGACACGGCCCGCAAGCAGGAGGTGCTGGGCATCGTCAACCACCGCCTCGAGGGCGTCGAGACGGACCTCAAGTCCCTCACCGACCAGACCATGCACGCATGCGAGGTCCCTAGGGCTCCCCCGCCTGCGCCCGCCCCTCCCCACTCGACCCACGCGCACCGCCACACAACCCCAAGCTCGCACGTGAGACCACGAAGCCCCTGGACCCACCGTCATCTGGCCCCCTCGAACTCACACACTCACAGGGTCAAGACTCATTCGCCCCCCAACCAGCCATCACCACCCGCACCTACGCACACCTGTCATCCTGCCCTCGCACGGACAGGGCATCCTGAAGACCCAGCACTCGCAATCCTCAAGACCCAGCACTCACAGCTGAAGACACAGCACTCACATCCGCATCCCACGCACCACCCGCACTCCACATTGGCACCACGGACAGGGCATTCTGAAGACCCAGCAGGACGAGATCACCTCGATGACGGAGCAGTCCAAGCGCCGGGTGGACACGGCCCTCTCCGAGGCCGAGTCTCGCGTCCGGGCCATTGAGGACCTCGTCCGGGTGCACGCGGACAAGCTCAACGAGGAGACCGCAAAGTACCGCGGGGCCCACATCGAGGCCATGCACGCCATCGAGGCGCGGCTCAACTGGACCCAGGAGGAGGTCCGACCATGCCCCCATACCCCCATGCCCCCCGGAAAGCCAAGTTTCCCCGAGCGTTTGACTGGGAAGGGACGGCTCTCGTCCCTTGGACGATCATTGTCATCCAATATCGGCATCATCAGCATCATCATCCTCGTCATCGTGTCATGCATGCCCTCTTGTTTTCCCGTGACTTCTTTCCTCTGTATGGCACGCACACCCGTCTCCTCGCCTGCATTGGTCTCTGGCCCATCATCATCCATCATCTCGGTCGCTCACCGGCCGCACCCTCCCCTCCCTCTCCCCCCGCTGCTGCCAGGTGCGGACCTTCGAGCGGACGGTGCGCGAGGAGATCAACCTCGTCTCGCGGGCTCGCAGCGAGGAGACCGTCAAGGTCAGTGTACCCCCCCCCCCCCCCCCCCCCCCATCCGTCGACTCCCCCTCGCCACTCGCGGTTGCCTCGCCACCACCGGCATCCAGCATCATCCAATCATCATCCAATCATCATCAGCAGCATTCATCATCATCATCAGCAGCAGCATTCATCATCAGCAGCAGCATTCAGCATTCAGCATCAGCATCAGCATCAGCATCAGCATCAGCATCAGCATCAGCATCAGCATCAGCATCATCAGCAGCAGCCATCAGCATCATCAGCAGCAGCCATCAGCAGCATCAGCATCATCATTCATCAGCAGCATCAGCATTCATCAGCATTCAGCATCATCCAGCATCATCCAGCATTCCAGCATCATCATCATCCCCACGATCACCACCCAATCACCACAGGCGAAGGCCTCGATGGAGGCCAAGTTGGAGGCGCTCGACTACCGCGTGACGACCGACATGCGCCAGCTGCTGGAGGCCATCCGGCTCGACGCCGAGTCCCGCATGCGCAGCGAGGAGAAGGCCAAGATGGAAATGTACGAGGAGCGCATCATGCAGGTCCGCGCCGCGATGGATCATGTTGTTGTTGTTGATGGTCATGTTGATGATGATGGTGATCATGTTGATGATGATCATGTTGTGTTGATATGATGATCATGTTGGTGATGATCATGCTGATCATGTTGATGTTGATGGTGATCATGTTGATGAGATGGAGATGCAGGTCCGCCCAACGGGGGGGGGCTGTCGGGATGGTGGGATGAGGGCGGTGGGATAGGGGACGACGTTCTGTGTGCTCACGGGAGGGCCAGTACAAAAGACCTCACTCACACCCTGCCCACCTCCCTTTGACAGACTCTGGCCCAGGCGCAGACCCTGCAGACACACATCTCCAAGCTGCGCGACGCCCCCGGGGTCTCCTCGCCCCTGCTGAGGTCCGTCTGCCCCCCCACCTCCCTCCCTCCCTCCCTCCCTCTGAATTTCCCATCCATCCGTACCTCCAGCGACCCAGCAGTCCATCCCTCTCCGATTCCCCCGCCCTTCCCACCCTCCCTTCATCTGATCCGTCCCTTCCCCTCCATCCATCCTTCCCTTTGACCCCTTTGGAGCGCCGACTACCCGCCCACAACCCAAACAAAATAGGCCCCGGCCCTCTCTTCCTGCTCGTATTCATCCTCCCATGTCCTTTCCCCCTGCCCCCACAGCTCGCCCACCACCCTCAACCGGCTGCCTGCCGGCCCCGCCACCAGCGGCCTGACGGAGCTGCCCGAAGTGCCCGCCGAGCCATCGAGCCCCCTGGCGCACCCTCAGCATAACCCCATCCCACCGGCGGCCTTCGCCGAGGCCGGCCCGGCCCCGGCCCAGTCCCCGCCGCTGCCGACGCGGCCACCAGCCCGGCCGCCGCCGCCGCCCCGGCCCCCGTCGAGACGGCCCCGGCCCCTGTGGTCTGCGATCCCCCCCCCCCCCCCGGTGGGGTGGCTGAGGGTGTGAATGGAAAATCACCGCTCTAATCGCCCCCACTTTCCGCCGTGTTCACGCCGAGCAGCCGTCCGCCGCTGCCCCGGAGTCTGCCCCTGCCCCCGCCGCCACGGAGGCCACTCCTGCCCCCGCTGCGCCTGAGGCCGCCGCTGCCCCCGCTCCTGAGGTCCCCGCCACCCCGGCCCCGGCCCCCAGCGAAGCCCCGGCCGCCACCCCCGCAGCCCCCGAGACCCCCGCCCCTGCCGCCTCCTCATAAGCGCGAGTCCATGCGCCCTGTCGGGGGTGCCCCTGATCGGGTTCTCTATGTTCGGGCCATGTGCGTGTCTTTTTGTGTCGCGCGCCGTCTTCTCTCTTCTGCGCCGCGTCTTTCCTTTCCTCTCTCCGTTTCTCAGTGCGACTTTCATTTTGTCTGTGTGGCCGGCCCGTGTGTGGCCGCGTCCGTGTTCGTTGTCGGAGGGCGGGGGCGGGGTGTTTCTGGCTTTCCGATGCGCCTTTCTGTACACTTTTCCTTTCCGCCGTCGGGACCGCCGAAGATGGCCGCCGCGAAGCGAGAACGATGGGTGGGAGCGGGGAGCGGGGAGCGGGGAGCGGGGAGCGGGGAGCGGGGAGCGGGGAGCGGGGAGCGGGGAGCGGGGAGCGGGGAGCGGGGAGCGGGGAGCGGGGAGCGGGGAGCGGGGAGCGGGGAGCGGGGAGCGGGGAGCGGGGAGCGGGGTAACACCCCGACCTGCTTGATGCAGAGCGCCCGGCTGTCGTTTTCTTCTGCTTGCATGGGAGCGGCGGTATCACCGGCCTCATGGCTAGGGTGACTGACTGGATGGACATCGCAGGTGGCGAGTCCGTCACCAGTCTCGATTCTGGGGTGGGGGAACTCTGTTTTTGCGTGACTGACTGGACGGACATGGCTGGCAGGTTGCGTCCGACACTTGGGGTCATGACTTCACCTCCTGCTCCGATGCGTGTGGTGACTGACTGGACGGACATCGATCGCAGGTTGCGAGTCCGCCCCTCGCCTCCGGAGTGTCCACCGGGGGCGGCGGCGGCACGGCATGGAAACCAGATGCGGCCGGAGGCGCCTCGCCCGGGGCTGCCGAATCAGGGTCCGTGCCCCACGGGGAGCGCGAGATGGCGATGGCGAGCCACCGAGAGGATCACCCGCGCCGTGACCAAGGTGGCCCCGCAAGACACCACTCTCCTCGAGTCACGGGTGAGGGTGGCCGCCGGCTGAGGCCTTTTTGTGGGGTGGGTGTGGGTGTGGGGTTTTGGGCATCCAATTTCTTCCTTTTCCGAATGCGTTTGATCAAACATGAGGTCCCACCCGTGTCAAAAAAAAAAAAAGTGGAAGGATTTGGAAGGGAAGGATAGTGCGGCCTCTCGTCTAGTTAGTTGACCTCGATGAGACTAACTGGCCTTCCTGGCAGAACAGGGAAAAACGTGCCCGGGGACGATGGGGCGATTGCCGGAGAAGAACGATGAAAGGGGCGGAAAGAAAGAAAAGAAAGAAAAGAACGCTGATTGGCTGATTGTCCCCGGCCGGTTTTCCTCTCTCTGGATTCTCGCCTCCTGGATGAAGCGTGCGCGTGACCGTTCCTCGTCTTCTGTGCCGTCAGAGCGCACTAAGAGACCTACGAGCACATTTGCCGATTTGCGTGCACGTTGCGAGATGGCATTGGCTAATCAGTCGAAACCAGAATGGAGTCGCGAAGAGCTCGCAATTATCGCGGGATCATTACCCATCACCAACCCTCAGGGCTGGAATGCCGCGGATGCCGTCAAACGTATCAAATTGATCCAGGATGGCTCATATGAAGTATTTACCGATCACGATGTGACACCCCTTGGCATTTTTATCAATTACACCATGGACGCCTATCTGCGCAATTTTGTCCCAGTCTCCGGGTACCACGCCCCCGATCAGGACGAGGTCTTCTTTTTCAAATTTCCCGTTTTCCCTCATCTTTTTTTAGCTAAACCGAATTATGGAGGTTATTCGGCGTGTACCCCCGAGTCACACCAAATGGAAAGAGAAGCACATTCAAATGCTTGTGAGCGTGTTTCGAGGGGTTTCAGGACTTCCAGGAAACGGCCTTACCTGTGCGTTTATGGAGGAATGGGTTGCCTTCCTAAATGAAAGGCCTGACATTGAGCTTACGATTTAGAAATACAACAACTGGGGGAAATGTTGATGGGACGCGGCCGTCATTGCGCTGCGAGTCTTTGATTTTCTGGTGACTTCCGTTTGCCAATAATAGATCGACCGTTTCCTCCTTTTCACGTTTCTTCTGGGGACCAAAAGTCCCAATGGGGCTGGTTTCGGCATTCCGGATGGATGGGGTCACACCTCCCGAACGAGTCTGTTTGTCCCCGGTCAATACAAGCGGCACGCTCCAAAACTTTCCCGTGGTGATGGCGAGAGTGCGGGGTGATCGTACAGGGGAGTGGGAAATTGCATCACAAGAAAAAACGTCTGTTTGGACCCACTTTTCTCAATCGCAAAAAAAGCGGGAATGCACGAAGATTTGAACTAAAACAACCCCGAGGGTGACCTGTCCGACACAAAACACGAAACCGCCGGGAGCGTAAATAATTCGCTACCTTTTTTTGACTCGGATGTTTTTTCTCTTTTTGGTGGGTCTTGGGAGCTGCACTCACACTCATCCTTTCATCCAGAAGTTCATCTCTGACAGATATATGAACAAAGAAATTGGCCGATTCATCGCTTTTCGGGGCAGGCAATCCTATTCAGCTTCTCTTCTCGTTTTCTTTGAAGGCATCATTTCTTCATTTCGCTGCAAGCTTTTTTAGTCGTCCTCTATCGTCTTTTAGCTTTATCTCTCCATTGGTCATTTTGCACATTAGATTTCTTTCATTCACCACGCACACCCCTTCATCAAGTCCCACCCACCGCGGTGACTTGTTCGTACACATATAGGTCTTGGAAGACGACAGAGAACACGACCATCTGAACACTTTTTTCCTCATCCACCGTCGGTCGAAATTGGTACAGCGAGTTTCCCCTTTTGGGGACCGCTGCCCGGGTGCCCAAACCCATGCCACCCCGTGCGAGCTGAGGGGGCAGGATGTTGGAGTTTGCTGACCGGGACCCGCTGGCTTGCCGCCGTGGGGTGCTGTGTGACAAAGTGCATGTGCATCCGCGGTGATGGCGGGTGTGGGAATTTCATTCAAAAAGAGGGCTCTGTAGCGCGCAAGAACCTGATACCCAAATAAACGGGAGGAGGAAAGTGGGCCTCAAAAAACAGCCCATTCTCAGAAAAGTTGGAATCCAATGAGATGGAGGAGGTGTGATGTGACATCTCATGGAATGGATGCCCCTTACACGAGGAAGTGGTGGCACCTGATAAATTCCATCATCGAAAATTCCTGACTCCCAAAAGCCCTGCAAAATTCCTCCCCATTCAAAAATGTGGTAGCCGCTCCAACCCCGCGGATCAGGAAGCTCGCTTTTGAGTCAGCATTTTTTGTGCACAACGTGGTGGGAAAGTTCAATCCCGTGAAAAACATCGGCGAGGCCGAGAAAAACACCACGGTGATTGTGTTGTGAAAGAAAACAGACACAGAAAGACGACATGGAGCGCCGGCGGCAATGCATTAAACGGTGGGCATCTGATCCGCGACGCAAGCAGAAAAACCTATTGCAGAATGACCTAACTCGGAAACATACGTTAAATAGGCCAATCATCCTCGGAACATGCCAAAGATGTGGATGATCCTTAAAAGGCCGAATCGACGAGCGGCGACACCTCCGCAAAACATAAGATCACTGAGGATATGAAACCCTAATAAAATGCCTCGTCAACGAAGTGAGGAGCCGCAGGAGAGCCGTCGAAGAGGCATCCCGTCGCAGCGCAAGTTACCAATGGGGGAAGAGCGGCTATTTTTTCCGGGCTCGGTTTGGCCTGTTTTTGCTTCCGATTTTCCCGGGGATCGGTTGGGAATGGGCTCATTCTGGCACTGGGAATGATGTTTCCCAAGTGCGGAGCAGTGCTCCACAGAGCCTTTTTTTGGAACGGCCCTCGGAAGGGCATCAGATGGCGGTCGGTCATCCACTTTCTCCCCCATCCAATGCGAGCTCAGGCTCGCCGCACCAAATTGGACATGTGTGGATAGTCACTTTTTGTTTGGGGGTGTCAGTTGGGCCCTTGTCCGGGCCAATCCCAAAATGGGAACCCATTTCGACCGACGATCTTCATCACACCACCCCTCAGCGCCTCGCTCCTCGCCGTCCAGCTCCTCGAGTTCCTCGCCGTCCAGCTCCTCGAGTTCCTCGCCGTCCAGCTCCTCGAGTTCCTCGCCGTCCAGCCTCCCAGTCGCTCGCACTCGTCACCTCGTCGGAGCCCTCGGGGCCTGAGTGGTCGGAGCCCTCGGGGCCTGAGCGGTCGGAGCCCTCGGGGCCTGAGTGGTCGGAGCCCTCGGGGCTTGAGTGGTCGGAGCCCTCGGGGCCTGAGTGGTCGGAGCCCTCGGGGCTTGAGTGGTCGGAGCCCTCGGGGCCTGGGTGGTCGGGGCCCTCGGGGCCTGGGCCTGGGTGGTCGGGGCCTGGGCCTGGGTGGTCGGGGCCTGGGCCTGGGTGGTCGGGGCCTGGGCCTGGGGGACTGGTTTCTACATTCTGGTACCAGAGGGGGAAAAAAATATTGTTGGTGCAAACGAACGGACCTTGCACGGTGAGTACGGGATGGTGGGCCACTAAGGTCGGAGGGCCCTGGGCCCGGGTGGGTGGGCTGATCAAGAATGTGCATTCGGAAAAACTTGCTCCGATCCAAATGCTTGGTGGACTGATATGAAGTTGTGAGATGGCCAAGTGGTTTGGTGTGGTGAGTGAGACTCCGGTGCCGAGTGGTGGTGGTGAAATGAGGATACTCGAATGTCTGAAGTGAACCGAGTGAGTTGAGGCCTGGAAATCACCTGGATGTGAGAATGAATAGATAAAACGCGAATGACTTGGTGATCTAGTGAAAGAGTAAGGTGAAAAGTGATAAGTGATTCCCATCCCTAAAAAATTGATAAAGCGTCGATCTATTCGGAAAGGAAGCAATGAAATACATAAACAGATACAACAGAAACAAAAGATTAGCCAGAAAAAAAAAGCGCCGCGACCAAAGGCGGCTGGAAAATTGACGCGTTCAAAAAAGAGAGAGATGCTGAAGCGCAGGTTGAAGCCGCTCCGGTCTTTTTCAAATCTTGTTTGGGGTCCACGACCCCCGTGCCGCGGGCTTTTTGGCCATGATGCGGTTTCAAAAAATTCTTTGTTTGAATCCATTTGTTTTCCCGTTTAGAAAACACGGTACACAGTGACGATTTTTGCCCATTCTTTTATTTGAATGCCCTTGCCGCGGGCTTTTTCGAGGTTTGTTTCCACCAGGACACCCGGCCGTCGCGGGCCGCCAGGTTGGTCATGTGAAAACCGGGTACACAGAGACTCGTTTTCGCGCTAGCCGGCCATCTATGATGGCCGGTTCCACTTTCCGGAAACCAGTCCCATGATACTGCGAGATTTGTTTGCCGGCAAACGTTTGGGTAATGTCCGTTGAGGGCTGAGCCAGTCAGTCACGTTTGCAGCCTCGAGTGCGGCTAACTAAGGAACCATAGGAGGTAACTAGAAGATCCCAGTCGAGAAAAAAGGGTTTTACCCCCATTTCCCAACCCCAACAATCAGCTCATCTTGGCAAAATCATCACGCTCATCAGCCGCTCCCTCTAGCGCTGGGCAGACCCCAGACGTTGTAGTGCCGCTTGGTCAGTGTGCTGTCACCCTGGGCGCCCATCGTGCAGATGCTCCTTGACGGGGCCTCACGCGCCGTCTGCTGGGTGGGTGCGCTGTGTCGGGTGTGGCAGCCTCGATGAGCCTGTACGATGTGGAGTTCCTGGCGACGCGGGTGATCCCCGCCAACAGCACCATGAACATCGACCCCAGCCGGTCGGTCGTTCCCTCCCTCCTTCCTGCCCGCCTCCGCTGCCGACACGCTTCCCCCCCCGTGTGGCCCGGACGGATGGCGGGATGAGTGCCGTACCCAGACCATACCCCCCTGACCCACACCCCTCCTGGCGCAGGGAGGGACGTCCGCGAGCACGCCATCCGGGCCGCCCAAGCTCTACGCGACCCGCATCGAGCGGAACCACCAGGACGTCCGTCTGGCGTGTGGGATCGGGGGGGGCCGCCCATCCTGCCTCCCCTCCCAGCTCTTCGCCCCAACTGCCACCGACGCCCTCTTCCCTTCCTCACGCATCCCATCCCGTCCCTCGTCTGCCCCCGCAGCTCTGCCAAGCCGAGATTGACGACGCCCGGAAGGGCACCCCGGAGGACGGGAGGGGGAGTGCCTGACACCCAGGGAGAGGACTCGGCAGGATTGTGAGGGTGGGAGGCGCAGGGAGGGCAGCCCCCACTCCCGCCCCCGCGCCCCCACGCGCCACGACGACAGAAGGTCGGACCCGTGTGGGCCCACCAACAGTCCGCGGGGATGCGCGCCTGGGGGGTTGGGAGCCTCCCGCCTGACACGGGGGCAGGGGTCGGGAGGAGAGCCCGCCCTGCCTGACTCCAACCCCCCGATGAGACGACAAGTTGAGAGATTTCCACATGTTTGCGTCACAGTCATGGGCAAGTCGGGGTCCAACTCGATGGCTCACACCATGGGAAGGAAAGCAAAGAGAATGTCACGGAGAGGAGGAGGGGAGGGGGGAGAAGGGAGGACAGGGGTCAAAAAAACAACAACAACAACAACAACAACAATCGTAAGACGACATTCAGCCGAAAGCCGAGAGAAACCGCAACAGCGCAGCTATCGAAACAGAAAAACGGCCAAGCCAGTCATCGGGAACTTTAAAAAACGGGAAGGGACGGGAAGAGAAGGCCAACAAAAGAACGAGAGAAAGACAAACAGGCAGACAGACAGAAGGATCGAAAGAGTTCATTCAGATCTTCAGAAGAGCAGAGCGAGATAATTCCGCGCCGCCTGTGGCCCGGATATCCCGGGGTGGTACCGTTGGGGGAGCGGAAAGGGCCGCCTTGTGCATGCCGGGACGGGGGCCTGATCGGGGTCGTGGTGATGGTAGCCGGGTGATGCTGCCAGACAAATGGGGGAGAAGTGGCAGGGGGTGGTGGGTGGTGGGTGGTGGGTGGTGGGTGGTGGGTGGTGGGTGGTGGGTGGTGGGTGGTGGTGGGTGGTGATAAATGGTGGTGGTGGTGGGTGGCGTGTCTCTGTGTCACTTCCGACCTGCCAAGCGGGAGGTCCCATGGGCCTCAGCGGTCGCCCCAGCTGATCGTCCGTGGGCCAAACATCTCCAGGGCCCGCGCCCGCACGTCCTCCTCCTCCTGGGCGTCCAGCGCGTCATCCACCTCCTCCTCCTCCTCCACCTCGTCCTCGTCCAGGAGCGGGGGGCTCGGCGACCGGTTGAATCCCTGGCCCGGGCTTCGGTACAGCTCCAGGAAGGCCCGCAGGGGCGCCGCCCGCACGACCGGGTTGGGCGAGCGATGTCGGTGGGTGGCTGTTGACCGGCCGCTGCTGCTGTGGGACTGGGTCGAGAACGCCGAGATGACACTGGCCGTGTCGTCCCCCCCACCGTCGGGCGGCGAGACGCCGTGCGGGTGGAATGACGGGCTGCGGTGGAAGTGGCTCCGGTGGGTATGTGTCGACATAATACTTGCGGTGTCATCAGCCCCCCCGTGTGCGTCCAATGTGGTGCTGGCGGCAGCAGCAGCAGCGGCATGGTTGAGTCCGGCCGCCCAGGAGCGGGTCCGGCCACGGGATGGGCGCGGGCGTTGGGCGATGGGATGCTGAGACCCGAGCGAGAGGGTCGACGAGGCGGCCGTGCGGGCGGAGGTGGGCGTCGTTGGGGACTCGTCGCCGTCTGCGGTGGGGGGGGGGGGGGGGGCGGGTCGAGTGAGTGAGTGAGATGGGAGTTGATCATCATCCAATCATCATCATCATCATCATCATCCAATCATCATCATCCAATCATCATCATCCAATCATCATCATCATCATCATCATCATCATCATCATCATCATCATCCGGTCATCATCATCATCATCATCATCATCCGGTCATCATCATCATCCAATCATCATCATCCGGTCATCATCATCATCCAATCATCATCATCATCATCATCATCATCATCACCATCACCATCATCATCATCCAATCATCATCATCCGGTCATCATCATCATCCAATCATCATCATCATCATCATCATCATCACCATCATCATCATCCAATCATCATCATCATCATCATCATCATCATCATCATCATCATCATCATCATCATCATCATCATCATCATCATCATCATCATCATCATCATCATCATCATCATCATCATCATCATCATCATCATCCAATCATCATCATCATCATCATCATCATCATCATCCGGTCATCATCATCATCATCCGGTCATCATCATCATCATCCGGTCATCATCATCATCATCATCATCATCATCATCATCATCAATCATCACCATCATCATCATCATCCAATCATCATCATCATCATCCAATCATGGAGCAGACGGACCTTCTTCTCCGCCATGTGCGCCGCCACGGGAGGCCGTTGCCGATGGCAGGGCGGTTGCTGGCAGGTTGGGGGGTGCGGGCGGGGAGGGGCCCGATCGAACGGATCCGCCGGAGGAGCCCA
>JAPMOS010000109.1:130000-136800 GCA_027972325.1 Paratrimastix pyriformis
ACCAACTAACCCGTCCCAGTAGTGCTCCTCTGCGAACTGGGCCTCGACGGTCTTCCGTTGGCCTGGGTCGGCCGCCTTGGCGATGGTGGGCGGGTCCAGAACTGATGTAGTGCTGCTTGGCATTCAGGTAGGGGTGGGCCGCCTGGGCTTCGGCGAACCCGGCCCGCAGCTCCTCCAGGATCTTGTCGCCCGGCAGGACCGGAATTAGGGGCATATGGTGCAGTTGGGCGTATTCGAACTCCTGGGTGGGTGAGCGGCAGGGGCGGGCGGGGGTGAAAGGGGATGGAGAGGCATGAGACAGGGTGATAAACACACCAGATTGCGATCGTCGACACGCAGACAAGGTGCCCCGACAACGCGAGACGACAAAGAGCCCACAAACCGGACCTCAGACGACAACCCTATCATCCCAAGCAGGGAAGACAGGAGACAGGGGCGGGGCAGAAGGCCGGACCTTCTGACAGCACACACAATCCATCATACCAGGCAGGAGGCAAGCAGAGGTCCTTGCGGCACACAACCTCATATCATAGGGAGGAGACAGTGGCGGACTCGGAGTGCAGGGATTTCTTGGAGATGACAAAGAGCAGCACACTACTGCGCGAAAGGCCCTGGATCTCGGCGCGCCAGTCGGTGCCCTCGATGCGCCTCGTGTCCACCCAGCTGCTGACATTGTGTCGAAGCAGCTCGCGCCGGAGCCACTGCGCAAAGGCCGACTCCACCGCCCTCGCCGGGGCTGTGACCGTAGCTGATGAAGACATCCGAGCGCCGGGCGAGTTTGTTCATCTCGAAGAACACGCTGTCCTCGCCGTGGATCTGTGGAATGGATGGGAGTGGAATGAGAGTGGGATGAGAATGGGATGAGAGTGGGATGGTGGTGGGATGGGATGGCGGTGGGATGGCGGTGGGATGAGGGAAGGGTCGTGTGCGCGGGTGGGTGGGCGAGGATCAGAAAATGGGATGAACTCGCAAAATACAACAGTAAACATAAGACGTCAGAAATCGACGTTAAAAATCGACGTGAAATCCTGGTTTCTTGAGGTCCGTTTGATCAAACCTCAGAAGTCGGGAGCCACAAAAGAAACTTGCCCACCAAACGGGACACAAAACAACATGACGATCCTTGAGCCTGTTGGATACGATACACTGCTCAAGAGGAAATATGGCCAACAGAACGCCCGCCTCCGCACAACATGCACCCCGCGCCCTTGCCCCCCGAGCGGGGGGCCAATTTCAAATGAGCCTCCTCACACACCAACAAGGTCACCAATCATTGCACCCGCGAGCGGACCTGCCTGGCCAGCAGCTCCGAATTCACATACCAACAAGGCAATTAGACCACATTTATCATACGCCAACAAGGTCACAAATAATTGCACCGCGAGCGGACCTGCCTAGCCAGCTCCAAGGGGCTCAGGGTGTCGTCATTGAGGGCCGTCCCGGCCTCGTCGTTGCCTGCCATCAGCAGCTGGACCACCTCGATGCGGCCCGCCCGCACGGCCGTGTGTAGCGGGGTGTCGCCGTGCTCTGAGAGCACCCGGTAGTCGCAGGCTCCCCTGTGCGCGCGTTGCGGTGCGGTGCGAGGGGAACGCGAAGAGGAGGATCGAATGAGGATTACAAAAGAATTCTAGAATTGAAAAAAACATTCGTGTTTCCGCTGAGAGGCTTTGATGGGGTGGGGTGAAATGTGTGTGTGTGTGTGTGTGTGTGTGTGGGGGGGCGATGGGGTTTCTGATTCCGTCTTTGTGCTTTTTCCCCATCCGTTCCTCCTTTCTTGAAATCATCCCGTCATCATCATCATCATCATCATCATTCAATCATCATCATCCAATCATCATCATCCAATCATCATCATCCAATCATCATCCAGTCTCAGCATCATCATCCAATCATCATCCAGTCTCAGCATCCAGTCTCATCATCATCATCCAATCATCATCCAATCATCATCCAATCATCATCCAATCATCATCAACATCAACATCAACATCAACATCATTCAGTCATCATCACAGTCATCGTCATCATCCAGTCGTCATCATCATCCAGATCAGCATCATCCAGATCATCATCATCCAAGTGCTCAAAAACGGGTAACGCAGACTTCTCGATGGCCTTCGAATCGACCAGCAGTTTGACGGTGCCTTTTAGCCCGCAGCCGGCCGCCACATGCAGCGGGGAATCCCGCCTGTCCATGAAGAACACCTGCCCGTCCTGGGGCTCCCCCAGGCAGCTGAGCAGGTTCGTCATGTTGCCCCCGAGCGACTGGTACAGCGAGAGTAGCACCCGGACAAAGTCGTCGTCCTTCAACTGTGGTGGTGGTGTTGGAAGAGGGGAAAGGGGAGAAAGGACGGAAAAAGGTTGATGGGGGGAGTGTGTTGTCGTGTTTTCAAGACAGATGGGTGCCGGGAAAACGAAGGGGAGAAGAGAGCATTGTTCGCGCTGGGCCGGTGGTGCCAAGATGGATGAGATGATGGGGCTATGAGCCACGCGAAATAGGTGAAACAACAAAATCACAGCATTCCCATAACATTTCGCCATTGGATCTCTTCAAGAGGCGCGTGGCCATCTTCGGCCCAAATCTGGGGATCAAGACGACAAACCCTCCATCCCACCGTCCGGTGTCCAATTCCGGTCCTTGTTTTTGTGACAGCCGAAAGAGAGACCATTTGAGCGGTGTGAACTGCCCCCCGCCAAACGCCGGGGTGCTGCTCATCATCACCAGTCGTGAGGCAAAGGCACGGACCCTGGAGACTTCCTGCATGAGGGGCTGCAGGTACGGGTTAATGGTCTCCTCGCCCTGCGATTCGGCAGCGTCGCCCGCTGCCCGGGCCACGGCCGCCCGCCGTTCGGCCTCCCGCCCACTGGGTGAAGAGCTGTCGGGCCCGCATCATGGCGTAGATCTCCTGCAGATCCACCAGTGCAGCCGCAATCTCCTGGGACGGGACCAGGTGCTGTTGGAAGGTGGTGAGTTCTTCGACCCGCTGTAGGCAGGTGTACCCGTAGTGGTCCGGCTTAGCCGGGTCCAGGCCGGCCCGCAGCAGGACAGCCACCAGGGCTGGGTTGGCGCTGGTCACAACGACCACGTGCAGGGCGGTCTGGCCGAGCAGATCCGTGCCTGAGAGAAGTGCCCGCACGAGGGACGACGAGGCGCCCGGGATGGAGAAGGGCGTCGGGCCGCAGTCGATGATGTGCTGGAGGCCGCACCCTGGGTGGAATGCAATGGAGGGTGTGGTGAGGATGTGCTGTTGGAAGGGAACGCGTGCGTGTTGACAGGGGAGATGGGCGAATGGGTGGGTGGGGGTGTCTTGCGGGCAGGTGCGCATCATCAGGGCGGAAAGGTTCGGATGATGATGATGATGATGATGATGATGATGATGATGATTGGATGATGATGATGATGATGATGATGATGATATGATGATGATGATGATGATGATGATGATGATGATGATGATGATGATGATGATGATTGGATGATGATGATGATGATGATGATGATGATGATGATGATGATGATGATGATGATGATGATGATGATGATGATTGGATGATGATGATGATGATGATGATGATGATGATGATGATGATGATGATGATGATGATGATGATGATGATGATGATGATGATGATTGGACGATGATGATGATGATGGATGATGATGATGATGATGCTTGGATGATGATGCTTGGATGATGATGATGATGATGATGATGATGATGATGATGATGATGATGATGATTGGATGATGATGATGATGATGATGGCTGATGATGATGACTGATGATGATGACACTGATGATTGATGCTGATGCTGATGCTGATGCTGATGCTGATGCTGATGATGGCTGATGGCTGATGATGGCTGATGATGATGTTGATGATGATGGCTGATGATGATGACTGATGATTGATGATGATCGGATGGGTGCTCACATCCCCATCATCCAGACCTCGGTGTACTGGGCAAGGGCCAGTTTAACGGCGTCGACCTGTTGGTCGAGCAGCATGTCCCAACACTCGCGGCCCATCGTCCCGTAGGCGAGGCCGTGAAGGGAACCTGCGGACAGGCGGGCGAGGCGTGGAACCGAACGGCGGACAACCATATGATTGGACACGAGATTGTAATGATGGTTGACAGTCAGCCAGCCCAGCCAAGCCAGCCAAGCCAGCCAAGCCAGCCAGCCAGCCAGCCAATAAGCAATAGCCAAACAACCAATAAACAGCCAACCAGCAAACAACCAATAAGCCAGCCAATAAGCCAGCCAGCCAAGCCAGCCAGCCAAGCCAGCCAGCCAAGCCAGCCAAGCCAACCAAGCCAGCCAGCCAAGCAGCCAAGCCAGCCAAGCCAGCCAGCCAGCCAGCCCAGCCCAGCCCAGCCCAGCCAGCCAGCCAGCCAGCCAATCAGCCAGCCAGCCAGCCAGCCAGCCAGCCAGCCAGCCAGCCAGCCAGCCAGCCAGCCAGCCAGCCAGCCAGCCAGCCAGCCAGCCAGCCAGCCAGCCAAGCAGCTAAGCCATTCAAGAGCCATTTTTCCAAACCAATTCCAAACACCCAAACAGCCAGCCAAGCAACCACCCAGCACCCCGCACTCGGGAGCAACAATCGACCTGAAAGGCAGGCAGAAGGCCCTTCTCGCGGCAGGCCAGGTCCAGCTGGGCGACTGTGGGCAGCCAGCGCCAGTTCGCACCGCGTTTCTCGGATTGCATCGTGAAAGCCAGGTAGCCCCACAACACCGCCTGGTGGATGGCCCGCTCGGTGAAGCCGTGCTGCCCCATAGCCGAGCAGAAGACGCCCAGCATGGTGTCGAGGCACCCGCGGAAGTCCGCGTCGGGCTGGACGGGAGTGCGGGGCTGGGGCGCCGCGGGGGGACGTCAGTGAGGAAAATTCAAATTATTTCAAGCTGCAATTTCAAGCTGCACCTGCTTCTTGTTCGAGTCTTTGATTTCCGTTGTTTGTGGGGCTTCAACAAGGGGGGGGGGGGGGGGGGGGGGGGGGTCTCATCATCCGATCATCATCGTCCGATCATCATCATCATCATCATCATCATCATCATCATCATCATCATCATCATCATCATCATCATCATCATCATCATCATTCTACATATATAAATACCGAAAAACAGGGACGACTTTTCGGGGGAAGGAACTGAGGGTGGCCTTCCAAAAATCTGTAAAATCCCAGGGCTCTCCCCGGCACCGACCCGACCCAAAGGCAGTTGGTATTTTTAGTCCTCATGCCGTCGGACTTTTGCCAACTTAGGGGCAACACGCCATTTGCCAGGGGGAGAGTGCAGCCGTCATCACACCCTATGTGTTCGGGACCGGCTTACCGCAGCACTGCGGGGACGTCCACAGGCCACAGTGGTATCCTGGAGAGCGCACCGTGTTGTTGGAGTGGGGTCCGGCCAGCTGTCCGAGCGGTCCAGGTCACCGTGGACCAGCACCCGAGAGAACCCGTCGCAAGACCGGGATGGTAGGGGCATTCATCAGGGGGGGATCGCCAACCTTGACCGGGCGGGCCATTGTGCTTCGGGTCTCCAAGCGGGTTCGGGCGGCTGCGGGCTTGGCATCAAGGGCAGAGGCCAGAGAGCGCTACCATGTTTCGCACCGATTTCGCAACGATTTCGCAACATTTTCGCAACAGTGTTGTCCGGACAACGATCGCACCTGAAGGTGGGGCCGGACGCAGCCTGGGCGCCACAGGCGCATGAGAGCCTACCAGGTCTACTAAGCCTACTGTGTCTTGCGGCATTTCGGCTTTTCGGCCCTTCGGCCCCTCCAATCCCATCTTCACAAGTCCCCAAGGGGGGTGGCCCTTGATATACCCTACTTGGGAGGCACTCCCAAAAAATTGTGGGACACGATCCAAAAATATTATGGGATCATGTCAAATTTCAAAATGGTCGGAGAAGGATGGCGACCTCACCAGTCGGTCGGGGGACCCCAACATATGTTGAGAAGCGGGGGTCGTGGTGGCCCCCAGGGCAACCCTTCCCCGGGGGGATAGCCACCAAGGTCGAAAATTCAAACAGGCTCAAACGGGTCGGGGAAGGATGGCGACCTCACCAGTCGTTCGGACCACCTTGCCCTATCATCGCAGGGTGGTCGCGATCGACTCCAGGTCAACCCTTCCCCGGGGGATAGCCGCCAAGGTCAAAATTACAAACAGGCTCAAACGGGTCGGGGAAGGATGGCGACCTTACCGTTCGCTGGAGGGACCCATAAATCCAGCGAACCGTGGTCGTGGTGGCCCCAGGTCAACCCTTCCCCCGGGGGGATAGCCACCAAGGTCAAAATTTCAAACAGGTCGGGGAAGCACGGCGACCTCACTGTTCGCTGGAGGGACCCATAAATCCAGCGAACCGTGGTCGGGACCGCCGATCAGCCCTTCCCCGGGGGGATAGCCACCAAGGTCGAAATTTCAAATGGGTCGGGGAAGGACGGCGACCTCACCAGTCGTTCCGGCCACCCTGCCATCTCCCCCGCAGGGTGGTCGCGGTCGACTCAGGTCAACCCTTCCTCGGGGAGATAGTCACCCGATTGAAAGCGTAACGAAGCGAGCTCACCTGACTTGTCATCATCATCATCATCATCATCATCATCATCGTCGTCATCCGATCATCATCATCATCATCATCCGATCATCATCCGATCATCATCCGATCATCATCATCATCATCCGATCATCATTCATCATCATCCATCATCATCATCATCATCATCATCATCATCATCATCATCCGATCATCATCATCATCATCATCGATCATCATCATCATCATCATCATCATCATCCAT
>JAPMOS010000011.1:602500-805111 GCA_027972325.1 Paratrimastix pyriformis
GGACGCGTGCTGTGGCCGGGGCGCCTCCGGGCCGGAGGATGGGAGCAGGCGGGTGTGGGCATGGGTGGGCAGACCTCGGCGAGCTCGCCCGTGGCCGCCTGGGACTGCCGGCCTGCGGCCTGCTCGTGGGCGTCCTGGGCCTTGCGGAGGGCCTCCTCGGCCGCCTGGGCCCGCTGCGAGAGATCGCTCGCCTGCCGCTCCCGGGTCACAAGCTGGGCCTGCAGGTGGCCAGGGCAGTGCGCCCAGGGCAGGGCGGGCAAAGTGATGAAGGACCGAGGACTGGCGATGGGGCGGAGCCGATCGGGGGGAGGAGGGGGGGGGGGGGGGGGGGGGGGGGCAAGCGGGCCTTGAGGTCGTCGATGGCCGCGGCCTGGTCGCCGTCGTGCTTGGCGAGCTCCTTGTCCGATGCGGCAATCTGCGCGTACGGGTGGTGGTGGTGGACGAGGAGGGGAAGCAGCAGCAGAGAGAAGAGGAAGGAGGTGGGCATGTGAGGCCGTGATCTGAGGGGTGGGTGGCAGGCCGTGACGCGCAATGGGCAGCGGCGGTGGCGGAGGAGGATGAGGAGGGGAAGAGAGCAGGGCGGGCCTGGCCGATAAGCTTGGCGATCTCCGCCTGCTGCTGGGCGACCATCCGCTGATGCTGCTCCAGCTGCACCTGCAGCGCCCCGCACTGCGCCGCCCCACGCCCACGCCCACGCCCGCAGAGAGGAGGGTCAGAACCCCTGCTAGCGACCTCCTGCTGGGCGGCGGTGCGGACCTGGCTCTGCTTCTCCTCGAGCAGGGCCGTGTAGCGCCGCTGGGCCTCCTGCTGCTGCCCCAGCGAGGCCTCCAGGTCGCGCCGGGCCCGCTGCTGGGCCTCCTGAGCGCCCCGACTGGTGAGCCCAAGCCGCCTCGCCGGTACCAGACCTGAGCTTGCGTCAGCTGAGCCAGCAGCGCCGCGGGGCTGGGACCCCGGCGGGGCGTCGGGCCCTGTGCAGCGGCCTGTACAGCACTCTCGTGCGTTTGTGGGGGCGCGGGTTGCACTTGCACAGAAACATCAGCCATTGGCGGCGGTGGTGGTGGTGGTGGCGGCGACGTTACTTCGGGAAGCCGCCCCTCTTCCATGTCTCGCTTCAGTTGCGCAATCTGATGGAATGGAGATGCGTTAGAAAGACCATTCAAAAATAATAACAAATATCGACTTCTTGGACAAGAGCGGAAATTTGAGAACCCTGGTCTTGCTTGGCTCTCTCCAAAATTGTGATTGCTTCATCTTTTTCCTGTAAGATGTGCAAAACGTTCTAAAACAAGAGAAATTTGAATTTTATCTCCAATTTGACCCTTCAGACTTGCGCAATCTCTTCGTCCATGCCCTTCTAGCAGAACAACATAAATAACGTTTGAAGAATAATAGCGTAAAGAACCTCAAAGGCAGGACCATCTGATGTCGTCAGTCTTTGGCTCTGGAGGGGGGAAAACGCCCACGCAGCTTGGCCGAGAGGCAAAATTATCATTGCGTCACGATGAGCGCGGCATTGAGCGAGAAATTCAGGCCATGGATCGCGAGGAAGCCAAGATTAAAGTTCAGATCAAAGATGCAGCCCGACGCGGCGACAATATCAGCGCCAAATCCCTCGCAAAAGTCTTTTGATCGATTTTTTTAAACATTCCCCAATTCTGCCACAGCAACTGGTCCAATCACGAAAAGCGAGGGAGCGTTTTGTTGGGCTCAAGAGCCAGATTGGCGCCACATCCCTCACCATCCAGCGGCAGGTTGCCACCACCAAGGTTGCTGCGGCAGTCGCCCAAAGGTCTGTTGGCACCTGGCGGCTCTGCGCATCTCTTTGTGCATCCCTCAGCGCCCGGGTCATGGGCCAGGTCAACCGCGCCATGCCCGCCCGGGAGCTGGCAGAGACCATGCAGCGCTTCCAGGCGGAGAACATGCGGGCCGACATGTCTAGCGAGCAGCTCGACGACCTGATGGAGAGCCTCGACGAACCCGAGGTCGAGTCGCAGGCTAACGAGGAGGTCGACAAGGTCCGCACCGCCCCTGCCCGCCCCTGCCCGCCCCTGCCCGCCCCTGCCCGCCCCTGCCCGCCCCTGCCCGCCCCTTCCCGGAGAGATGGCAGCCCCGCCGTTCAAGGTGCAGCCTCGGCGAATCCGTTGACCGCCCCGCCCTCGCCCACCTTTCACCTCCCACCTTCACTTCACTTCGCTGCAGGTCATGCTGGAGCTCACCTCGGGCATCCTCAGCCGGGCCGGTCCCGTCGCCCTTGGCGCCCCCGCCGCCCCCGCCGCCGCCGAGGCCGCCCCGTCCGAGGCCGACGCCCTCCAAGCCCGCCTGGGCGCTCTCCGCGCATAACCAACCACTCCCGGATCCCCGACGGATACCCCCCCCCCCCCCCCAATCCCGGGACGGCCGAAGGCCTCGGTGCGTGCATTTTGTGGAAACGGTTTTGTTTGTGCCCATTTGCGATGGCGATGGCGATGACGATGACAATGGGTCCGGCAAACTCCAGCAGCTACTGAGGGTCGCCCAGCTGGGCCAGGGGGCGCGACCATACCAGCCGCACGGCCTCGGGGTCGGCCGGGTGGGCGGTGAAGTCGACCGCGAAGAGGTAGCCCTGCCCCCGGTCCAGCACCGCATCCACCAGAGCCCCGTACGAGAGCACGGGAGATGAGCACGGGCGGGCCTCCTCGGGCCCCTGCTCGAATAGGCGTCCGGCCTCCACCTCCTCCTCCTCGGGCCCGGGGGGTGGGGAAGGGCTGCGGTCGGTCGGCTGGAGGCGGGGCTGGGCGAGCAACCAGGTGGCGGCCAAGCGGCGCCATGCGGGGAAAAGGTCCCTGGGGCCCGTGGGTGGGCCCTGGGGGTGGACCCTGGGGTTGGCGCCCACCCCTGCGCTCGGAAGGGCCGCTGGGGCGGGCGGGGGAGTGGGCGGGCGGGCCCGGGGAGGCCCGCGCTTGGAGCCCCCCCGCTCGGGGCGGCGCTTCTTGCCCCGCCGCCGCCCGGGGCCCTTCTGCTCCGGCTCGTCCCCAGCCAGCGGGCCAGACGGGGCCGGGGCGGCGTCCTCGGAGCGGATGTCCTCGGCCTCGGCCTCGCCCAAGGCGGCAGACTCGGCGACTGACGGGCCGCGCCAACGGAGAGGCGGAGACGGCAGCGCAACGGCCGGGGGAGGGCCTGATGATGCGGGGTCGCGGCTGCCCGGCTCCTGCAGCGCCTGCTCCTGCTCCTGCTCCTGCTCCTGCTCCTGCTCCTGCTCCTGCTCCTGCTCCTGCTCCTGCTCCTGCTCCTGCTCCAACGTCTTCTTCTTCTTCTTGTTGGGGCGGGAGCGGGCAGCGGGGCCCCCCGCCCCCGAGGCCTCGCGCTCCAGGTCGAAGACCACCCCGTAGCGGGCCAGGGCCGCCCAGCCGTGCAGGCCCACCCACCAACGGCCCTGGGCGGCGCACCACCGCATCAAAATGCCCGTCTCCCTCCAGAACTCCGCCCCGGGCGCCATCTCAGGCGAGGCGGTCTGGCGGGCCGGGCGATGGCTGGCCGGGCCGGGGCCTGGGGGCTCGGCAGGCGAGGCGGCCGGACTGCCCATACGGTGGGCGTGGGCCGCCCAGGCGGCCCAATCAGCCGGGTCCCAGGGGGGGCTGGGCACGAGCAAGGCCAGGTCGTCAGCCGAGAGGAGCATGCCCCGGGCGGCTCGGACCAGGGGCAGGGCCAGGTCGCACCGGGAGGGGGCCGCCAGCAGGGAGACCACCCCCCCCGGATGGTGGGTCACCCGGAGGAAGTGCGGGCCCGACTTGAGCCACCGCAGTCCGGGGGCGGCCTCGTAGATCCCCGCCTGGAGCAGAGCCGCCGCCAGGGCGGGGTGGGTGCTGGGGAATGGGCTTGCCGGGGCGGCCGCAGCAGAGGCGGAGCTGGTGGTGGGCGGGCCATCGAACAGTTTCGGCGGCAAGGAGTCCGCCTGATGGGCGCGCACGAGTGTCTCAATGTGCGCAAAGAGGCGCGGATCGCGGAGCCGGGGGTGCAGCCCCGCCCCACGCCCGAGGGCCCGATGGGCGACCCACACCGGCTGCTGGCGGAAGAAGGACGGGTCGACATGGGCCAGAAAGCACATGTACTTGCATGAGGGCACATGATAGGAAAGCGAGCACAATCTCAGCTTGTCGACGAGCTCTTTTGTCACTGAAACCTCGCCAAGGAGCCCCAGTTCTTCGCAGAATTCCCGCAAGGCCTGAGGGGGATGGGGGGCGGGGAGGAATCGCGGGGATGGATTGCGCGGAAAAAAAGATGACCAACCATATGCTCCGGACAAGTGTCGCAAGCTTTCTTCTTCCCGCCGAAGTCGGTCAGAGCATTCCGATTCTTGCCGAGGATCTGCTGATGGAGAGCCAAGTATAGGCCGGGACCCTGCTCTCCTGTGTCAAGATAGCAGAATGGCAAAATACCAGCCGCTTTGATGTCCCTGAAATCAGCCAGCGGGCGCTCTGTCAACCTGCAGTTTGTTTGCCTTGCCGAGGTTGAAGGAAACTAAGTTTCTTTTTTTTCTGTACTTTTTGATCGCCCTTCCTTCCACTGGAGTGGACAAAGCATCTCGATAGTTCCGGCAATGCCTTTTATTACAACAAGGCCACCGGCGAGACGACTTGGTTCCGACCCATGAACTACGATGAGCGGCACACCCTTCCCTCTCAAAGCCCACAACTGTCTCCTGCCGCGGTACAAACATCTGGGGTTCCCCGAAAACCGTCAGAGTCTACTGTGATTGAAGGCACAGATGCCGAGAAGTGGGATTTTTTTGCTGGTGATGAGATGGCTAACGTTATGGCGGGGTTGAGTTTTGACGACGCCGAGGATCTCAGCTTTGTTCCCGAACCGGGGTCCTTTGCGGACATTGTTGCCCCCACCGAAACCACCGTTGGCTACAACTTGTGGCACTCCCTGCAGCAGGAGCTGGGCTCGACCGAGCCGCAGCAGTACAACGACTACCAGCTGGTGCGCCCCCTCACCAGCACGCTGCCCTCCCTGCTGCCCTCGGCGGACTCCAACGCCCCCGCGGCCGCCACCCCGGCGGCTCCGGTCACCCCGAGCCCCACAGCGGGGCCCAGCCCGGCGGCCCCGGCCAGCTTCGACCGGTGGCACCTGCTGGTGCACGTGCCCGAGCTGGCCGAGAGCAGCCCCCTGTGGCGCTACTGCGGCACGGCCCGGGGCCACAGCGAGCTGGTGCTGCGCTTCTCGGTGTGGCACCTGAACCGGTGCGTCTCCAACGAGTTCGTGGTGCGGCTGCCCCGCCCCATGGCCGGCATGGGGGACACCCAGGCCCGGGTGCAGCCGGCCCTCCGCACGACCCTCTTCTGCGACCTGCCCTTCCCCCAGCAGCAGCAGCCCCAGGGGCCCCAGCCCCTGGCCAAGGGCGCACGAGCGCGGGGACCGGACCTCTTGGTGTTCATCGAAGGCTGTCCGCCCCGCCCGCCCCCCTTCGCCATCCCACCCCTCCTCCTTCTCGCCCCCGCCTGCTGCTGATGGCTGGGCCTGATCATCATCATCCTTCCTCCTCCTGATGCCTGCCGCGTGGTGGCGGGCCCTGTTGCCTGTGCCCTCACAGCCGGCCGCAACTGCAACTGCCCCGTGGCGATGGGGCGGCTGCCGCTGGTGCTGACCTCACCCGACCGGGACCTCAGCCGCCTCTTCCAGCACCCGCCCGCCAGGCACCCACGCTCGCCCAGGCCAACCCAGGCCCCGACTTCCCCCCATATGCCCTCCGTCTCCGACGGGGCCCTCGCTACGGAAGTCCGCCCCCCCCCCCACGCTCACCCTCCCTTGTGCCTCTTCCATACGCCCTCGGCGTTGGGCTCACGCCCACTCTCCCCTCTCCTCCTCCCTCCCTCCCCTCCCCTCCCCTCCCCTCCCCCTCCCCTCCCCTCCCCTCCCCTCCCCTCCCCTCCCCTCCCCTCCCCTCCCCTCCCTCCCCTCCCCTCCCTCCCCTCCCCTCCCCTCCCCTCCCCTCCTGCCCACCTGCAGATCTGGGCACAGCGGGGGCCCCTGACGGGACCCGTCGGCTGTCCTCTGCGGGGGCGCTGGCGTGCACGTCGGCCCAGCTTGCCACCAACCTGGCCGCCCGCCAGCGGCGCGAGCTGCGCAGACGCGAGGCCGCCGAGGACGAGGGCCGCCCCGAGGGCGACGACCACGCCATGGCCGCCACGCCCCACCACCAGCGCATGGGCAGGTCCGCTGGCCCCCCGCCCTTGCCTTGCCCCCATGTACGGCCCGTGAGGCGGCCGCTGACCGGGAATGACCGGGATGATGGGGCGGGGGCGGTGGCCGCAGCACCAGCGCGAGCGTCTCGCAGGCCGAGGCGGACGAGGGCAGCCTGTCGGACGAGGACCCGGCCGAGGCCAGTGAGCCGCCCGGCTCGCCGACCCCCTCGGGGGCCACCCCGGGCGGGCTGGGGGGCCTCTCGCAGGGCCGCCTGGCCGACCTGCCCGCCGAGACGAGCGAGGAGGAGCCCACCGGGGCCGACGAGGCCGGCGCCCCGGCCGGCGCCCCCGGCGGCCTGCAGAGCCCCCCCGGGGGCCGCCCGGGCCGGGTGGGCAAGCCGCTGCGGCTGTTCTTCGGCGAACAGCAGCTGGCGGCCGCCTGGATCAGGCCCACGGGGTCCGCTCCCGATCGGCTGCACCCCATCCCAGCTGGCCCCCCCCACTTGTTGCCTCACCCGGGGTCCGGGTTGGGTCCGTGCTTTGGGGTAGCGAGGCCACCGGGACGGGGCCCTGCCGCTGCCCCTGGTGCTGGCCCTCCACCGCACCCTGCCGCCGCCCCCGAGGCCCCAGGCAGCGGTCTGCACGCCGCCGCTCCCCTGACGTCCCCTTCACCGCTGCTGCTGCTGCTGCCGCCGCTCGCCCTTGGCACTGTGGGGGTGGTGGGGCTGCGGGGTGGGATGACGCAGGGTACGAGTTCTCCTTCACGCCCAGCATGGAGCTGGGCTCCTTCGACCGGGCCTCGGGGGCCGCAACGAGGTCTACCTCACCCTCGACACAGACTACATCGCCAAGACCGTCCGCCCCCTCCTCCTCCTCCTCCTCCTCCTCCTCCTCCTCCTCCTCCTCCTCCTCCTCCTCCTCCTCCTCCTCTCCTGGAGGCCTTTTCGCGCGCCCCGTTCGGTGCCAGCATCACCCTCACCCGTTCGTCTGTGTGCGTTTGGTGCTGACGGGGTGGCGGCTGGGGGGCGGCGGGCGGGCGGGCGGGCAGCTGATCCCGAAGGGGACCCTGACCTCGTCAGCCCGGATCCTGGTGCACGTGGTCGGGGCCAGCGGGGTCGGCCTGGCGGGCGCTTCTTCGCTCCTGTTCAGCTGCCACCCGGGCCGCCCCAGCGCGCACACCTTCGGCGACATGGCGCCCCCGGCCCCCGCCCGGCCCCCCCCGGCCACGGGCGGACTGCACCCCGCGGGGTCCGCCACCCTCGCGCCCCGGCCTGCCACCCCGCCCGCCTCCCTCTCCTTCCCCGCGCCGATCCGCCCCGCCCCATCGGCCCCGCCATCGTCCCATCCATCGGCCCCTTCCCGGGCCCCGTGTTTGATGCTGTGCGTTTGTGTGGGCAGCCCGGGGGCCGCCTCGCCCACGCCCGCCCAGGCCCCTGCGGGCCCGGCGCTGCCCACCCCGCGGCGCTTCCTGCGGATCAGCCTGCCCGCCTCGGCCCTGGGCGACGAGGCCCTCCACGTGCTCTTCTGCGTCCACGAGGACAAGTCCCCCGCCCCCGCCCCCGCCCCGGGCGAGGAGGACCCCGCACGGTCCGCACCGCCCGCCGCTCGCCGAGGATGAGCACACAGCCGCCCGTTATCCCCTCCGCGCCCGCGATGGGCCATCCCCGTGACGCGGGCCTGACCTGCCCTCTGCCGCCCCGCGCCCTGGCCTCTGGGGGGGGTGTGCCGGTGGTGGTGCAGGGAGGCGGCGGCCGAGACCCGGCGCTACGACATGGCCGAGGCGCACGCGTTCGCCTTCCTGATGCTCCACGAGCGGCCAGGCCTCCTGCGCAGAGTCCGCCCCCACCGCCCATGCCCCCCTCATGCCCCATTCATGCCCCATGACCCATGCCCGCCATATCACATGCCCCCCATGCCCCATTCATGCCCCATGCCCCATGTCTATGCCGCCCCATGTCACATGCCCGGCCTCCTCCCTGTCGACGCTCGCGGCCGTGGCGGCTTGTCCCGCCCACCGGTGGCTGTGGGATGGCGCGCAGGACGGGGCCTACGAGCTTGTGCTGTACCACGGGGCGCCCCCGCCGCCCACGGCCTCCTCCATCCGGCAGGCGATGGGCCCCAGCCCGCTGGGGTCGCCGCCCCCCGGCATGGCGGGCCTCCCCCGCAGCGTGGGGCCCCTGGCGGCCCAGCCCCCGGGCAGCGTCATGGCCCGCCGGGGCACCGTCTCCAACTCGGCCCTCGACCGCTCGGCCGCCAGCAAGGTCGCTGCCCCTCCTGGATGATGCCCGCACGCCCCCTCCCTGCACACCGCCCGCACCTGCGGCTGACCGCCCGTGGTGGGGGCCGATGTGCTGGTTGGGGGGGGCAGGCTGTGGCGGCTGTGGCGGCCTCCCGGGCGACCGAGGGCCACGCCCTGAAGGGGGCCGGGGCTCCGTACCGGGTGGACGTCACGCTCCCCTGCGCCCAGCGGCTGGGCCTGGAGGGGCCGCCCCTGGTGGACATCCCCCACTACCTCACCCAGCCCACGCCCGGTCCGCCCTTGCCCCCTCAGCCCCTTGCCCCTCAGCCCCTGCCCCTCAGCCCCTCACCCGATGCTGCCCCTGCCGTTGTTTGGGTGGTCTGGTGGGGCCCCTTTGTGCCCCTCGCTGCCTGTGCCTGCGCAGGGTCGGATTCGCTGAGCCTCCGCCAGGCGGGCACGGCCAAGACGCTGCCCTTCCACCTGCCCGGTCGGCGCGCCGCCCTCCTTCCCCGTCCCCGTCCCACGTCCCACGTCCCACGTCCCACGTCCCGTCCCACGTCCCGTCCCACGTCCCACGTCCCGTCCCACGTCCCACGTCCCACGTCCCACGTCCCCGCCCCGCCCCCGCCCCCCGTCCCCGTCCCCGCCCCCCGCCCCGCCCCTCGCCGGCACGGTTGCCTTGGGGGGACGCGGCCTCACTGCCCTCTGGCTGGGCGATGGCGGGCCGGGTCGAGCCGGGTGGTGGTGGGGGCAGTGTACCTGTCGACGGTCAGCTCGGAGGGGCTCAAGGACCCGCTGGTGCACTACTTCGTGTACGGGCTCTTCGCCCCGCCGACGCCCTCTCGGTGCTGCTCTTCCTGGTGGGCCGCGCCCGCGACCCGCACACCCTCTGCGAGGTCCGCACCACGCCCGCCCCGCCCGCCCCACGCCCCACGCCCCGCCCCACGCCCCACGCCCCACGCCCCACGCCCCACGCCCCACGCCCCGCCCCACGCCCCACGCCCCACGCCCCACGCCCCACGCCCGCCCCACGCCCCACGCCCCGCCCCACGCCCCGCCCCACGCCCCACGCCCCACGCCCCGCCCCACGCCCCACGCCCCACGCCCCGCGCCCCACGCACGCCCCAAGCCCCCTCTGGCCCATGTCTCCTGGGGATGGTCACCCATGAATTCGTCCGTCTGCCCCTGTCCTGTCTCCCCCCCGATGCGGGTGATGTGCCTGGGTGATGTGCCTGGGTGATGTGCCTGGGTGATGTGCCTGGGTGATGTGCCTGTGCCTGGGTGATGTGCCTGTGCCTGGGTCTGTGCCTGGGTGATGTGCCTGGGGGGGGAGGGGTCTGACGTTGGTGGCGGCAGCTTGCGAGCTTCCACCTGGACGTGCTCGACCGGCTGGCCGAGATCTACCGGGCCGAGCGGCTCCACCAGCGGCCCTGCCCCGACCCGGCCCTCCTGGCGGCCCTCTGCGACCTCTTCGCGGTCCTCCTGCGGGCCCTCGCCCGCCCCGACTGCGCCGCGGTCGTGGTCCGCCCCCGCTCGCCCAAGCCTGACCCATGCCTGACCCACCCCACCCCCCCACACACACACCGTCCCGCGACCATCATCATCCGTCATGTCGGGGCGGCTGCGGGGGGTGGGGCGGCGGTGGGGTGCGTGCAGGGGGCCTTCCAAAGCACCCTCTGGGAGCGGCTGCCGCGGACCTTCCTGAGCGACTTCGTGCGGCACTGCCTGACCCAGCTCCTCTCGATGCCCGTCCTGCCGGCCGCCCCCGCGGCCGCCTCGGGCCACCCGCCCGCCACGCCCGCCTCCACCCCGCCGGCGGGGCGGCCCCCGGGGCCGGGTTGGCCTTCAGCCTGCAGCAGTTCCTGGCCGACGTGACCGTGCCCGCCCTCGCACACCTGGTCGCCCTGGGCCTCGACGCCCACCCCGGTCTGCCCGCCCATCACCCGCCCCTCACCCGCCCCTCACCCCGCCCATCACCCCGCCCCTCACCCCGCCCCTCACCCGCCCCTCACCCCGCCCCTCACCCCGCCCCTCACCCCGCCCTCACCCGCCCCTCACCCGCGCTCCCTGTGTGGCTGCGCGGTCAGACTTTGACGAAGGCGCCGAGGCCCCGGGGGCGCCCCACCTGCCCCACTTCCAGGTTCGCCAATCCCTGCCCATGCCCCTGCCCCTGCCCTGCCCCTGCCCCTGCCCCTGCCCCTGCCCCTGCCCCTGCCCCTGCCCTGCCCCTGCCCCTGCCCTGCCCCTGCCCCTGCCCCTGCCCTGCCCCTGCCCCTGCCCCCGAGGGCGCCACTGACCCACTGGGCGCCTGGTTTCTTGGCTGGTCGCCTGGTTTCTTGGCTGGTCGCCTGGTTTCTTGGCTGGTCGCCTGGTTTCTTGGCTGGTCGCCTGGTTTCTTGGCTGGTCGCCTGTGGGCCCGCAGGGCGCCTCGGACGGGGCCGGGGACGACGACGAGGGCGGCAGCCTGAGCAGCCTGACGGGCGCCTCGCTGTCGGTCCTCTCGCACGACCCCGTCCTCCGCGCCGGGGCCGACGTCAAGGTCACACCCCCGCACACCCAGCAAGCACACCCAGCAAGCACACCCAGCAAGCACACCCAGCGCACCCCCGCACGCCCAGCACACGTACACCCAGCAAGCACACCCAGCACCCCAACCCCGGTGCATGGGGAGGCCGGGGCCATCGCTCATGGTGATGCCGCTCTGGTCTGGGGGGGCGGGGTCCTCTGGTCTGGGGGGGCGCGGTCCTCTGGCCTGGGGGGGCGGGGCTGGGGGCGGGGCAGAGCTCGCTCTTCTGGGAGTACGCGGCCCTTGAGACGCTGAAGGTCTTCACGCGGATCGTGAGCACGCCCTACATGCGCGCCACCCCCGACGGGATCCTCCTCCAGACCAGCGCCCTCAACGCCACCGCCTTCATGTACCCCGCCGTCCGTCCGCACCCCCGCGCCCCGACCGGAGCCCCGCCCGCCCCTTCCATCGCGCCTCCCCTTCCACCGTCGCCCCTCTCCCTGCATGGCCTCGCCCGCCCCTTGCGTCGCCCGCCCCCTTCCGTCGCTCGTCCCCCTGGGTGGCCTCGCGCCTCACGTGTCTCGCACCTCGTCTCGTGCGGATGGGCCGGGGGCCGAGCAGTTGCAAGGCACGGCTCGGTGAGCGGGGACCTGTCCTCGTACCTGCTGTGGATGGTCGCCGACGCGCGCCCCGCGGCCGCCCTGACCAACCCCGCCCTCAGGCTCCTCACCCACGTCCTCCAGTCGGGGTCCGCCCCGCCCCCGCCCCCGCCCCCGCCCGCCCTGCCTTGCCCCTTCCTTGCCCGCCCGTCCAGCCAGCCGTCCCCTCCTTCCCCCGTCGGCTCTCATGCTGGGGCTGGGGCTGGGGCCGGGGCTGGGGCTGGGGCTGGGGCTGGGGCTGGGGAGGCAGGCCGTCCTGGTCGGAGGACCTTGCCCAGCAGTGCAGCGTGCTGCCCTCGGCCTGCATCCTCGCCAGGCGCCTCATCGAGCAGGGCGGTCCGCACGGGCACCCCAGCCTCGCCCCTTCCTCGCCCCTCCCTCCTTCCCACCCCCACCCTCCTCCCTGGCTCCTGATGGGTGGGCCCCGCCTACCCGCCCGGCCGCCCTCCTGACCTCGTGGGGCTGACCCTCCTCCGTGCGTTTGGCTGGGCCGGCGGGGGGGGCTGGGGGCAGGGCTGGGGGCGCTGTACAACTTCCACCTGCAGCAGCTGATGGGGTGCCTCTTCCTGTCGGTCTTCCCGGTCCTCAACCGCAACGAGTCCCGCATCCGCCGGGCGGGCGACTGCCCCCAGTTCCTCCCCGTCCGCCGCCCCGCCCCTCCCGCCCCCTCCGTCCCCCTCCGTCGCCCCCGTCCGCTGGCGGTGGGGGTGGCCGCTCATGGGGATGATGACGCTCACGTCCCGACCCCATCGCCTGCTCGGGGGGGTTGACCATCGACCTCTCCTGCTGCCCTCGGGCTGGCTGGCTGGCTGGCTGGCTGGCTGGCTTGCAGGCGGTGGCCTCGTGGCTGATGACCCTGGTGCGGCCGCTGCTGCGGCTGTTCAACCGGTACCCCCGGCGGACCCCGGCCATGACGAGCCTCTGCCTGACCTCGTTCTTCTCCATCACAGCCTCCCAGCAGGCCAAGTGCCTCCTCTTCAAGCAGGTCCGGCCAGCCCGCCCCGCGAACCCAGCGCCCGACCCACCCCGCCCGCGCACAGCCCCACCCATTCACCGGGTCTGCACTTGGGGGGTGGGTGGGTGGGACGGCGCGTGCAGTTTGTGTCGCGGCACTACCCGACCCTGGGGGCCACCAAGGGCTTCCTGATGGAGCTCTTCACGGGCTGGCAGCACATCATCGACCGGCCGCCCTTCCCCGCCCGCCACTTCCAGGCCGTCAACATGCGCCTCGTCAAGGAGCAGGTCGCCCCCGCCCGCCTGCAGCCGCCACCCACCGCCCTCCCAGTGCCGCCCCCCAGTGCCGCCCTCCCAGTGCCGCCCTCCCAGTGCCGCCCCCCAGTGCCGCCCCCGGCCCTTCGCTCCCTTCGGTCGAGCTGCCTGCCCCGCCCCGGCGTCTCATCGCATCCATCCTGCCCCTGTCCCTGCCCTTATCCCCCCCTCCCCGGACTGCCCTGCCCTGCCCTGCCCTGCTGCCCTGCAGCTGGACGCGGCCGGGGCGCTGATGCAGTACCTGCTTGTGGGCTACCTGCCTCTGCTGGGGCAGCACGAGGACCTGTGGCTGTCCTTCTACGGGTTCCTCTTCAGCGTGCTCTCGCACCCGGCCCTGTCGCTCTCCCAGCCCAACGTCTTCGCCGTCCAGATGACCGTCCCGCTCTTCTTCCGCACCCTCTACAGCTACGAGAACTACGGCCTCGTCCGCCCCAACCCCGCCCTGCCCCAACCCCAACCCGGGCGGTTCGTCGGGGGGGGTGCCTGGTGCGGTGGCTGAGCGGCCTTTCCCTGCTGCCTGCTGGGTCTGGCCTGGGGGGTGCGGGGGGTGCGGGGGTCGCGCGGGGGTGCGGGGCTACAGGTGCGTCTGCAATCGCTGAAGCTGCTCCGGATGCTGCTGGCGGGCGGGGGCGCGGCCTCGACCAACCTCATCACGGCCATCGCCCCGCCCCTGCTGGCCCTCATCATCGAGGAGGTCCGCCGCCACCCCCCAGCATCGCCACAGGCCACCACCTCGCACCCAACCGCCGCCGCCGCCGCCGCCACCACCACCACCACGCAACCCAGATGAGGACAGACCCCCCACCCTCCGGCCCCCGTCATCAATCACCACCATCGCCCCCTGGCTGGTGGCGCGGGGGCCTCCTCGGCGGGGCGGCGCAGGAGGACAAGAAGTACCTGGGGCACCTGTTCGAGTGCCTGGCCCTGCTGCTGCTGCAGGACTTCCGCCTGACGGGCGCCTGCGGGACCGTCGAGCGGGCCGCCCTGACCCTGCTCACCAACCTCATGCTCGCCGACGGCCAGCAGCCCGCCCCCACCGCCCCCAAGGCGCTCCCTTGTCCGCCCCCTCCCCGGCCTCCCCCTCCCCCTCCCCGTGTTGTGCGGCTCCCCCTCCCCGGCCTCCCCTCCCCTGCCCCTCCCCCTCCCCGTGTTGTGCGGCTCCCCCTCACGTCTCTGCCCCCCTGCCCCTGCCCCTCCCGCGCGGGTGCCGGCCGGTGGGGGCGGTGGCTTGCAGGGGCCCAGTCGCGGCTGGCGGCCCGGCCTGAGCGGCTGGCCCAGCTGCTGCAGCGGCACCTGGTGTACCCCCACCGGCTGCTGGGCTCCCTGGACGCCGACGCCCGGGTCAAGCCGCCCGCCCCCGGCCCCGTGGCCCTGACGGCCAACCCCCTCATGCGGGCCGCCGCCCACGGGGGCCAGCCGGCAGCGGCGGGGGGTCTCAACTCCACCCCCATGATGACGGCCACCCGCACGCCGCCCCACCCGGCGACGGCCCTGGGGGGCGCCCAGACGGCCCCGCTGCTGCTCTCGCGCGGCTCGGCGGGCTCGCTGCTGCCCCCGGAGAGCCCCTTCCAGGGCCCGGCCGACCAGGACCCCTTCGCGGTGGGCGGCCGGACGAGCGCCTTCGTGCCCGTCGTGCCGCACCACGGCTCGTCCTCGTCCTCCTCGGGGGGCCCGGCCCGGCTCTCGCTGCCCACCATGGAGGCCCCCGCGGACCCCTTCGGGGGGGGCCCCGAGTCCCCGCCCCACGACCCGGCGGGCCGCCTGCTGGCGGGGCCCTTCACGCCCGCCCCGCCCTCGCCCGCCACGGCCACCCCGTTCGTCATGCCGCCCCCGCCCCAGCGGGTGCCCCCGCTGGCCCCCGGCGGCGAGGGGCCCGAGGGCCCGCCCCGGTCGGCCTCCATGTCGAGCCTCTCGCCCATCCGCATCCTGGCCCCGGCCGCCCCCACGGCCCCCGCCGCCCCCACGGCCCCCGCCGCACCCACGGCCGGCCCGCTGGCGGCCCCCGCACGGCCGGCCCCCGCAGGCCCCGCCGATGGGGAGGCGGTGGTGGTGGCGCGGCGGGGCAGCATCGGCGGGGACAGCTTCCGGGACGAGGAGGAGGACATGGCGCTGGGCTTCCGGCACCCGGCCCACCCGGCCCCGCCCCCGGACCCCTTCGGCCTGGCCGAGGCCCACCTGCCCGGCCGGCCCGAGCCCACCCAGGCCCTGCCCGAGGCCGCCCCGGCCGACGCGCCGCCCCTCGGCCACCACAGCCTCCACGTCCCCGACCTGGGTCGGCGGCGCACCCCATCCCCCTCGCCCCCGCCGCCCATCCCGCCACCCTCCCTCCCTCCTCCTCCCCTCCCCCCTCCCCAACTGACCTGACCTGACCTGACCGCCGCACCTTTGCTCCCTCTCTTGACCCACCCTGCCGGTGGGGGGCCCGCAGTGCCGCGGACGGGGCTGCACCCCCACCAGCGGCCCAACCCGCGCAAGCTGGGGCCCTTCTCGATGCGGGCCGAGTCGGAGTTCATCCACCAGTGTGCCCTCCTGCGGCACAGCGTCGAGCGGGTCGTCGCCGCCCTGGAGACCCTCAGGGCCCGCGAGGTGACCAAGGTCCCCCGCCCCGTGCCCCATTCATGGCCCCCTCTCTCTCTCCCCCCCATTCATGCCCCCCATTTCTGGCCCCCCCATTCATGGCCCCCATTTCATGGCCCCCATTCATGCAGGGCACCGAGGACGAGGCCGTCCATGCGCTGCTGGTGCTGATCGACCACTGCGGCCGCATCCACGACGTCCGCCAGCTGGACTACCTCGCCATCCTGGCCGACCTCCAGCGCTCCCTCGGTCCGCGGCCCCGCCACCCCGCCACCCCGCCACCCCTCTGGCTCTTTTGGCCGCCGCTTGCCCTGCTTGGCGCCTGGCCTCTGGGGCCCCCTGGACGGGCCCTGCTGGTCGTCATGCCGATGGATGGGTGGTGGCGGTGTGGGTGGGCGGGGCTGGACGGGCGGCGGCGGGGCGGGCAGAACACCCCGAGGAGTGCGCCTACGCGCTGCAGCAGCGGATCGACCTGCTGGGCCGCAGCCCCAGCCACCACTTCCACTCGCACTCGGTGGTGGCCCCGCGGCCCCTCCCCCAGGGCCTGCCCTACCGGAGCCCCCTGCCGCCCGCCACGGCCCCCATCATGGGGCCCCCCCAGGCCTCCACCGGGGCCGCACTGGGGGCCGCACTTGGGGCCGCCCGGATGCGGAGCCTGCCGCCCCTGTCGGTGCTGCCGCCCCTGCCCGCGACCGGGCGACCCTCCCACCACCGGGGCGTCTCCGAGCCGGCCGCCTGCGGGGCCTTGGCCGGGGCTGCGGCCGGGGGCCCCGCGGCGGCGGCGGGGGTGGCCGGGGCCGTGGGCGGGCGGGCCGTGTCGCGGCACAGCGACGAGTGGGTGGGGCTGCTCCTCGAGGCCGCCGAGCAGTTCGAGCTGGGCGAGTGCTTCGAGCGGTCCGCTCGGCCCGGCCCCGCGCCGCCCTCACACACCCCTCGCGCCCCCCGACCCGCCCCCCCCTCGCGGCCCTCCATGCGGATCGGTCTCGGTCGTACCCGTGCCCCTCCCTCGCCCTCACCGGGGGGTCGCGGCGGGCCTGGGCGTGCAGGGCGCTGTGGCTGTACGAGGAGGTGGCCGCCCTGCTGGAGGGCGACCGGCTCAACCCCGACCGGCGGGCCCTGGTCCTGGTCCGGTGAGCCCCCCGCCCCCGCCCCAGTGCCCCCCTCATCGCCCCCTCATCGCCCCCTCATCGCCCCCTCATCGCCCCTCATCGCCCCCTCATCGCCCCCTCATCGCCCCCTCATCCCCCTGTGCGGGGTGGTTTGCAGGCCCGGATGGCGCGGCTGGGGGAGCACTTCCTGAGCCGGCCCATGGTGCCGGCCTTCTACTACGTGGCCCACTTCGTGGGGGGCGCCTTCCACAAGGACATCGCCGACAAGCACGTCCTCTACCGGGCCGGGCCGGCCGAGGGGCTGGAGGCCTTCATGCGGGCCATGCAGCGCCAGTACCCCCAGGCCAACGTGCTGGTACCCTCGGAGCACCTGCCGCCCCACATCTCCAACGCAATCCAGATCTACCCCGGTCCGCCACCCGCCCTTGCCCCCGCCCTTGCCCCCGCCCATGCCCCCGCCCTTGCTGGCGCCCCACCCCTGCCCTCGGCCCTTGCTGCACGGCACCCCCCCACCCGCCCGCCCCCCGTTACCCTCATCGGGCCCCCGCGAGCCGCCTGGTGGTTGACCCTCTCTGGGTTGGGTTGGGTTGGCCGTGTCCGTGCGGGGGTCCGGGTGGGTGCTGGCGTGTGGCCGTGGCCGTGGCGGGGGCAGCGTACCCGCTTGCCGACTACGAGACCTTCGTCGACCTGGCCGCCCAGGCGCCCGGGACCTCGGCCGCCGACCCCGGGCCGCCCCTGCTGGCCGCCCCCTCGGGCGGGAGCCCCGGGTCGGCGCCGGGCACGCCATCCTCCTCGGAGCTGCCCCAGGGCGGCGGGGCCGAGGCCGCGGCGGCGGCGAGCGGCGGGTCGCCCGGGCTGGGGTTCCGCCTGCGGGGGGTCTCCCTGCCCCAGAAGACCAGCCCGGGGCCGCCCCCGGCCGGCCCGCCCGGGGCCCAGGGCCACCCGCAGCAGCCCGCGGTGCCGCCCCTGGACGAGAGGCGCCTCTTCAACCCGGCCGAGGTGCTGGGCCCCGCCCAGGAGGCCCGCGTGCAGAACTCCCTGGCGGCCGGCCTGGGGCTGGTGGCCCCCTTCCGGCGGGCCCCCGTGGCGCCGCCCCCCGACCCCGAGGGCCGCGACATGGCCGGCTTCGGGCCCCTCGGCGGGTCCGCGGCCCGATCGCCCGCCCCTCCTGCCGGGCATGCACGCGGGGGCAGCACCGCACGGGCCCCGTCATCGGCATCACACCTTCCCCCACCCGCGCACCGCACGGGACCTGGCGGGGCAGGCGGCCCTTCGAGCCCCTGGCGGCCACCCAGCAGGCGGACGGGCCCCCGGGCTGCTTCCCCGTGCACCGGAGCAGCGAGGTCAACGGGTTCTTCTTCTACAGGCGCCTCTCCGAGGAGGACGAGACAGACTTCACCGCCCGCGCCCAGAAGGGTCCGCCACCCCCCCGGCCGGCTCCCCACCGCCATCCGCCCACCGCCATCCGCCCACCGCCACTCCCGCCCCATCGCGCTCACCCCTCACCGCCTCGTTGCTCGCCCCGGCGTGGACATCCCCCCCCCCCCAGCGATGCCGCGCTTTGAGATCTACGTCCTGCCGCCCGACCCGCCCTGCGAGCGGGTCATCGTCTGTCAACGGTCCGCCACTCCCCCCCCCCCCCCCCCCCCCCCCCCACCACCACCACCACCACCACCACCCCCCGTCCCGCCGCCACCCCGGCTGCGGGGAGCCCTCGCCATGCCCACCCCGCTCGGCTACGCACCCCATCCCATGCCCACCCCGCTCGGCTACGCACCCCATCCCATGCCCACCCCGCTCGGCTACGCACCCCAGGGACGCTGCCGGGGCCCTCGCGGCGGGCCATCGGGCGGAAGATGGTCACCCTGCCCAACCAGCCCACAGAGGTCCGCCCCGCCCCTCGCCCCGCCCGCAAACGGGACGGCCGCCTGAGGCCCCGGCATCATAGAATCGCATCATCGAATCGCATCATAGAATCGCATCATAGAATTGCATCATCCGTCCCCGTCCCATCCGATCACCATCCGATCACCGTCATCACCCCCCGCCTGGCTGCCGGCAGGCCTGCATCGACTGGATGGTGGCCACGGGGAGCCGGCTGTACCGGCTGTACGGCCTGCTGGAGCGCATCTGGCCCGCCGACCGGGTGGCCGCCTACCACAGGCAGCACCCGCCCAGGCCCACCGCCCCGGGCCGCTCGGGGGCCGCCATCCGCCTCCCGGCCGAGGACCCCTCCGCCGTCCGCCCCCATCAGCCCCCCCCCCCCCCCCCCCCCCCGGGTCGTCACTGGGTGCTGATGATGCGCCCCTCTCTCTGCTCTGGTGGGACAGCGCTCCGCCACGGGGAGCGAGGCCTTCACGGGGAGCCCCGTGGCCGGGTCGGAGGTGCTCTTCGCCCGCCTCGAGGAGGCCCTGGGCCCCCGCGCCCTGGCCGACCACGTCGTCGGCATCAAGCGCGCCAAGGCCGTCCGTCCCCCCGCCCGGCCACGCCCCCCCGCTCCCGGCCACGCCCCCCGCGCCCAGTCCATGCCCCCTCGTCATGACCAGCCCATGCCCAGCGAGATGCCATGCCATCTCTGAGCCGCTCATCCTCCGATGGCATCTTTGATGGGTGGGCCGCTCATCCTCCGATGGCATCTTTGATGGGTGGGCCGCTCATCCTCCGATGGCATCTTTGATGGGTGGGCCGCTCATCCTCCGATGGCATCTTTGATGGGTGGGCCGCTCATCCTCCGATGGCATCTTTGATGGGTGGGCCGCGGGACCCTCTGGGGGCGGGCGGGGGCCGTGGTGGGCCGTGGGGCCGCAGCTGCTGGCCAACGAGGAGGACCGCCAGAAGAAGCTCCTCGAGAACCTCGACCAGGAGGCCCGCCGCAAGTCCGCCCCCACGCACCCCTCCCTCCCCTCCCGGCCCTCCACTCCCAGCCCTCCCCTCCTGGCACCTCCCCCGGCCCCTCGCCTCTCCGACCTCGGCCCCCCCGCCCGGCTGGGTGGCTGGCACTGAGTCTTCCCGGCCCGCCCGCCCGCCCGCCCGCCCGCCCGCCCGCCCGCCCAGCTACCACCGACTGAAGAAGCGCTGCGAGCAGGCCAAGCTGCCCCCGCCCCCCGAACCCCGCTTCGCCGACATCCGGCCGCCGCCCTCGCACCCCTCCTTCGCTGTCCTGCGTCAGGTGGCGGGCGCCTTCGTCCGACTGGTGGCCCAGGGCCTCGCCCTCCACCACCGCCTCGCGGGCGAGGTCCGCCCTCCCCCTCCCTCCCCTCCCCCTCCCTCCCCCTCGTCCTCGCCCTCCCCCCAGCCACGGGTCAGCCGGATGCTCACGAGCGACACCACCCGCACGCTGCCACCCCGGGCGGTGTGGGGGCGCCTGTCTGCAGGTGCCCACGGCGCGCACCAACCAGAGCAGCCTCGAGGCGGCCTTCAGCCAGCTGGGCGAGAAGCAGCCCGCCATGGCCGCCGGGTCGCCCCCCATGGGGCTGGCCACCCCGCCCCCGGCCCTCATGCCCTGACCGGGCCCCCTCATGCCCTGACCGGCGCGCCGCTCCCTCCCGAACCCATCCTCGTCGTTGCCGTTATCATCCTCATCCTCCTCATCATCCTCATCCTCATCCTCGTCGTCCTCATCGTTTCGTCGCATGTTCGCCTCGCCAAGGACGATCCCCACCACCGATCCTCCTCCCTCCGCTGGTGATTAGAGGCTGTGCGGGGCCACAGGGGCGGCGATGCCCAGGGTGTGGGCCAGGGCGATCCCCTGGGCGAAGGCGTACAGACGGGCCTCGATCAGCAGCTCCCCGCTGGCACCCATCTCTGCCGACCCCACCCCAGCGGCCCCGCCCCGTGAGATCGGTGTGGGGGGGAGGGGAAAAGGTGGCGTGGCGTGGCGGGGGGGAGGGGAGGAAAAGAGGCACGGCCGCAGCCCGGCGGACCCTGGAGGCGCTGGGGGAGGTGCTGGTCGAGCGGGAGCAGATGCACGGTGGTGCGCTCCCCCTCGGCGACGGCGTTGTGGGGATGGGGGTCCTCGTTGTCGGGATGGTCCCCGTCAATCTCCACGGTCACCATTTTGCTACAGAGGTTCGGTGCAGTCAGAGAGGGAGGAGCGAGCGAGGAACCTGGTGGTTTCGGCGATGGCCGGATTGAGGGTCAGCATGGGCGACAGGGTCATGGCGCCGCAGGTATATCCTGTTTCTTCCCAAAGTTCGCGGCGTGCTGTCTGTTCTGCGGTCTGTTCGCCGTCCACAAGTCCGGCGGGAAGTTCCAGGGTCTCGTGGTCAACAGGGACGCGATACTGAGAAACAAGCACAATTTGGGGGGGTTGCCCGCGGAGCCGGAGAATAGGGACCACCTCCACAACATTCAAGCCGCCCCGCGGCATTTTACGTTGAATCATCTTTGGAGAAGAGGAAAGCGATGTCATTATTAATGGGATTGTACAAAACGAGACCTCCCATTCTCGAGTTTCACCCAAAGCATTGACCCATTTTGCTTTGGCAAAGTTCAACCACCGGCCCTCAGCGACAATCTCGACACCAATCTGTTTCGGCATTTTTGAATTCAAAAGAGCGGCTTTGTTTCGAGAGCCGCGCGGCAGTTTTTACCCGGATCGTTTTCGAGTTTTTTTCGTTGTCAAGCAACCCCAAATGGAGAGTTTGAAGCGAATGGTGTTCGATGAAGTGAAACCGGTGACATCGCGGTCGTTGAGCTTCGAAACCAGAATTCCGATTCAACAATCGAAAAAGTTTGCGTGCTGTAAGTCCGAATTGTGTCTACAAATTGTCCTTTGTTAGGATGATTGAAGAATTAGCACAAGCATTTCGCGACCAACTTCACATTGTTTATTGCGCTTCCGTCAAGACCGAGACCGGGATCCGGTTCGAGCTGGTTCCACAAGGTTTGCCCGTCGCCGCTGCACGATGACCCCGGCTCACCTGTTCTGGACAGGAGATCCACCCTGTCCCAATGCGCAGATCTACAGTATTCAATTTCGCGGTGATACCAAGCCCACCCCGGCAGCCCTTGCCGAGGCCAATCGGGAGGCGGCCAAACGGCTCTTCGACCAGGGCGAACTCGACGTGAACGCGTCCGTCCTCTCGCATCTGCCTTTCCGTGAACCTGCATCGGGATCGTTCATAGGACGAGCGCCGTCCGGTGCCCCTTCGCGGCCCCCGTCCGCCAGGCGATGACACTCGTCGCCGATGGCCACGATGCCGCGGCCGCGCCCCAGGTGCTGCTGCCCGTCAAGCACCACGGGCCCAAGTCGCCCGGCCCGTCGTCGAGCTCCCAGCTCCCGACGCCGGCATCACCCCTGCCCGCCGTGCCCGGCTCCCCGCAGCGCGCCGCCGCCCCGACGCCCCTCCGGCCCACGGGGCCCCGCCAGCACCTCCCAGCCCGGGCGGGGGCCGACGGCGGGGCCCCGAGCAGCGCGGCTGCCCTGCCCGCCAAGCGGCCCCACCAGCATCAGCCCGCACGCCCCTCGGGCCTCGCCTCGGGGGCGCCGCCCCCCGCCAAGGCCGCCAAGCCGGCCCAGAAGAAGAAGGCCGCCGGCTCGGCCAAGCAGGCCGGCCTGAAGCAGTTCCTCAGCAGCGGGGCCAAGAAGAAGGCCCCCGTCATGGACGATGACGACGGCGCCCCCATCGAGGTCCGCCCGCCCTCTCCTTGTGCCCCGCCCCCGCCCCGCCCGCCCTCACCCCCACCCTGTCGTCTGACCTGCCCCTTTCCCCAACCGGCGGGTGACCGACCACCGCGGGGGTGGCGGGGCAGCCGGAGGAGGATGAGGAGGACTACAACCCCGAGGAGGACTTCGAGGGGGCCGGGCGCCTCTCGGACGTCGAGGAGGAGGGCGACATCAGCGAGGCCCTCGCCCCCTCCGCCCGCCGGCCCCCTGCGCCCCCTGTGCCGACCCCCCGCCCCGCCGCCGCGCCGCCTGTCTCTCGGCCAGCCGGCCTGGCCGTGGCGAGCGGGCCCAGCCTCACGTCGCCCCGGCGGACCATCGTCGACGATGACGACGACGACGACCAGCCGCCCCATCGGACGCCCGCCCCCCAGGCTCCAGCCGCCCCCCAGGCCCCAGCCGCCCCCCAGGGCCCAGCGACGGCGGTGCGTACCGGGCGCCCATCGGGCCGCATGATCGCAGACGACGACGACGACGAGCCCCCGCCCCCCGCCCCAGTAGCCTCCGCCCCGGCAGCCCCGGCCCCGGCAGCCCCCGCCCCTCCCGCCCCCGCCGGTTTGCCCACTGAGGCGTCTGTGGTGACGGAGGTGCCCCAGTCGCCCCCGGCCCCCGAGGATGAGGCCCCCGCCGATCATCTGGCCAAGCGGCCCCGACCCGACCCCGAGCCCGCACCCGAGCCCGAGCCCGCACCCGCATCCGCGGTGCCCGCACCCGCACCAGCGGCCGCCCCTTTGCCCGCCCCCAAACCTGCCGCCCCGACCCGCCACGCGCCTGCTGTCCCTGCCCATGCCCCGGCCGCCCCCGCTCAGGGGTCCTCGGAGGGGACCGGCGGGGACGAGGGCGGCTCCGAGCTGGCGGCTCTGCTGGCCCGGCGCCGGATGAGGCGCGAGGCCGAGGCCCGGGGCGCCGCCCAGGGCGGCCCCATCGACCTGGTGGTCACCTCGGCCTCCGCCGCCACCCCGGCAGGTCCGCCCCCTGCCCCCCGCTGCTGCCTGACACCACAGCCCCCTGGGACGCTCCCCTGCCCTCCCTCACTCCCTCCCCCTCCCCGGACCTCCCGTTCATTCCCATCTGGGGCTGTTGGGGGGAGTCCAGTCCCGGAGCACGTCAATGCGGTGCCGATCGCCTCGCTGCTGCACGCGGCGCCCCCCGAGGAGGCCCCCAAGAAGCGGCGGGCGGCCAAGGACGGGGTCGACGTGCTGGTGGACAGCGACGAGGACAGCGACGAGGACGGGGCCAAGAAGCGTAAGAAGGCTCGCAAGCCCAAGACGACCCCAGCCGGGGCGGCCGAGGGGGCGGCCGAGCCCAAGAAGCCCAGGGGGGGCGCCAAGAAGGAGCCCAAGAAGGAGGCCGCCCCCAAGAAGAAGAAGGACGACGGCATGCGGCAGTCCTCCCTGGCCAACTTCTTCTCGATCGCTCCAAAGAAGTAACAGAGCCAGGGGCGCGCCCCCCTAACCCCAAGATCTCGTTGCCCTTCTTGTCCGAGCCGAGAGGACCGAATAAATCAATCGGGGGGGGGGGGGGGGGGGGGGGGGGGGGTTGAGGGAGGGAGGAGATTCATCGAAGAGGAGTAGGGTGAATGAGCGGATGCGGGCGCGGATGGGTGGGTGGGAGAGACGCATCACCGGACGAGCCGGTACCGGAAGTGGCTTCGGAGGACCGCACGGAGGGGCTCCAACTCGGTCAGAGAGACCAGGTCGGCCTCGCTGGCCGTTGGGAAGTACATCCTGCGCCGGGAGCGGGATGAGAAAGGCCCCCTGTGGGAGAATCAGGGCCGACAGACCGGGAGGTGTTGGCCAGCTCATCGGCGGAGAATTGGGGAACATTGTCGCACCTCGTTTCGACCACCCTCCCCTCGGCCACGAGCTTCTCCAGGTGGGCGTGGGCATTCAGGAGGGCGCCAGTGGCCAAAAAGGGGTTCTTGCGAACCTGGGGTGGATACGAGCCCAGGAAATCTCGTAACGTGCACCCCCCGACGGCCGACGGGTCCTTCTCGAGCTGCTCGAGCTGCTCGAGAAGGCGCCTCTCGCGGTCCACCCGAGCCGCCCGGACGCGGTCGATGTCACTCAACGGGTTCCGCAGGGGCTCTCCGTGGGAGGGGATGAGAACAGTCACCGGCTGAGCGGGACTGGCAGTGCTTGGGCGGGCTGCATCGGGGCCCAGACACAGCTGCTTCAATCGTTCGATGCTGACATAATAGCTGGCGAGGTGGATGACAATGGACGAGGTGCCACCGCCAACGAAGAGATCGCCGCAGATGATGAAAGGTGGGAATGGGCACGCCGCCCCGGGGGCAGGGGCCTGCTCGCGTGATGGCACTGTTTCCACGAGCAACGCGGCGTGGTCGGGAGAGTGTCCGGGGGTGTGCAGCACACGAGCACGGTACTCCCAGGAAGGCCCGCAGGGTCCAAGGGGAAATAGTTGCTCATCGGCCAAAGGCAAAAACGTCGCCACGTCTATTCCCCAAACCCATGGTGTCAACCAAAATGATCCTCAAGGCAAACCTGGGAGGCCACACTTGGGTGGGTAAGGGAAGGGAAATTTGTACGAGGGAGGAATGGTCCCGAAACGCTGCCGGTGCCAATCCCGGACAATGTCAAGCGCTAGAATGTGATCGCAATGCCTAACCGGAAGAGATTCAGGACCGGAAGAGTCGCTTCTACCAAACCGACCAGTGGGTGATTATGATGGCAGAGAGTGACTGGGCACCACTGTTTTCCATAGCCTGTTGGAGGTCATCGAGAAGTGTCACTGCGCCTGTGTGCCACCCAACATCGACAAGGATTCGGGTTGGCCCCATGCCAAGTAAAAAAACGGAAACGTCGGGAACGCCCCTGGAGGTCAGGATGATCACACCCGGCTGGAACACAGAATAACGCGGTTTCGACAGTGACTGGGCGACCCACTTGAACATGAGAGGGGCGATGAGTGGGTTCAAACTCCGCCGGCTCGTCAAATTTGGGGAATCAGACTATTTTTAGGGTTTGACGAGTTGACCGACTTTGCCCCCCCTTTCGGTGGTCCCTCCGGCGCCGATGAAGGACTCACCAGGGACTTGTCCAACCCTCTTTACACAGTTCCGATCTGCTGCGTCATTCGACAGATCAATGCAGCGGTTGATGCCGCACATTTTGCTGCCAGTTTTACCAGTTGGATGCCCATAGAATTGCCATTCGGTCAAGGCCACATTGTGACCCGTTTCGAAGTTGTTGCTACCATTGTCTCTATTGAAAAACGCATCGAAAAGATGTTTTACCATCGTCTGCTGCTGTCTTCACTTGGGGGGCGCATTCTATCTCACGGGTTTCTGGAAGTGGACGATGGCACCGGCACCATCAAAGCGATTCTTAATGTGCTCGAGTTCGACCCGTACTCGTTGGTGGCCTTGCAGCCCCCGGGGCCCGCGGCGAGCGACCCGACCGGCTTCTTCCAGTTTGCCCTGGGGACCCTCGTCCGGGCGCACTGCCGGCTCCGGATGTACCAGGGCTGCCCCGAGATGCTCGTCCAGACGATTGGTCTGTGGACCCGCCCCCGAGGAGGTGCCCGATGGCATGGCGATGACGGGCTTCCCCCACAGCCCCCCTCGAGGAGCCCAACGCCCTGCCCGCCCACTGGCTGCGGGCCTTGCGGCTCTTCCGGACGGTGTACTCGCGGCCCGCCCCGCCGGTCGCTGCCCTGGAGGCGGAGCCCCTGCCCACCCATCGGTCCCCTGCTCGGCGCCGCTACGCGCGGCTTCTCTTCAAGGCCCTCTCGGCGCGGCTGCCTCCCCCCGCCGCATCGGGCCAGGGGGCGCTGGAGGAGCTGCTCGCGGCCACCCGGGCGGCGGCACCGAGGGCCGAGCAGCCCTCAGGGCGGCGACACGAGCTCCAACTCAGCAGTCCAGCCCGGGATCGCCCTGACCCCTCGGGGACCTCACTGCCGTCCCAAGGGGCGCCCCCGCTCGTGCTCGCGACGGGCCAAGGTGCTGCGGCTGGGGCCCGCTCGGTCCCGCCCCGGTTTCGCCGCTTGGCCGGGCAGCCCCCACCCTCTGGCGGTCCCCCCGGTGGGTCCCAGCCGGCTGGCGAGAGGCACGCCGCCACCGCCATCCTCCCGGCCTCGGCGGCACCCAGGCCTCCGCCGGCCCCTCAGCGGCCCCCGGGGATGGCGGCCTCGCTCCTGCTGCGGGCCCTCCATACGCGCCAGCTCCAGGGCCGCAGCAAATCTCCGGGCCGAGCGGAACCGCAGCAGGCCCCCGCACGCCCCGATGGCCCGGCCTTGGGGCGCCAGGCTGGGGTGCCCTCCGTTCCCCAGCCGCCCCCCGGGCCGCTGCTTTCCCCTCGGCCCGAGCCCTTGCCGCTCCCCCCCGTGAGTGGCGGCGGCGGGGAGGAACCCCCGCCCCCGGCACACCCGCCCGAGAGCCGCCACCCCTACGCGGTCACCTTCGGGGAGCTGTGCGCCGACCGGGCCCTGGGCCGGGCCGCCATCGAGGCCCTGCGGGCGGACTCGCCCCAGGAGGCGCCGGTCCCTGCTGCTGCTGCTGCCGCCGCCGCCGATGCCGATGCCCCCCTCGAGGCCGCCGCCCAGGCGCGGGTGACCCTCATGCTGCAGCAGTCCCTGCAAGCCCTCCTCGCCCAGGGGTCCGCAGCTTGCCCCGGGACCGTCGACTCGCCTGGGGTGGTGTTGGCTCTCCTTCACCGCCGGCCGCTCCATCGCACGGGGGGGGGGGGGGGCAGGTTGGCTGCGAGGGACCTGCTCTGCGACGGGTACATCCCGCTCGACCCGACCCGCCTGCTGGCGCCCATCGTGCTGGCCCTCTTCCGGCGGGCACCGCCCCCCCTGCAGGCCGACGAGGCTGACGAGGCCGACCAGGAGCTGGGGCTGCTTGCGCGCCTCTACCCGCCCCCGTGCCGCCAGGCCCTGATGCGGGCCGGCCGGGGCGGCTCGGCCCGGGCCGCATCCCCGCCGCACCTGCCACCCCCCGGCGGGCCGGGCCGCAAGAGGGCCCGCCAGCTGAGCCCCGGCCGGGCGGCCGCTCACCCGCTGGTCGAAGAAGCCACCGACCATCAGCACGTCCTTGGTGCGCCGCTCCTTGCTGGCGATGGGGCGGCCGGCCCCGAGGCGGTCGCGGGGGCCGGGGAAGACCCCGAAGCCCCGACCGAGGGCGGCCTCAGCCCTTGGGATGCCGTCCGGGCCCTCAGGAGGCAGCCGCTGCTCGAGTCCGTCAACGAGCTCTGGGTCCGCGTCCCCTCCCACGGCCCCCTCGGGCTCGCACCATCGGGCCGCACAATCCTGGGGCAGAGGATGGCGCGAGCAGTTCGGCAGGGGCGAGGGCGTCCTCCTCCACTCCCCCTCCTAACCCTCCTTCTCAGGTGCGGCGGGCGCTCGATCTGCTGGTGCACCAGAGCCTGCTCTACAAGTGCGGCCCCCGCTACCGGCTCGTGTAACCCCACCCCGGGAACCCCAGCCCTGCCGTGCGGATGGGATCGTCGGTTCGGTTTGTTGAAAAACAAACGCCTCTCCCACCTCGCTGCTCACACAGTTACTCATCAGGCGGCACATTAACATATACGGGGCGGAGACCTGGCCTCGCCCAGCGCAACGGGCGTGGCCGGTCAGGCGGACGAGAGGGTCACGTAGCGCTCGCCAAGGTACTTGCGGTTGAGGTCGCGCATGGCCCGTGAGGCGTCGTTCTCCGAGAGGAAGGAGATGAAGGCCTCACCGGAGGGGCGCCCGTCGGGACCCTGCGGTTGAGATCGCCCACCCCCACAGAGACCGAGCGGTGAACGAACGAAGGAACAAACAACAACGCTCATCCGGTGGTCTGGGAGTGTGCATGACTGTCAGAAGTGAGAAGACGATGTTTTTGTGCATCAGGGCAGGTCAGGGGCGGTTGGGGACCGAAGTCCCCACGGAGGCTGTCGGAGGGGGCCAGGGAACGAAGGGCGCGAGACGGAGGATCGTGGTTGCCCACGCCGATGGAAGCACCGCCCGCGATCCCTCCACGCCCGGGCACCACGACGTCTCTCCCCACTCAAGACCCGTGCAGGCCATCTCAGCATTAGCATGGCCATCGGTTTTCATCAGCCAGGTGTGCGCAGCATCCCCAGTGGATGACGCCGGTGCGAAGAAAGAGGTCGCAGCAGAAGCAGACCATCACAAGGCTGATCGACTCGGGGACCGGGTTGTAGCCCCGGAAGAACTCCAACAGATCCTCGCGGGAGCACCGGTAGGGCAGCCCCCGGGCCCGGATGGTCAGGCCGCCCGGCATCGAGGAGGAGCTCCCCCCGTAGCCAGCAGAGGCGGCGCCCGCTCCCCCGTAGCCGCCCTGGGGATAGCCGCCAGCCCCCCCGTAGCTACTGCCGCCGTATGCGCCACCGGCGGAGGCGCCATAACCGGGGGCGCCGTAGCCGGATGGGTACCCGGGAGCGGAGGATGGGTATCCGCCCCCGTAGGGGGACGAGCTTGGGTAGCCACCCCCGTAGGGAGCACCACCGTACGCGCCGCCACCCCCGTAGCCGCTGGGACCACCGTAACCGGAGCTGCCCCCGAAGCCGCCACCTCCGTATCCACTCGGGCCGCCGTAGCCGGACGCACCAGGGTTGACGGCCTGGTAGGCCTCCATCTGGGTGGAGCGGAAAAGCTCCACGTAGCGGCTGCCCATACGCTCCCGGTCACGGCGCATGGCCTGTTCCACGTCGGCGGGTGACTGGAAAACGGCGTACGCATCGCCAGAGGGCCGGTTGGTCCTGTCGTAGAGGAAGTGGACCCGGAGAGGCATCACACCGGACGGCTGGAAGAAGGAGAAAACATCGTGCTCGGTGGCCGACCAGGGCATGCCCCGCAGGCGGATGGTGTCCATGCCCGTGGCCCCCATGGGGGGAGGAGGCATGTAGCTGGGCGCTGGAGTGACGGGAGAACGAACGTGAGAGGTGCACCCAGAAAGGGGAAAAGAGCAGAAAACGAGGGGGACGTGGTGGATGCAGACCGCGGGGGGTCAGAGCCGAATTCATTTCGGAATGGGAGCTCTTGAAGGTCTCGACGTACCGGATGCCCATCTTCTCGCCGTGCTTTTTGATGATGATGTCCTGCGCATCCGCCGTGGGAACCTCAACGAAGGCATCTCCGCTGGGGCGCCCCTCGCGGTTGCGGGCAATGTGCACACCGACAGCCTGGGCGGGCAGCAGGAAGTTGCGGATGTCGTCCTCGGTGGCCGAGTAGGGCAATCCGCGAAGCCGAACCACAAAGGCATCTAGATCCCCGTACGGAAATCCATTTCGGACTCCCGAAAACATTTCAGGGCGACAGACCTTCGTGGCCCGACACAGGAGCAACCGGCTGGGGGCGCGAGGCCGCAGAGGCGGAATTCATATCGGCGAATGTGGCCGAGAAGACCTCGATGTAGCGGCGGCCCATGGAACGCCGATCGTATTCCAAAGCCTGGGTAACCATGTTGAGTGCACCACGAAACCCGAATGCAGACCTTCTTGGCATCCTCCTCGGTGGCGAACTGGACATAGGCGTCCCCGCTGGGGCGGCCTTCCCGGTTCAGGGCAATTTGGACGCCGTTCTGGGCGACTTGGAGATCGTGGAAGAATTCCCGGATATCTTGTTCAGATGCCTGGAAGGGAAGACCACGAAGCCGCACCACCCCGCCCGTCTCGCTGCGTGGCTGGTCGGCAGAGGCGCCGGTCGTGGCGGTTGGTTCGCTGCCAGAGGTGATGGAGCTCGCTGGGATGACAACCTTCTCCACACCAGAGAAGGTGTGGTTGTGCTGCCAGAGCCATTCCACAATTGAGGTAAGCACACGGCACTTCTCGGTGCCGGGCTCGGCGGGGTTGGTGATTCCCAGAACTGGGGAGACAATTCGCAAATGATGGGCGGGGGAAACGGACAGACAATCCAAAATCTTTTGGAGGCCAGTCCCCTGCTTAAACTCGGGATGGGTTTGCTGGAACTGGGCGCAGATGTCCATATACTGATCGAAGTAGGGTTTCAGTTCGATCTTCTTTCGGGCAGCCTCCACTTTCAAGGCCTGAAGAGCCTCTGCTCCATCGGTGAGGAAAATAAAAGACCCCGCAGGATATTTCGATGTGAGGTACTCATCGAACTAAAGGCGATCAGAGTCATGGCTCAAAGGAGGCGAAAAAGCAAACCTGCTGAAGAGCGGGATGGAGCATTGGAGCTGTCCGAAGGATGTCCTCGGTGAGTCCGCAGCTCTCAGTCATCCACGGCTGCACGCTGAAGCTCCATTGGGGGCACACATGGAGAGACTTCGCATCCAGGACCTGACGGGACTTGGTTTCGATAACCACCCAAGAGAAGCTAATGAGCTCGTCGCTGGCCGCTCCCCAGTTTGCCGGGTTTTTCCCCCCAGTCCTGACAAAATCCACAATAATGAGGTACCCAAATTGGTGTGGATTTGAGGAATCACCACCCGCCGAAGCCAAGGGTGTGGGGGGAATCTGTGCCGGCTCACCTATCCAGGCAATGAGTGGTCAACACCATGATCAGTTCAACCCGAGATCACCCAAGCCCAAACCCCGCCCAAACCTTGCCCGCCCACCGGCGCCCCACCATCAGTCGCAGGTGGCACTTGCTGTTCGGGCAGCGGCTGCTGTGGCTGCGGCTGCTGTTCCATCTTATATGACCCGGTAATATCCGCTCTTTCGGACTTGGACGCCCGGCACCGGCTCTCTCGGCCTTCTGCAAAATGAGTTGCTTATTTTCGTTGGGTGACGCAGACATTTTTTTGGAGGATGTGGTTTCAGTACGTCCCGGCAAGTGGCTCACCGATTCTGTCATCACATTCTGGTTTGAGTGGCTGAAGGCCAACGGGAATGCCGGCAAACCACTCCCGCCAAGGGTTTCACTTGTTTCACCGGCCACCCTTTTTTTTGTTTTGCACTTTGAGGGTCGGTGTCTTGCCCATCCATTGTTCGATGTTCTTTGTGACCCCGCCAGATCAAACTGAAATTGCCGCATCGTTGGCTCCACTTCACCTGACCACCAGCAGTTTGATTATGCTCCCTGTCAACAACAGCACCTCGCTTATGACGCCAGGAGCAGGCTCGCATTGGTCGCTCCTGTTTTTCGAGCGCGAGGGGTCGGCCGGGTCGTTCTGGCATCTGGATTCGTCCGGCCAGGCGAACGTCGATGTGGCCCAGAGACTCGCCGCGAAAATCGCCCCCTTTCTGGGCCTGTCCGCCTGCCCGGCCGTCCACCCGATGGCCTGCGCCCAGCAGCGGAACGGGTTCGACTGCGGGGTCTTCGTCTGCGCCTGGGCCGAGTGGCTCGCGGCGCGCTATGGACAGGCACTTGCACTTGTAGCCGCAGGGCAGGAAGAGGCGCGGGCCTGGCTGCCGGAGAGAGCTCTGCTGGAGGTCACCCAGGCCGATGTGGCGCACCTCCGAATCCGGATGGGGCAGGTCATCGCCGCCCTCGGGGCCGCCCGACAGCAAAGGGCACCCCGAACACCGACGAGTGGATGAGCAACGCGTCTTCCGAGTCCGCTTGAGAGGAGAAGGGGCGGACAAAAACAAGACCGACACGGCCGGCATCCATATTCTGCCCAGATGGAGATTACTGTTGCTGGTCGGGGAGGAGCTCGTAGAAGAGCAGGTACGCCTCGGCCTGGAGGACCTCCTCCAGGGTGGCCCGGTGGTAGCAGCTGTCGCTGTAGAAATACCACTCGTCCTGCCCCACCATCAGCCGAACCGAAGGAGAATCATCAGCAAACAAATGCAACTCATATACACAGGCCGAGCGCGGAGTGTGGGGTGAACGGACCTCAGCGCCGCCCCGTCGGTGTGTGAAAGCGGTGTAGTGGCCTCCCGACAGAGAGCCCCCATGCATGACGACTCCATTGAGCCGGTAGAGGGTGCTGCGGGGGTGGCTGGGTGCCCCGCATGGACACTCGGCCCCAGCCGCGGCCCCCTCGACGACGGCCCCGCCGGGGGCGCGGGCCGAGGGGTGCGGCACCCAGGAGACGAAGGGCGCCACATCGAGCAGCAGAGGGAAGGCCACGTGGGAGCTGATCTTGCGAAGGGCCCCACCGCCGCCGCTCCCACCGTAACCGCCGCTGCGGTACTTGGCGCCGGCCGGGTAGAAGGGGTCCGACATGTTCATGTTGCTGTACTGGCGCCCCTTCCCGCGGTGGCTCTGGGCCCGGCGGCCCGTTCGGCCTGGAGAGCGCCAGAGGGGGCGCGGGATGAGGGGGATGGACGGATGATGGCGGCCACAGACCGCCGCCGGGGAGGCCCCCGCAGAAACGCTTCAGGTGGATGACCATGATCGGGGGCAGCTTGTGCAGCAGGAACTGTTTGGTGGCCGGCCGGCGGAGGGCCCGCGAGTTGGCAAAGAACCGCTTACCGGGCGGGGGCGCAGGCAACGGGGGCAGGAGGCTGAGCAGCTTGGGCACCGTCACGGCCAGCCCAGAGGGGGACCCAGAAGCGGTGATCACACCCTCACGCAGGCCGATCGGCCCGTAGCCAACGAAGAGGACCTGGGCGGGTGGCAACGAACCGGGGGCAGGGGCAGCGACAGCAACCACTGCCTCCCCCTCGGGCGGGGCCTTGGGGTCCTCTTGGGGGGACTGAGGCAGAGGCGCTGTGGGGGCGGGGGCCGTCGCGGTTGCCTCTGCGCTGCCATCCGTGTGGCCGCTCGGGCCGACCGGGGGCACCTCGGCGGCGAGCTTGTCCTCGGGCGGCGAGGTCCCAACATGTTCTGCGGCTGGGAGCTTCTCCACCGCTGCGCTCGGGGTCGGGGCAGGCGAGGGCGTGATCGCCGGGCCCGCTGAGGGGGCGCCCTCGGGGTCGGACTTGGCGTCCTCGTCGTCGTCCGACGGGGCGCCGTCCTGGTCCTCGTCAGACTCGCTGCTGCTCTCGCTGTCGCCGCCCTCGCCCTCGCCCTCGCCCTTGCGCTCGTGGTGCCGACCCGCGTGGGGAACGGGGGTCGCCAGGAAGCGCGGATCGGCAGCCACGAGGGCCTCGCGCTGGGTGGCGACGTTGCTCATGTGTTGGTAGATGGCCGGCAGCTGGGCCGGCTCGTAGGTGCCCTGCCAGACCCGAAAAAGGGATCCGTGATATGCGATGGAAGAGGCGTTGTGGAACCGATAGAAAAAGGATCTGGGGGGGGGGGGGGGGGGGGGGGCTGACCGTCTGGAGGATGTTGTAGAGGTAGTACAGGGCATTCTCGAGAACTTCAATCTGTGCGCGTCACCCCCCAGACAGCCGGACGGTGATGACCAGAGGGGCTGGAGGTGGCGGGTGGCGGGAGGGGGCGGGTGGGGCGGGTGGCGGGTGGGGCTGGAGGGGCTGGAGGGCGGGACGGAGGAGGAACCTTGCGACGGCGGGTGCATTCCTCGCACCCGTAGGCCTCGGTGCCTTGGAGGGTCTCAGGCCAGGTGAACCAGTTCAGACAGCCTTCCAGGGTCAGCGGGGCTAGTGGGAGATCGATCAGGCCTGAGGCGGCCGTGATGGTGAGCGGACAGACCATCTTTGGGGGCTGGGGGGACGCGAGGCGGAGGCAGAGGGACATCGCGCTGGGGCGGGATGGCCGTGGTGGGGAGGGGCGGGGGCCAGAGCGCCTTGGGCGGAGCGGGGACAACCTCGGGTAGCGAGCCCGCGGCGGGAGCGGTGGAGGTCGGCAGGGACGACTGCTCGGCCGCCGGGGAAGACTGCGCGGCTTGGGGCCTGGCGGCCTCGCGAACCTGGGGCGTCGCCGGAGCGGACGGGCTCGGGGCCGTCCCTGACGGGGGCAGGGCGGGTGCACTCGACGGGGCTTCCTTGGGACCTGATGCGGCGGTGCTGCCCTGGGCTGAGACGGTGCCCGCCAAGTCGGAGCTCGCTCCAGCCCGGACGCCCTCTTCGGGGCTCTTTTCGGATGGGGGGAGAGGTCCGGCTGGAGTTGGGGAAGAGTCTGCACATGGGGGGGCTGCTGTACCTGGGGTTGCTGCCCCTGGGGCGGCTGTACCTGGGGCTGCTGCAGCGGCAGAGTCGGGATCGCCGGTTGCGGCCGCCGTATCGCTGGCTGCCGGCGCAGTGCCCTCGGTGGTGGCCGTGTCAGCGCCCGGCGCGGGTTTCTTGGCACCCTTTCCGCGCCGAGCGCGCTTGTTCTGCGGCCAGCAAGACGAAGACAAAAGGGAGATGGGTCGGTCGTTGAGGGACCCCGGACGGACCTTCTGGGCGAGCTTGGCCTGCTTCTTGCGCTGCTTGGTGCTGACGAACACCGTCCGGACGGCGCTCTCGTCCACGGGCTCGTCGGGGACGGCCGGGGCGTCGTCGCCGTCGGGGACGTAGTCCTCGTAGTCCTCGGGCCCGATGACCCCCCGCGGCTTCGCCCCCTCGTCCTCGCTGCTCACGGCGCCGATGTCCTCGTCCTCCTCGACCACCTCGGTCGCGCCGGCAGCGGCGCTCTCCTCGGGCGCCGCCGCCACCGCTGCCGGGGTGTCCTTGCTTGGGGCAGCAGGGGCTGGGTCGGCAGCTGCCGCACCGGCAGATGGAACCACAGGCGCGGTGGCGGTCGTGGCCGGGGGAACAGCAGCAGGGGCGACAGCAGGACAGGGAGAGGTCGCCTGAGTGGCGGGGGTGTCAGTGGCGGGAGTGGAAGCCGAAGCCGCGCCAGTTGGAGCTGGAGAGGCATCCGTCGCGGTTGCTGGGGTGGCCGTGGTGGGTGTGGTCGTGGCCGTGGTGGTTGTGGGTGCGGATGTGGCCGCCGCAGCCTTTTCCTTTGCGTCCTTGGCGGTGGACACCGTCACGGTGGCGGGGGTCGGTGCCGTGGGCCGCACCAGGGGCAGCGAGAGGTCCATGAAGGGCTCGAAGATCGACGAGCGCTGCAGCGGCCACGGGAACACCGACAAGCCGAGAAGAGGCCCCACATGGGATGGTGCGGCAGAGGGCAGGGGGGACCCCCGTCAGGGCGGCACAAACAGCGGTGGCGAGCAGACCGTCCCGCAGTAGTGGCAGGTGACCGTGGAGAGCATCTCGCCTTCGAAGGTTTCGCTGACGTACGAGCGGATCCGGGGCCGAGGGACAGGGGGTGCCCCAGGGACCGCGGGCGGGGCCTTGGCCTCGTGGAGAGCCCGTTGTCTCCGGGCGTCCTCACTGTCGGCAATGTCCAACAGGGCCCGAAGGAGTTCCTGAAGGAAGGATGCGGGTGAGGTCCTGTGCCACCAGAGGGGCCGGGGGGCCGACCTGGGCATCTTGCTGCTGTCCTCCCTTGAAGCGGGGTGCCTTAGCTGCAAGGGAATTGAGCACCGCCTTGGGGACCAGCACGGGCCCGCCGCCCTCCCCGCCCCACACGTCCCGCGCAATGGCGCGCAGAGCGGCCGAGAGAGGACCCTCGGCCGTTGGGGGTGCCGCGGGAGCTTGTGGCTGGGGAGCAGGGCCTCGCTTGTTGCGCTTGCCGGACTTTCCGCTGGCTGTCGCAGCAGCAGCCGCAGCAGCCGCGGCCGTGGCGGGACCAACCGGGGCGGGGGGCTCGGCAGGAGGGGCAATGGGCAGGGGAACGGGGGCAGGGTCCAGGAAGTAGCGAACCAATGGGTTCAATTGAAAGAGGTTCTGACGGGGGGTCAAGAGAGAGATGAGCGGGCAAGAAGGAAGGCGGTCGACCCAACCACAAGAGCGGCAACAAACGAACAACGAACCTGCATCACCGAATTGAAGAAGCAGGTGTTCCCCAAATTGCTCAGGCCAACCACGCCCACGGGGACTCGAGCAGCCGTGGGGCCGCCCTACAGAGCGTCAGTCTCCGTTGGGCCGGCAGCGGGTCCAGAGACCTTTTTGGGGATCGCCACGATGGGGGCAGGGGCAGGAACCGGAACGGCCGCCGTCTCGCCCTCGGGGAAACTCTCGAACTCATCATCGTCATCAGCGCGATCGGCGCCCCGCGACAGGGCCTTGACCGCCACCATACAGGTCTCAACGAAGCGCCTCAGGGGTTTGGGGCACTTCTCCACCAGGGGGGGGATTTCAGTGGCTTTTGTGTGACAGGCCAGGCATCGCCAGGTTCTGGGAATCAGAGCGATTAAAGATGGGCGATGCAATCCACTGATGACTGACCGTGTCGTTTGGTGCAGGACCAGCCCGTGCGTCGTGCCGGGATGGGACAAGGCATGCCGGATGGCATGACCACCGCAGCTCGTATGACCACAACAAAGACAGGTAAAAAGACCATCAAACCCTTGGAGCGACTTCAGTTTGTCGGGGTCGCAAGTTTCAACCTACAGAGGGCGAACGATAGTTTTGGTCGTCGAAGACGCCAGAAGTTTACAGACTTTTTCGGTACATTCCTGGACGAATGCCCGGGTGGAAGAATGAGTTTAATGCCCTTGGTACTGGTCGCAGACCGTGCAAACAGTGAGATCGTTCGTTTTGATGTCTTGCCGCAAGGACTGGGGATTGAGGTCCTTGCAATGGGGGCACGCACGAACGTCGCCTTCATCCTCAGCGTGCCCTTTATCACCTCTGTGGGCTTTCCCCTTTCCCATAAGGCCTTGACAGGAGTGGTCAGGCGAACCCGGCTGAGTGTCGGGTACCGCGGCGAACCAGACACATTGGCCGGCAGCCTGCCAACGCGAATGCGGTTGGCCTGGCGACACGTCAAGAAGGGGATGAGTATGGTTAATTGTGTTTCGGCAAACATACAGTTACAGAGGGAGATGGAAAGGGGCCGGAGTTGTTCCAGGAGGAAACAGCTTAATAGAGAAGGTAGGGTTCGCGGCGCTTCTCGAACTGTTTGGCCTGGGGCGTGTACCACGCGACGATATCCTCGACTTTGCCGCCCGCCAGGAGCTGCTGCCGGACGTAGGGCGTGCCCATGAGGAGATCGGCGTACGAGGTGACGGTCGCCTTGTCGGGGTAGAGGTCGAGGTACGAGCGGACTGTCGGAGAGGTGATCATCACAGGACAGAGGAAGGCGGGGGCAGGGACCGACCGAGGTAGAGGGCCACCGGGACGGGCTGGAACTTGGTGCGGTCCTCGATGATCAGCCGAACACCGAAGCAGGACTGCAGAGCGCAGTGGCAGAGGCCCGAGTCAGTGGTGAGTGGGCCGAGAAGAGGGCGCCGCGGACCTGGCCCTGGAACTTGCTCGCCTGAGGGCAGAACGAGGTCGGAGCGAACGAGACGCCCGCCATCAGCTCGGCGCCCCTGCAAAGGATGGGCGGGGGTGAAGGTCGTGCCCCGAGGGGGCGGCTGCAGGCAGCCAGACTTTGCGCTGGCCGCGCGGAAGGCCTCCAGGTGGTCCACCATGGCCGACCCGTTGACCCAGGGCGCCCCGCTGATCAGGAAGGGGGTCGTTGTGCCCCGGCCCTCGGAGAGGTTGGTGCCTTCGAAAATGCAGGTGCCTACCAGGCCGGGGGGCAGAGGAGTGAAGCCAATGCGGAAAAGCAGAGGGTCTGCCACGAACCAGCATAGGCGAGCGCCCCGGCGATGGTGGGCAGGTTGGGCGAGGTGGGCACCCAGGGGGTGGTCTCGGCCAGGATCGACTTGCGCTGCCAGCCCTGAACGGGGACCACCCGCACATCGGCCCCCAGGCCTGCCACGAGCCCCACCACCCGATCCGCCCAGAGGGTCAGCCGCCCATGCGGGAAGGGGGGGAGGGGGGGAGGGGGAGTGGAGGGGAGTGGAGGGGGAGGGGAGGCGGACCCATCTCGGCGTTGAAGAGCCGGGCCAGCTCGCCCAGGGTGAGGCCGTAGCGGAGGGTGATGTTCCAGATGCCCACGAAGGATGTATTCGCCATGTCCAGCACCGGGCCCTCCACCACATCCCCCAGCGGGTTGGGCCTGCCCGGTCCGACCGGGGAGGGGCGAGGCGCCGTGGGTGAATAATGTGTGGCACCAGGACGCATGGCGATCGACCCCGCAGCAGAGTGGCGTGGAGGGCGGGCAGACCGGTCGAGGACCACGAAGGGGATGCCCTTCCGGGCGGCGGCCTCCATGACGTACTTCATGGTGGAGATGTACGTGTAGAAGCTGCCCGGCACCAGCCCGACACCCCCCGACCAGCACGACCCCCGATCCACGGGAAACAGCCAGTCATCACTCGGACAGTCGCACCCAGCCGCGGGCGGACCGGAGGCCGACGTCCTGGATGTCGACCGCGAGGGCGGTGATGTTCTGCAGCATCCAGTCCTCGGGGGCGAACCGGCCCGCCGGGGTGTACAGGGAATAGACAGGGAGGCCCGTTCGGGTGTCGAAGTAGTCCTCGTACCGCCGCCCGTCGGGGAAGTCGCCCCGCACGCCATGCTCAGGGCCGAACAGCGCAGTCAACTGCATGTCAGGGTCTGTGGAGGTGCGGGAAAGTGAGGGTCGCGAGGATTCAAATTTCAAGGCCACAGACCTGAATGAAGAACATCAACCGTCGAAAGCCGCTTCTTGTTGATGGCAGTTGGGTTGCAGAGGAGGCCAATCTTGTGGCCTTTCAAGACCGAACGGTAGTCTCCATCAATGCCAGGAACGTAAGCGCCCGAAGCCCAAGGCCGCGCAAGGCCGGTGATCCAAAGGAATACAAACACACCCAGAGCAAGGAAGGTGATGGCCCAAAGGATTGACATAAAACAACAACACTTTTTCATCGGGGATTTTTTCGCTCCAGTTCCAAGGAGCTCATTGACTTCGGCGTTCACGACAGGTTCTTGTGACGCGAGGGGAGAACGATCCATGATATAAAATAGGCTATATCACCCTTCGGGTCGGAGGAACTATCATCACTGCGCAGGGCTTCCGATTGGCGTTCATATAGGCTCAAGAACATTGTGATTCAATGCAAATTGATCCACAAAGGTTAGTCCGAGATTTTTTCTTGTTTTTTCTCGAGCTTTGTGATTCCAGAGTCTACCTGGGCATCCGACAACAACTCGATCGGTTTAAGCCGGGTCTCATCCCCGACGACGAGCTCGCGTCGGCGTTTACCAAATTGGGGAATATTTTAATTGCCACGCGGGAGGCCCAAGACTCGAACGTCAAGGAGCTTTTCATCCCGCACCCGGATTTTGTGCCCAGCCTCCTGTACGCGCTCCGCGTGTCCCCCGGCGACTACCGACCGAACCTCTTCCTGCAAGTGTGCTATCTGATCGAGGGCCTCGTCCTGGGCGAGGATGCCACGGCCGAGGCCGCCATCACGATGCACCTCCACAAGGCGGGCGTCACCCGGGCCCTGGGCTTGGCCCACCAGATCTTCGCCACCCCGGAGAAGTTCGCGCCGCACCCAAAGCCGCCCAGCGTGATGCTCCTGTTGCTGGTCAAGCTGTTGGCCCACTTCGCCCAGATCCCGGGGGCCGCATGTCCGTCCGCCCCCGCCGACTCCCTCATCCTTCCCCCCTCCCGCCCCGTAGTGGACCTCTGCAAGAGCGGAGCGCTGGGCTGGCTGATCCGGTCGCGGCTCGCGATCCCCCGGTCTGCGGTCGATGCGGCTCTGAAGGGGGCCGCTCAGGGCGATTGGCTCCAGGTCCGCCCCTGCTGATGCCCATCGCCACTCACCCCCTCCCTCCCTCCTCCTCCTCCCGGGTCCCTGCCTCGTCCTGCCCTCCTCGCCATGATGGCGGCCGCCCTCCCATCTGGCCAGCTGGAGACGGAGTGCCTGCGGCTGGTGGCCAACACGCTGTCCCACTGGGACGGGCGCCCAATCGAGGGGCCGCCACGGGGCAAGCGGGCCGCCGAGGGGGCCGGGGCGCGCGACTGCAACGATGTGGCCCGGCTGGTGCTGCTCGAGTGGGGCCTCGTGGTCCGCCCCGTGGGCCCCTCGGCCCCCTCGGCCCTCCCCCGCTCTGGATGGCCATGTCGCCGACCGCCCCTTTCGCTCTCTCGGCCGGGGGTGTGGGCGCCCCCAGGAGCGGCTGCCGGGGCTGATGCACGTCAAGTCGGCCTCCCTCCAGTTCCAGCTGTGCCGCCTCCTGACGGCCGTCCTGCTGCCCGTCCAGCCGCTGCCCCCAGGTCGGCCTGCCTGCCGCCAGCCTCCTCCTCTCCCAGCGCCAACCCCTCCCCTCATCCTCCTCATCCACTCCCCCATCCACTCCCGCCCCGCCCCGCCCCGCCCCGTCCCGTCACCGATTGGGTGGCCCCTGCTGATTTGATTGGTGTCTCGCCGCCGCAGGGCCGCTGGAGGAGCAGCTGAAGGGGCCCCTGTCGGCGGGCTACCTGGCCTACCGGCGGACGCTGTGCCCCCCCGAGGGCCCCGGGGCCGACTACCCCACCTGGGCCGAGTGGCTCCTGCGCAACGGCGACAGGCTCGCCGCACGCGAGGCGGCCCCCGCCAAGGCCGCTCCCACCAAAGGGGCCCCCGCCAAGGGGCAGGACCCGGGCGGCGCGGACGAAGAGGGCTTCCTGACAGCCCCGACGGCCCCCATGATCCGCCGGATCCTCTTGCAGGTCCCCTGCCCGCCCCTGCCCCCGCTCGGAAGATGCGCCCTCGGGACCCGGTGGCGCGTGACGGTCTTTCGCTCCGGGGTTGGGCGGGCCGTGGGGTGGCGGGCTGTGGGGAGTGTGGCGCAGTTCCTGGCGCTGCTGGCGCGGCACGACCCCGATCGGGCCCGCGAGCTCGTCCAGGGCCCCAACAAGGCCCCCGCCTCCCCGGGGGCGCTGCTCCCCGCCCCGGCCGCGGCCCTCGCGTCGATGGGCGCCCCCCCGGCCACCCGGGGCGCCCTCATGACCTCCGAGGCCCTGCGCTGCTTCGCCGAGGGCTCCCCCGAGGGCCTGGCACTGCCCATCGAGGTCCGCGCCCCGCCCCCGCTGCCGCCCCCATCCGGGCGGTGGTCAGGAGGGGCCGAGGGGGCGGGGGAGCAGGAGTGGGGGACGGGACCTCGGTGCCACGGAGCGCGCTGACTGGGAGGGGGGCGGGCGGTGGGCCGCGCAGCTGATGGCGGCCGGGCTGCTGCCCCCTGGGGACGTCCTGGCGGCGGGGGCCGGCCGGACCCTGTACGGGCTCCTCTGGCAGGCGGTCTTCCCCACCGAGGGCCCCCCGGCCGAGGAGGCGCCCCTCTGCGGGGGCTCGGTCATGGCCATGGCGCCCCTGGGGCTCATGCACCGCCTGCGGGCCGCCTTCGGGGTGCGCCGGCTGGCGGGCTGCCTCGGCTGGGCCGTCATCGCCAACCAGGACCGCCTCGCCCGCGCCGCCGAGGTCCGCCCGTCGCCACCCAGCTGCCCCTCCTCCTCCGTCCCCCCAGCCACCGGCCTACCCTGGCCCACAGCCACCGGCCCACCCTGGCCCACCCTGGCATCTGCTCGCGGGTTGGGGCTCGGTGGTTGGGGCTCGGTGGTTGGGGCTCGGTGGTTGGGGCTCGGTGTTGGGGCTTGGGGCGCAGATGTTGGTGGGGCGGGTGGTGCAGTGGTGCGACCGGGCGGGCCCCCAGCCCCTCGGGGCCCGGCCCGCCGAGTCCACAGCCGACCGACCCGTCCCGCCCCGGGAGGCCCTCATGGGGTTGCTGAAGGCCTTCTTCGCGGCCGGCACCGACCAGGCCTACGCCCTCTACCTCAGGGTCCGCACCGGGTGACACTGCTGTGCTGGTGGTGGTGGTGGTGGTGGTGGTGGTGGTGGGCCCGGCCGGCTTGGGCTCATGGGGGTGGGGTGTCCATGTTTGTGCCAGGCGGGCGTCGCGGGTGCCCTGGGGCGGCTCATCCGGGGGGCGCTGCTGGCTGAGCTTCGGCCCTGCCCCGCCCGCCCCGAGGAGCCACCCGCCCCGGCCCAGCCGCAGAAGACGCCCTTCAAGGAGGAGCCCGTCGGGCCCACAGACGGCCACACCGACCTGGCCCAGGCCCTCCTCCTGTCCGCCCGCCACGTTGGAGAGGAGGGTATGAAAGCGGGGGGGGGGGGGGGGGGGGGGGGGGAGCAGGTGACCCGCAGCCGCTGGACGTGTGTTGGTTGCTCCTGTGGGGGGTGCGGGGGGGGGGGGGGGGGCTGCAGGCTTGGTGGGCTGCAGGTCTACTGCGTCTTCCGGGGGCGGCTGGAGGAGCTGCTGGGCGAGGCTGGCCTGGCGGCGGCCCTGGTGGAGACCATCCTGCGCCCCAACACCGACTTCAACCGGTCCGCACGCGCACACGCCTGCATTCGGCCGCCCTCCCCTTGAGGCTGTGGACCCGCCTCAACACCCGGACCTTTCCCCGCGGCACGGGGGCAGGCTGACCTTCACCCAGCGGATGGCCAGCTGGCTGCTGGTGCAGAGCTTCCTGCTGCCCCGGGGCTTCGACCCCCAGGGGACCGCCCTCAGGCTGGCCGAGGGCACCCCGCCCGACCGTTTCTGGGCGGCCCTCGAGCCCAACGGGGGTCCGCCACCCCCGACCCCCCACGCCCCCCCACCATGCCCCCCACCATGCCTCCCATGCCCCGCCCCGGGCACATGGGCGACGACCCGACGGGGGAGCCGGCCTCACTGCTGCCCCGTCTGCCTGTGCGCATGGGGGTCGGGGATTGGGCTGCAGGGGGGAAGCCGACCTTGGCCCTGGGGCTGCCGGGCCGGGTGGCGGGCCCTCTGGGGGCGGGCTTCCTGGCCCACCTCCGCCGGATGCCGGCCGCCCTGCAGGAGGAGTCCTGCGCCCAGATGCTGGAGCTGTGGGCCCAGACCCGGATGGCCCAGCCGCCCGCCGACCGGGGCCGGGCCTACATGGAGACCCTCCGCCGCAAGCTCGCCGCCCCCGGGGCGCCCTCCGCGGCCCATCGAACAGCGGACCCTGCCCCACCCCCGGCCGCCCCCGCGGCAGCCGCGACGGTCGCAGCTGCCCTCCTCTCCCCCGGCCGGGAAGCCCCACCCCACACAGCCGCGCCACCGGCCGCGCCTGCAAGCGCCCCCGGGCCTGTGGGCCCTGGGGACAGGGTTCTCGCATCAGGGAATGCCCCAGTGCCGACCCCGGAGAACGCCTCAGCGCTGAGCGGCCCTGCCCCGGGGGCCGATGGTGGCGGGACCCGACCACCCATGACCATCGCCCGGCCCACCCCCTGTCGGCCGGCCCCCACGGGCCCCTACCACAAGGAGCGCCCCCAGCCCATGGCCACCTTCGCCCCGGCCCCGCCGGCCCCGAGGAGCTCGGGCGGTCCGGCCCAGGCGGCGGCACCCCCGCGAGGCCTCGACCCCGCTCCCGATGCCGATGCTGCGGCCCCTGTTCCTTCCGTCCCTGCTGCCTCCCCCGCCCGGACACACCCTCCGACCGCGGTGGCTCCTGCTCCTGCCCCTGCCCCTGCTCCTGCAGCCCCCGCGGCCCCGACCCCTGCAGCCGCGCCGACCCCGATCGTCCCCGGTCCCACTCCTGCGCCCGCGCCCGCGCCCGCGCCCGCGCCCGCGCCCGCGCCCGCGCCCGCGCCCGCGCCCGCGCCCGCGCCCGCGCCTCCTGCACCAGGACCTGCCCCGGCACCCGCTCCGGCACCCGCGCCCCCGTCTCCTGCCCCGACAGCACCCGCACCCGCACCCGCACCCGCACCCGCACCCGCACCCGCACCCGCACCCGCGCCGGTTGGCGTCCCTGAGGGGGCGGCCGCTGGGGAGCGCCGGTGCCTGGTGTGCGGGCGGGCGGAGGGGGCCGGGCCGCTACACCGGTGCAGCATCTGCAAGCGGGACGCCTACTGCTCGGTCACCTGCCAGCGGGCCGACTGGGCCCGCCACAAGACCGCCTGGCACACCCAGGGCCAGGGCCCCGCGCCCCCGCCCCCAGCCGCCCGGTGACCGGTGATGGGCGTTTGGCCCCGACCTGCGGGGGCCGCGTCTCGATGGGACCCGATGGACCTTCCCCACCCCGGCCCACCTCGGCCCCAAGAGAGCTGCATGGTGGGGATGCCAATGCACAGGGAACAGGGATGTCGATGCCGATGTGGACGCCGATGCGCAGGCGAAGAAATCGAGGAGTCGACGACCAATGGAGGGGAAGGGGAAGGGGAGGAGGAGGAGGAGGAGGGGGGAGGGAGGGGAGGAGGAGGAGGAGGAGGAGGAGGAGGAGGAGGAGGAGGAGGAGGAGGAGGAGGAGGAGGAGGAGGAGGAGGAGGAGGGGAGGAGGAGGAGGAGGAGGAGGAGGGAGGAGGAGGAGGAGGAGGAGGAGGAGGAGGAGGAGGAGGAGGGAGGAGGAGGAGGAGGAGGAGGAGGAGGAGGAGGAGGGATTGGGAATGGAGGGGGGGGGGGGGGCGGAGGGCGGCCAACAGCTCCCCGCGTTTGGCCTGCCGGGGGCCGGGGGCCCGGCCCGCTCTAGGGGGTGGGGTAGAAGTTCCACACGCGGATGGCCCCGTCGTCGCCCACCGAGAGCAGCTGCTTCTCGTCGGGCGCCCAGGCCACCTGGCGGCAGGGGGCGCTGTGGCCGCACCCGGCGCTGGTGGCCAGGGGCTCGGGCGGGGCCCGCCGGGCGGCGGCGGCGGGGCTGGGGGCGGGCTGGTAGTCGATCCGGGCCAGGTCGTAGAGGACCAGGTCGCCGCCCTCGGTGGCCACGGCCAGGAAGCGCCCCGACGGGGAGGCAGCCACCGAGGTCACCGGGCCGCCCCGCTCCTGCCAGCTCACCACAGGGTCGCGATAGTCCCGGTCCCAGACCTGCCCCCACCAACCCACCCCCACCCCCGCGAGGAGGCCCGCCAGGCGGACGGTCAGTGGGGATGGGGCGGATGGAAGGGCGTGGCGGGGGCGTGGCGTGGCGGATGGAAGGGCGTGGCGGGGCGTGGCGGGGGGCTGCGGACCGAGATGCGGCCCGAGGCGGAGCCCGTGATGAGCTCCTGCTCGCCGGTGGCCTTCTGGGTCAGGCTCGTGAACGCCTCGTCCTGCGCCCCACCGGACATCACGGCCAGCAGGGGAGCGCCGGGGGAGGCAGGGGAGGGCAGGGGAGGGCAGGGGAGGAGTGGGCGATGAGGGAGGGAGGCCGGCTGGCGGGGGCGGCGGACCCTTGCGAAGTGGGGCGTGCCCAGGGTGCGCTCGGTCTTCAGGTCGTACGACGTCACGTAGTGGTCCGGCCCGCAGCTGTGGGCCACCTGCTCGGCGGTCAGGTCGAATTGCAGCCCTGCAGGCACGCAAAGGCGCACCCCCCCAGTTTGTTGGTGGGTGGGTGCCGAAGGTCGGGCGGGTGCAGGCGGTCAGGGCAGGGCAGGGCAGGGCAAGGCAGGGGGCAGGACGGGGGCGGGGCGGACCGGTGATGGGGCGGGTGTGGTCGCCGAACTGGGCGATGAGCTCGTGGGTGCGGCGGCTCCAGCAGCGGACGGTGCCCTCCTCGCCCCCGCTCAGGATCAGCGCCTCGGTCGCCGCCAGGGCCGTCACGGCCCCACGGTGGGCAGCCACTGCGCCACCCCAGGCATAACATATAGCCGCCGACCATGAGTGGGGAGGCGTGGGGAGCGTGGGGGGGGGGGGGGGGGGGCGGACCTTCCAGAGGGCTCCCCGGTGGCGCGGTTGGTGGCGCGGATGCAGCCGTCCGCGTGGCCGGTCAGGACGGCGTCCCCTGCGCCGCCCGGTGTGGAACCCCGCCCACGTGACGGCATGAACCGGGAGCCTCGTCAGCGATCAGGCAGGGGCCGTGCCATTGCGGAGCGGAGGGAGGGAGGCGGGAGGCGGGAGGCGGGAGGAGCGATGGCGGCGGCGGCGGCGGGGCGACCGACCGGAGAGCTCGTGGGCGGGACGACATGGGCGTCCGGGCAAGCACCCGGTACTCGGAGAGATCCCTGCGGCCAGTCGCCGCCAGCAGTCAGATGGAGCGGGGGTGATGTGAGCGGCGAGGGGTGATGTGAGCGGCGAGGGGTGATGTGAGCGGCGAGGGGGTGATGTGAGCGGCGAGGGGGTGATGTGAGCGGCGAGGGGTGATGAGCGGCGAGGGGTGATGAGCGGCGAGGGGTGATGTGAGCGGCGAGGGGTGATGAGCGGCAAGGGGTGATGTGAGGGCAAGGGGCGAGGGGGGGCCGAGGGGCGAGGGGCGAGGGGCGAGGGCGAGGGAGCGAGGGAGCGAGGGAGCGAGGGGGCGAGGGGCGAGGGGGGCGAGGGGCGAGGGGCGAGGGGGCGAGGGGCGAGGGGCGAGGGGGCGAGGGGCGAGGGGCGAGGGGGCGAGGGGGCGAGGGGCGAGGGCGAGGGGGCGAGGGGGCGGGGCGAGGGGGCGGGGCGGACCAGAATGAGAGCAGGTTGCGCCGCTGCCACGAGCCGCCGGCAACACCACAGCCCAGGAGACCCGACCGTGAGAGCATTGCGGGGGGCAGGGCAAAGAAGGCGAAGAAGGCGGGGTGGATGGGGAACTGGGTGGGGGAACTGGGTCGGGGAATTGGGTGGGGGAATTGGGTCGGTCGGGGAACTGGGTGGGTGGGGGCGGACACGAAGGATTCGCTGGAGGCCTGCGAAGGCGACCGCCTGGGTGGGGCTGGTGGGGTTCTCCATGACCAGCTGGGGCGCCATGTCCCCGGGGCCAGCCTGCCATGCCGATGGTGGGTGATGGTGATGATGCTGCCGCGGACAAGATGATGACAGGGAGGAGGGAGGGAGGGAGGGGAGGGAGGGGAGGAGGGAGGGAGGGAGGGAGGGAGGGAGGGAGGGGGGGGGGGCTGTGCGGGCAAGGCCGGGCTTGGCGGGCGGGCCTGAAGACGGTGCCGCGGTTTGTGAGGCGATGGCCCGGCAGGGGTCTGCACGGCGGCACCCGAACCGGACCGGCGCGCCCCGCAGAGGACAGAGAAAGAGGACGAGCGGGTTTTGGTGAGGAGGGACATGCCAAGCCAATCGGAGGAAGGAGGGGCGGGCGGGCGGGCGGGCGGGCGGGCGGGGCGGACCGAGGATGCGCCAGTCGAGGTCCCTGCCGATGGCCTTGACGACGGCCCCGTGGCCGCCCCCCAGGTAGACCACCTGCCCGGGCCGCCCCGTGGCCGGGTCCTCGGCCTCCTCCCCCACACACAGCGAGGTGACCCCGCCCGTGCACATCTGCGGCGCGGGCACAGAGAGGGTGGCGAAAAGGGTTGAGTTCCTGTGGGATTGGGGATGGGCGAGCGGCCATCGGGACGGGGGCGGGGCAAGAGGGGCAGGAGGGGCAGGAGGGGCAGGAGGGGCAGGAGGGGCAGGAGGGGCAGGGGGCGCCCTCGGGATCATCGGGACCGCCTGACGGCGGGCAGACCGGGAAGTGGCGCCTGTAGATGCGGTTGGCGAAGCTGAAGACGCACAGCTCGCCCGAGTCGGTGCCCGTGAGGATGTCGGGCAGGCACACCTGGCCGGCCGGGTAGGTCCGCAGGAAACCTGCACGTGCACGCGGCGGTTGGGCGATGGAGGGCAAGGTCGCATCCGGGAAGGGGGGCCGGGCGGACCGGAGTGGGGCAGCCCGCAGGGGGCCGGCCGGGCCATGTTGTACGACTGGGTGGCCTGGCTGAAGGCAACCTCCGTCGTGCGGAGCTGGTTGCCGACGGCCATCACCAGCAGGTAGGCCGGGTTCTGGGGGGCGGCCCGGCGGCCCGGGGCGGCTGGGGCCACCTGGGGCGGAGCCCACGCGACTGGTCCGTGAGGAGAGCACGGACAAAGTCGCAACCAGTGAGATCGTGCCGAAGCAAGCGGAGAGGATGCCGGGGGGGGGGGGGGGGGGAGGGAGGGAGGGAGGGGAGGGAGGGAGGGAGGGAGGGAGGGAGGGAGGGAGGGAGGGAGGGAGGAGGGGACCACAGGAGGTCGCAGGAGGCACGGACTGAACGAGGGCACCTGCTCGGCCTTGGCGGAACCTGTGAGGGCCCCGGTGCGGAGGTCCCACACCGAGACCAGAGTGTCCTCTCCGGTCACCGCGAGGAAGCGCTCGTCGGCCGTGATGGCCAGCTGCATGATGCCCAGCGTGTGCCGGTCCAGCTGGAAGCGGCGCTCACGGCGGGCATAGTCCCAGACGATCACAGGGGCCAACCGATCGCGAGTCCGGGTGGGACCCAATTGGCCCGAGACAATGTAGTGCTCAGAAACCGCAAGTGCAGTGACCGTATCCGTGTGGCCCCGCAGGAAGGCCTGCTGATGTCTGGTTGGGAAAAAGAGGTGGTCACCACGAGGGGAAGAAGACACAGACGGATCCGTCAAATCAGAGATGCAAACGAGTCCGCCAACAGCAGAGATCACAATATTTTTGTCAAGAGGATAGGCATGGAAGCATCCTGAGCGAGAATGCTGCCCGCCAATGACGTGTTCAATCTCAAGCACTACAAAATGTGATTTCAATTATAATAGAATTATTGCCTCGCCTTGCGACGGACTGCTTGCAGTTGGGGCGGACATGCGGGCTTGAATAAATTTCAAACCAAGAAAGATTGTCAGAAAGGACAGGGATTTACGGGCTCTTCCTCGCTTGAAATGAATCTCTCTCGTTTGAAGCCCGTGTTGATGGCTGCGAGCTCTTTTACGCAGACATCCAAACAAGTCTCCGAAAAGAGGCCCGCGTTGGACGATTTTATTTCGTCGCGCAACTTCGTGGGGGCCATCACATTGCTCGAATTCATGCGCAGCACACGTATCAAGCAATACGAAGACGTTCCTATTCAACCATGGCTCGGATATTGCAACTTTCATTTGGGCGAGTACCAGAAGGCTATGGATATTTACAAGGAGATTCTCAGGGACCCTGCCGCCTCCCCGGAGTTCCACCTCTATCTTGCCTGCTGCCTTCTCTACATGGGACTCTATCGAGAGGCCCAACAAGAAGCGATGCTTGGTCCGCTTTTCCGATGCCGCTCACCAATTATTCCTCTCATTCCCATGCACGCTGCACTTCCCCCCTCCAGGCCCTGTGTGCCCATTGCAATATCGGATTCTCTTCAACATCGCGCATAAATTCAACGACGACGCGCAGCTGATCAAGTGTCACAAGGAGCTGGACATTGACAACCCGAAGTGCCCCATCGAGAACCAGGTCCCCGGGGTGGTGCCGACCGGCCCGATGGTGAGGGGATCCCTCCCCTCGGCCCGACCCGTTCCTCATTCTGGGAATTTGGGGGGATTCGTGTGTTCGTGGGTGGATGTCACCCGGGTCTGGGCAGCTGTGCTTTGCAGCCGTCTACTTCCTGCGGAACCACTTCGAGGAGGCCTCCGACACGTACAAGCGGCTCGTCCTCGAGCACCCGTCCGCCCGCATGCCCTCGCCCGCCATCGCCCGCATTTGCCACCTCGCCAGCCCTCGCCAGCCCTCGCCAGCCCTCGGCGCCACCCTCGCCCGAAGGCGGCCCGCCCGGCTGCCCTTCGTGCCCTTCGTGCCCTTCATGCCCTTGGGCTGGGGCTGGGGCTGGGGCTGGGGCTGGGGCTGGGGCTGGGGCTGGGGCTGGGGTGATGGCGCAGGGAGATGCTGGCGCTGAACGTGTACATGGCCTTCTGCTACTTCAAGCTGGACTACTACGACCTCTCCATGGAGATGCTCAACAAGTCCGCCCCTGCACCCTGCACCCGGCCCCTGCACCCGGCCCCTGCACCCGTCCCCTGCACCCGTCCCCCGCACCCGTCCCCCGCACCCGTCCCCCGCACCCGTCCCCCGCACCCGTCCCCGCACCCGTCCCCGCACCCGTCCCCGCACCCGTCCCCCGCACCCGTCCCCGCACCCGTCCCCGCACCCGTCCCCCGCACCCGTCCCCGCACCCGTCCCCGCACCCGTCCCCGCACCCGTCCCCGCACCCGTCCCCGCACCCGTCCCCCGCACGTCCCCCGCACCCGTCCCCCGCCCCGCGGGGCCTACCCCCAACCTCGACCCCGTCCTTTGCTCCCCTTCACTGATCGCCCGTTGCCGGGGCCTGGGGGGGGCAGCTACCTGCAAGTGCATCCCCGCTCGGCCGTGGCCGTCAACCTGAAGGCCTGCAACCAGTACAAGCTCTTCACGTCCGCCCCGCCCCACCACGGTGCCCTCCTCCCCGTCCGGCGGTGGGTCTGACCGACCTCGGTGCCTCTCTGTCGGTCGGTGTGCCTGTGTCTGTCTGGGCCTCTGTCGGTCGGTGTGCCTGTGTCTGTCTGGGGCGGTCGTGTGCCTGTGTCTGTCTGGGCCCAGGAACGGCAAGACGGCCGAGCAGGAGTACCGGGCGCTGAGCGACTCGGACGGGATCACCGAGGCTGAGCGGGCCCTCATCGAGCACAACAAGGTCGCACCTACCTACCCACACCCTGCCCACCTACACCCCGGCTCACCCTCCGCCCCCTCCCAGGTCGTCTTCCGGAGCGGCGAAGGGGCGCTGCAGGTGCTGCCGCCCCTTGTGGACGTGATCCCCGAGGCCCGGCTGAACCTGGTCATCTACCACCTGCGCAACGAGGACATCCAGGACGCCTACGCCCTCATCAAGGACTTCCCCCCGTCCACCCCGCAGGAGTTCATCCTCAAGGTCACACACGCCGCCCCCGCGCCCCCGCACCCCACCCACCCTCTCCGCACCCCCTCGCGTCCCGTCGGCTCACGTGGGGGGGGTGGCTCACCACTTGGGGTGTGTGGCCGTGTGGCGACCGCAGGCCGTGGTGAACACCTTTGTGGGGCAGGTCTCGGTCAGCGAGGAGCACCTCAAGCAGGCCCAGCACTACTTCAACCTGGTCGGGTCCAGCACCACAGAGTGCGACACCATCCCCGGCCGGTCCGCCCATCCCGCCCCGCCCATCCCGCCCCGCCCATCCCGTCCCGCCCGTCCCGCCCCGCCCATCCCGCCCCGCCCACGCCGCGCCCATCCCTCTCCACTGAGCTGGGTCTGATTTATTCGCATGACGGTCTGCTGACGGGGGCGGTGGTGGGCTGTGGTGGGCTGTGGTGGGCCGGTGGGCCGGTGGGCCGGGGCCGGACAGGCAAGCGATGGCCAGCTGCCTCTTCCTGCTGAAGCACTTCGACGAGGTGCTGATCTACCTGCGCTCCATCAAGGCCTTCTACTTCGCCGACGACACCTTCAACTACAACTACGGCCTGGCCCTGGCGGCCACCAGCCAGTACAAGGAGGCCGAGGAGACACTGCTGCTGGTGCAGAACGAGCGCATCCTGAAGGACATCTGCTACCTCAGCTGGCTGGCCCGGTGCTTCGTCATGAACCACCGGCCCCAGGCCGCCTGGGAGAAGTACCTGGCCATGGACCCGCAGTCCCCCGAGAACTTCGGCTTCCTGCAGCTCATCGCAAACGACTGCTACACCGTCCGCGCCCTGCCCCCGCCCCCGCCCCCGCCCCCCCCCCCCCTTCACCCCTCCACAGCCCCCAGCCCCCCAGCCCCCCACGCCCCGCTCCCATGGTGGGCTGCGGCACGCCTCCCGCCCCTCCCGATGGGCACCTCCTCAACCCGGCCTGGGTTGCCTGCTGTGTGGTGGTGGCGGCGGCGGGCGGCGGTGTCGGTGTCGGGGCGTGCAGACGAACCAGTACTACTACGCGGCCAAGGCCTTCGACGTGCTCGAGCGGATCGACCCGCACCCCGACTACCTCGACGGCAAGCGGGGCGCATGCGTGGTCCGTGCCCCCGCGCCCCCCGGCCCCCGGCGCCGCTCACCGCACATCCCCACCACCGAGCAGGGCGTCTTCCAGCAGTACATCACGGGCCGCATGGGCGCCCTGGACAAGTCCATCCAGCAGCAGCAGGTCGCTGAGGCGGCCCAGATGCTCCGCACCAGCCAGCACCCCACGTGCGAGAAGGCCATGATGACCATCCGCAAGTGGATCCTCGAGAACCAAGGCTGGGACGTCCTCACCGCTCGCACCGACCAGACAGTTGCGTAAAGATCGGCAGTGCCAACAATTTCTCCTCGGATGTGTACAGGCCTTTGGAGTGCTTCTCTGTGAAAAGAAATCGAACAACACAAATAATCGGAGAAACCGGAAATTACCCGATTTCTGGCGCCGGCGCAGGAACTTTGCTGTATTCAAAGCCAACAGAAACAGAGAAAAAGAAAGAAAGCACGGAAAAATCTTTGGGTATGAGTGGAAACTGCCTCCGGAAATTAAAGCTATGTTTTTATTAGTGACCGCGCCCGCTTGGCCTATTTTGCTTGTGTAAATGTTTCCAGAAAATTCGCTTTCCTTCTCTTTCTTCGCCAAGCAAGAGCCTACCAACAGTTTCCCTGTCTCTCGTCCGACATCTCTATCTGCGGGTTCCGCAGTACAAGAGACTCTTGTTTTCTCTGCTGCTCCGTTGCCCGATGATCACGAGGAACAGTCAGATTCAGAGGGGAAGAGCCGACCATCTTCAAGGTTTGCCTCCGGGTCGATCACCCTCAAGTTCTCTTTTTTTTTTGTCCCCCAGACGTCCAGGCCCTGTGCCTCCATCGGCATCTGGGCGCCGATCCCGGATTCCCCGGACTCCCAATCGGTCCTCGGAACCTGCCCTTCCCCGGGTCCGGAGCCACTCCACCTCGGCCCGCCGGAGCGCCCCTCCTGGATCCCCGGCGGGGGGCGGCGGCGGCTGGGACGGGCTGTGCTTCCACAACGACTTCGAGAGCGCCAACCTGCTGGCGGCCTCGCGGATCGTCAACCTCTCGGCCTCCTCCGTCGGCGGGGCCCGGCGGCCACCCACGCCCCCGGGGGGCCCCCCGCCCGAGTATGCCCTGTACCTGGTGCCCGACGACGGGGCCGACCTGAAGGCCCAGTGGTTCTTCTTCGGCCTCACGGGCTGGGCCCCCGCCCCGGCCGCGTACACCTTCCACGTGACGACCCTCTTCAAGCGGGACTGCGTCTTTCGGGGCCAGGGCGCCCTGCCCGTGGCCTGCGTGGTGCCCGTCACCCACCCGCCCGGCCGCGAGGCCCTCGACCGGGCCATCGCACAGGCCGTCCAGGTCGGCCCGAGCCCCCCCCCCCCCCCCTGCCATCGGAGCCTCTCCCCACCTCGCCCGCCCGCTTGGCGGCCATTCCGCTTGATCGGTTCCCCTCGCTGCTCGCCCACACCGCCTTCGCCGCTTGTCGCCCCTTATCATGGGCGCTTGTCCCTTATCATGGGCGCTTGTTGTCGCCTTTTTTTCTTGGGCGCGGGCAGGACGGGCGCCTACAGCGGGCCGCCTGGCGGCACGCCGGGTGGAACGTCTCGTACCAGCCCACCAGCCACCCGCTGGTGCTCGCACGCATCAACGAGCTCTACGCCCCCTACCGGCAGGCCCGCCTGCGGGCCTCGACCCGGCCGCCCCGCAGCCCCCGATGCGCCCCGCCGGGCCTCTTCCCCCCAACCGGCTGCCATGGTGGCCAACCGGGAGACCCTCGTGCTGGGCGAGGGGCCTCTGGTCTGCTCAGCCCCCCCCCCCCCCCCCCCCCCGCCCTGCCCCGCCCTGCCCCGCCTGCACCCTCGATGCCCGCCATCCTCGAGGCTGACCCTGGCCCCCCCCCTCGGGGGGATGGGTGTTCGGTGGCGGCGCCTCCCAGGACGCTCTCCTTCACGTTGCACTTCGCCGAGCCGCCCGGGGGGGCCGGGGACGCGGCCCCGGCACCCGTCTGCCTGGGGCGGGCCGACCCGCCTCGGCTGAGCACCGCCCTGCCGCCCCTGGGGGCCCGGCCCCGGCCCCTGGCCGCCCCCGAGCCCCACGGGCCACCCCACCCGTCCGCGGGGCGGCCCCCCCGACCCCCCGAGGGCCACCCGCCTGCCCCGCTGCGCCCCTGGGGGGCCCATATGACGGCGGCCTCGCCCCGGCCCCAGGGGGGCTCGCCTTCCCCTGCCCCCAGCCCCGCCTCGGCCGCCCCCAGTCGGCCGGCCTCGTCGGTTGTGGTTGTGGGTCGGCCGGCCTCGTCTGCTGTGTGTCGGCCGGCCGGTCGGGGCTCTCCCTCCGAGGGCGGGTCGGGGCCGGGGCCCGGCCAGCCGCCCCCCTGCTGGGCGGCCCCAGGGGAGGCCGGGGGAGGCCTGGTGCGGACCATGGTGGCCTTCGTGGCCTACTGCTACCCCTACACGGTCTCCGACGCCCTCCGCGACGTCCACCAGGCCTGCGCAGCCGCCCGCGAGGGGCCCGAGCCATTCTTCGTCGAGCGGCACGGGTCCGGACGCCAAGCGCCACGCTCACCCCCCCCCCCCCCCTCCTCCTCATCCTCCTCCTCCTCCTCCTCTCCTCCTCCTCCCTCCTCATCCTCCTCCTCCTCCTCCTCATCCTCCTCCTCCTCCTCCTCCTCCTCCTCCTCCTCCTCCTCCTCCTCCTCTCTCCTCCCATCTCGCCCTTCCATCCATCCATCATCGCCTTGCCGGCCCCTCCCTGCCCTCCACCGGGGCACCCCCCGCCACCCGCCTCCACCACCCCCACCACCACCCCCACCCCCACCCCCACCCCCCCCACTCCCAAGCCCCTCCCGTCCTCGGGCTCCTCGAGAGGCAGCGTCCTCACGGCCGCAGGCCCCTCATCCGGTGTCCCGACGCCCCCGCCGCCGCTCCGGCCAGCCCGTGCCCCGAGGGAAGTCCGGCCGGCCCCAGCCCCGCCCCGGTCGCGGCCTCGGCCCCGCCCGCCCTCGGCCGCCCCGGCCCGACGCCCCGCCCAGCGCCGCCGCCCCGGCCCCCGATCGCGACCCCGATCCCCGTGGCCATCCCGATGGGCCGGCAGCCGAGCGCCCATGCCCATCCCAGCCCGCTCTGCCCGCCCCGGCCAGCCCGCCCACCCCGATGGCGCCGCCCTCGCCGCCCCGGCCGCTCCCTCATCAGGGCAGCCCGGAACCCGGCCCAGGCGCCGCCGACCCCACACCGCCACCGCCACCGCCACCGCCACCGCCACCGCCGCCTGCCCCAGCGCCGCCAGGGCCCCCTTGCGGGCCGCTGCTGCCGGGCGGTGACTTTGCCGCGCCCCCCAACCCCCCAACCCCCCGTCCGCCGTTAGCCGCCAGCCCAGCCGAGGGTGCAGGCCCGGCATCGCCTCGGCACCACCGCCACCCGCAGACCGCGCCCCGCTCGCCCCACAGCCTTCAGCAGCCCTCCCCGGCCGGCCCGGCCGGCCCGGCTGCTCCCCTTGTGGGCGAGGGCGAGGGCGAGGGCGAGGGCGAGGGCGAGGCCCCCGCTGCAGCGGCCGCCAGGAGCCCGTCACCTCAGCCCCGGGTGGGCCTGGCCGCCCCCGGCCCCGCCACGCCGCCCCCCTCGTGTAGCCCTGCCCAACCACCCGCCCCCCCGCGCAGCACGTCGCCGCCCCGGGCCCCGCCACCCGCCGGCCGCCCCGAGGAGGAGACCGACGCCCTGCCGCCGAGGGGGCTGCCCCCCGCCCCGGCCCTGACGCCCCTCTCGCCGCCCATCCCGCCCCGGCCCGGCAGCCGACAGCAGCAGCAGCAGCAGCAGCAGCAGGGAGGCCCCCCCGAACCCGAGGAGGGGGCCGCCCTGACGGCCGACGAGCTGCACGCCCTGACCAGGGAGCTCTCCTGCCGCGCCAAGAAGGGTCTGCCCCCGCCCCTGTCCTTGCCCCTGCCCCTGCCCCTGCCCCTGCCCCTTGTTGGCCCGGCCCGCGAATGGGCCGCATGATCTCTTTGAATGGGCCGCATGATCTCTTTGAATGGGCCGCATGATCTCTGGCTCCTCACCGACCGGACGGGCCGGTGGGGGGCGGGGGGCGGGGGCGGGGGCGGGTGTCTGCAGGGATCGTCTTCACGGCTCGGGCGCACCCTTCCGAGAGCGGCGGCAGCTTCGTCATGCGGGGCCTCATGCGGGCCCTGACCCACCCCACACACCCGCTCTCCCGCTGGGCCCGGGAGCACTTCGTCTTCCTTCTGGTGCCCTGCCTCAACCCCGACGGGGTCGCCCGGTCTGTCCACCCCCCATGCCCGGCCATGCCCGGCCATGCCCGCATGCTCCCCATACCCGGCCCCACCCGGCCCCCACCCGGCCCCAACTCGGCCCCCACCCGGCCCCCACCCGGCCCCCACCCGGCCCCAACCCGGCCCCAACCCGGCCCCAACCCGGCCCCAACCCGGCCCCCACCCGGCCCCTATGCCCCTCTGCCGCACCCCCGCCCGAACTGCCTGCGTGTGCTCCTTGCTGCCCCGCGTTCGACACCGCTTGACGATGGTGGTGGTGCCTGTTTGCGTGCCCGTGGCGGTGGCCGTGGGGCAGGGGCAACTACCGGACGGGGCCCACCCGGAACCCGCTGCCGCCCCCCCGGGGCCCCCGCTCCTGCCCGGCCAGCCCCACCCGATCCGGTCCGGCCCCGGGCCCGGCCGGCGGGTCGCCCCCCGTGGCGGCGGCGCTGTGGGATTGCCGCTGGCGGGGCAGCCCCTACGGGTGCGACTACAACCGCTCCTGGCACCGGGCCACCCAGGCCGCCCAGGCCACCCTGCCCACCCTCTGGGCCGCCAAGCGGCTCATCAGGGGCCTCCAGCTCAGGGTCCGCAGCCACCGCCCCGTCCCGACCCAGCCCGCCCCGCCCTCTGACCCGCCCTGCCCTGCCCCCTGCCCTGCCCTGCCCTGCCCTGCCCTGCCCTGCCCTGCCCTGCCCTGCCCTGCCCTGCCCTGCCCTGCCCTCGTGCCCGCATCATCTTGGGGTGACGCCCCCCATCCCATCGCTGGGGCCCGTTCAGCTGGCCGCCGCCAACGGGCTGGCTGCCCCCGCCAAGGCCAAGGCAGCCGCCGGGCCCCCAGCGACCGGCCGGGGGGCGCCGCCCGGCGAGACGACGACCGGCCGGGGCGGTGGCGGTGGGGCCGCGGGCGCCGAGGAGCCCGCCGAGGGGCGGGTGGGCCGGGTGATGCTGTACGGGGACCTCCACGGGGCCGACCAGAGCCCGGGGGCCTTCTGCTACGGCTTCAACGAGGACGCCCAGGGCCAGACGGGCCTCAACTCGCGCAACGTCCACCTGGCCCAGCTGGTGCACGCCCTGGTGGCGGCCCGGCCCCGGGGGTCCATGGTCTTCCAGCCGGCCCGCTGCGGGTGGTACCAGTGCTCCCCACACGCGGCCCCGGCCGCCCACGCCCCGCCCGCACCGGGCCAGCCTCCGCCCGGCACCAGCGGGCTGCCCCCTGGGGCTGCGACAAGCGGTGGGGCCCAGCCGCAGCAGTCGCAGCAGTCGCGACGGCCCCGGTCGCCCTCGGCCGCATCCTCGTCATCCTCCGATGAGGCCGACCAGCACGGGCGGCGCCCCCGCCCCAGGCCCTCCCCCAGCAGCAGCAGCAGCAGCAGCAGCAGCAGCAGCAGGGGCGCCCTTCGCTGGCCGGGCTGTCGGCGGGTGCGGCCCCCTGGGTCGGAGGCCCCCCGGCCGGACCCTCGCCCCGGCGCCCCCACACGCTCGGCTCGCCGCCCCGTGGGTTGGTGGCCGTGGCCCCCTTGGCCCTGCCGCTGGGCCGCATCGACCCCCCCGGGCCGGCCGGCAGGGGCCTGAGCATCACCGGGGGGCTGGCGGGCCTGGGTCTGGGCCCGGCCACGGGGCGCGCCCCCATGATGATGAGCGGCCGGGCGGCCCCCCCGTCGGGTGGCGAGGAGGCCCCGCCGTCCCCGCCGCCCCCGCCGCCCCCGCCGCACCGGCTCGACGCGCTCCTCTACAAGGAGGGGTCTGGCCTGCCTGGCCCCCACCCCGCCATGCCGCCCGGCCCGGCCCCTCCTCGGTCCCTTGGGAGGGGATCGGCGACAGCAGCAGCTCATGGGGGGCGGGGGGCTCGTCTGTGGGGGCGGTGGGCTGGCGTGCTGGGCGCCGCAGGTACGTGGCCCTGGCCCCGCACACACTGCGCTTCTACCGGCGCTTCGGGGGGCTGCTGGCCCCCTGCGAGGCGGCCGTGCCCCGGCTGGCGGCCATGTGCGCACCGGGGGGGCCCCTCGGCCCGGCCGCCCCCTACCTGACCCTGTCCGGTCCCTCGGCCCCACCCACCCCATCATCCCTCGGCCCGGCCCCTCCCCGCGCCCCGCCACCAGGCGACGTTCCTCACCTCCGCACACCGTCCCGGTGCGGTTCCTTTGCCCCCCCGGGTGCCCTTGGGTGCTGCGGTGTGCATGCAGGTGGGAGGGCCGGGAGCGGGAGGCCCTTTGGCACCGGCCGCGGGACGTGCGCCAGGGCGGCATCGGGCCCATCTGCCTCAGCGCCGAGCTGGGCCTCCCGTACGCTTTCACCTTCGAGTTCTCCACCGCCGGGCCGGGCGGGGGACCCGGCGGGGGACCCGGCGGGGGGCCGGGCGGGCTGCACTTCACCCGAGAGGACCTCGAGGGCCTGGGCTGGGTGCTCCTCGAGGCCTGCTGCCGCTACTTCGGCCCCGCCCCGCCCCCGCCCGCCCCCGCCTCATCAACCCCACCCCGCCCCCGCCCCACGTACCCCATGGCTAGGCCAGCCCCCCCCCCCCCCCCATGACGAGGAAGAGGAAGAGGAAGAACCGCTGCACTCCGCGTTTCTTGGGAGGCTCCGATCGGCGACTCGGCCGGGGATGCGATGGGGCCCGTTCCCACACCACACCACACGCGGAGAGCAGAAGGGCAAGGACTGGAAGAAGCAGAACAAGAGGAAGAGGAGGCGGAACAAGAGGAAGAGGAGGCGGAAGAAGGAAGAACAAGACCAAGAGGAAGGAGTGGATACTGTCTGCATATGGGCGCGCCGGACCTGCATAATGGGCGCGTCCTCGGGGGAAGAAGAGCCAGCCACACCGCTTCGCTGGGACATAACCGAAAACACAAAAGCCGTCCACATACAAGAAGAAACCTGCACCCAACGCGGCCACCCAGCGGGGGGGGGGGGGGGGGGGGGGGGGGGGGGGGCAGGGACACCAACGGGGGAAAGGGCGAGTGGGAGCGAGGCAACAGGGATAGGCCCCACCCACCTTCCGGCCGCCGCCCCGCACGCATCCGGAGGACACCGAGAACGGACAGAACAGAACGGAACGGACAGAACAGAACGGAACAGACAGAACAGCCCATCAGGGCATGGCACGGCACAGAAACAGCACATTCCTGCGGAGAGGGGCAAACAAGCAGCAGCAGAGTAGCAGCTGGCGGGCAGGCGGCGACCAAACAAGCGAAAAGCGAAACGGAAAACGCGAAACGGGGAAAACCGAACAGCGAGAAGATCGATCAAGATAAAAAAGCCGGGCAACCAGAACGAGAGAACGAGAGGCAGGCCCCCATCGGCCAGCCAACCAGCGGATCAACCCCTCCAACTTACTCATCTCATACTCCTCCCCTCCCCCTCCTTAAGCAATGCTCCGCCCACCACACCTCAAGACTGACACCCGTTGGGGCCGTTGGTCTCCACAGGGGCGGCCGGGCCATCGGCGGGGCCATCCAAGGGCAGGGGCGTCAAGGAGTCGCCGGGGCCCCGGCGGAGGAGGTCGGCGAGGGTCTCCTCGAGGACGGCCATCGGGTAGGGCTTCTGCAGGAAGCGGGCCCCGGCCCGGGTGAGCTCCTCCACGTCGGCCCCGCCCGGGAAGCCCGACACGATCAGCACGGGCACCCGGGGGTCGGCCTGCCGCATGGCCAGGTAGGCGTCGCGGCCGCCCATCCGGGGCATGACCATGTCCAGCATGACCGCCCCCAGGGCCCCCCGGTGGGCCCGGAACTGCTCCAGCCCCTCGACCCCGTCGCAGGCCTGCAGGACCCCGTAGCCCAGGTGGCGCAGCATCCGCTCGGCAACCTTCCGCACCACCGGGTCGTCGTCTGACCCGTGAGGCCCGGGGCGGCGGGAGGGGGGATGAGGGAGCCAATGGTGAGGCAAGGGTGAGGCAAGGGTGAGGCAAGGGTGAGGCAAGGGTGAGCCAATGGTGAGCCATGGGTGGTTGGGTGGGTGTGGGTGGGTTTGGGTGTGTGAGCAGCGAGCGGCCAAAGAGGGACGGGGCCGGGGCGCGCGGACCCACAAGGAGGACGAGGGGGCCCTCGGGGGAGGTCGGGCGGGGCCGTTGGCGGTGGCGGTGGTGGCGCCCGTGGTGCGAGCGCGGCGCATGGGGCATCGGGGCGACGGTGGGTGGGCTCTCGCCGCCCTGGGGAGGCGACCCGGCCGGAACAGGCAGGGACGACGCGACTGACGCGGCGACGGCCCAGGAGGGCTGGCCTGCGTCGAGTGGCTCCAGGAATGGCCGCATCGGGCTGGGGATCGCCGGGGGGGTCATGACAGCCTGGCCGGGCTGTCCATCGTCGCCGCCAGGGGCGCTCGAGCCGTTCGGGAGTTTGGCCAGGGGCGGTGGGGGTGGGGGCGGGAGGGGCCCCGCGTTCAGGGGCTTTAGGGCCTCAGGCGGCAACGAGGGGTCCCCCGGGGCCAGCCGCTCGCTGGCGCTGGACGAGGCCGGGGTGGGCGGCATCGAGATCTCCGAGGCCGAGACCGAGGCCGAGGTCGAGGCCATGACGAGGGCCAGCAGGGGCACGGGCGGTGGCTGGGGCAGGGGCGCGCCGTCGGGAGGATCGTCGAGGCGCCGCATGCGAACGAGGGAGAGCCGGTCGATGGCCAGCGGGAGCCTGGGGGGCGCAGAGGGCACCGAGCCGGCCGGCGAGGCGTCGCCCAGCGGCATCCAGAGGGCGAAGGAGGAGCCCCAGGGCCCGGTGGCCACGTCGATCCAGCCGCCCAGGTCCTGCATCATCCCGAAGACGGCCGCCAGCCCCAGGCCGGCCGCCCCGGGCTTGGTGGTGAAGGGCTCGAAGAGGTGCGCCAGGGCCGGGGCCGCGATGCCCGCCCCCGTGTCGCCCACCGACACCACCAGGTACCGGCCCGGCTGGGCGGCCGCCGGCAGGGGCGCGCTCGCCCAGGCGGCGTCCCCGCCGACGGGAGCATCCTCGGGCAGGGTCGCGTTGCGGGTGGCCAGCAGCAGGGCGCCCCCGCTGGGCATGGCGTCCCGCGCGTTGACGGCCAGGTTGAGCAGCGCCGACCGGACCAGCGTCTCGTCGTACTGCACCGGCGCCCCCGCCCACAATCACGCAACGACAACACCAACAACCAACAACCAACACCACAGAGGAGATGAGCGCGGGCAGAACCGCCACCCCGCATCATCGCCACCAATTGTGCGCTGTCGCGGTGGGGCGATGGGGCTGTGGGCTGTGGGCTGTGGGGCTGTGGGCGGGGCGGGATGGGAGCCGGACCTCGATGTCGTGGGCGGGGGCCCGCAGGGCGCACCGGAGGGCGATGCGGGGGTCGAGCGAGTCCCGCAGCAGGCCGGCGATGGTGTCGAGGCACCGGTGCAGGTCCGCGTGGGAGGAGCCGTGGGGCGCCCGCCGGGAGAACATGAGCAGCTTGCCCACGATCTCCGAGGCCCGGCCCGCCATGGCCAGCACCTCGCGGAGGGGCTCGTCCGAGGCCACGAAGGGCCCCGCCCGCTCCCGGAGCAGCTCCACGTTGAGGGTGATCCCCGTCAGGGCGTTGTTGATCTCGTGGGCCACGGCCCCCGCGAAGCGGCCCGTCGACTCGGCCTGGGTCAGGTCGTGCAGCTGCTTGGTGAAGGCGGCGCACGAGAGCCGGTCGGCCACCAGCGGGGTGATGTCCTCCAGGATGAGGAGCCCCAGGTCGCCCTCCACCGCCACCAGGTGCACCACCACATGCCGAGTCGCCCCGGCGGCCGTCTGGGCCACAAACTGTCGCCGCGGGGGCGCCGGCCCGGAGGCGGCAGAGCGGCCCGAAGAGGGCAGGGCCTGCGGGTCGGGCAGCAGGAGGGCCGCCAGCGGGGGCACAGTGGTCAAGTCGTAGCCGAAGTCGGCCCGGCAGCGGGCATTGAGGGCCTCGACCGTCAGGCCCCGCAGGTACCCCGCCGGGTCGGCCTCGAAGGCCGCCTCGGAAAGGGCCGCGGCCCCTTTGATGACGGCCGTGCCGAAGGGGACCCCTGCGTGCCCAACGAGGGTCAGAAGATGGCAGGCGGCGAGGGTCAGAACGGGCCGGTCCCGGGTCCAGCACCACCGGAGAAGGGCAGGCGGCGAGTGCCGGCGTCATGGGGAGTGGCGGCGAGGCGGCGGACCTTCGACCAGGGCGCGGAGGATGGGCAGCTCGGTCCGGAGGGTGGCCACGACCTCCATGATGTGGGTGATCTCCGGGAACCAGTGCGAGGCCAGCGGGCCGCCGACGGCCGAGCCGGCCTTCTCGGCGGATCGCCCCCACAGGGGCCGCCTGAGCTGGGCGAACTGGGCGTCGAGGAGGGCCCCCACCTGGGCCGGGATCCGGCTGAAGGGCCGCATGACCACCGTGTCCAGCAGCCAGGCCACCAGCAGCCCGGCGACGATGACGATGACCGCGATCAGGTCGGACATGTAGAGCGACCCCACCAGGGCGCCCTCGTAGATGGGCTCCGTCGGGACGGCGCAGACCAGCAGGTACTGGCGGCCCCCGAAGAAGATCCCCGTCGCCGTGGCCGAGTGGGACAGGGACCGGGGCGCCAGCAGAGCCGTCCCGTTGCGCACAGCGCCCAGCATGGGGCCGAACAAGGACGCCGCCCAGGTCACCACGGAGGGGTCCGGGGAAGAGCCGCAGTCGACCGGCACCAGGGTCCCCCCCGGCAGCCACTCGAACAGGACGTTGTGGACCCGCTGGGCCGTGGTTAAGGACTGGTTGGTCCGCAGAACCCTGGGCAAGGGGAAACCAGTCAAGTGAGCGTGCACTCCCATGGCTCGGCGTGCGCGTGTGTGTCTGTCTGTTTGTGTGTGTGTGTGTGTGTGTGTGTGTGTGTGTCGTAAAGAAGGAAAGGAGTAACGGCGTGTGTGTGTGTGAGTGTGTGTGCGTGTGTGTGTGTGGGGGGGTGCATGCGGGACAGACTGGGTCATGTTGAGAGCGTTCCGGGTGAGGATGGCCGCCTTGGGGCTGCTCCCCTCGGGGCCCAGGGGCGAGACCGGGGTCACGCAGCGCATCTGGCGCGAGGGGCACTCCACCTCGCGGCCCGTGCAGGGCAGGGCAGCCGAGAGGACGCACGAGGCGGTGCCCTCCATGGCGGCGGTCTGCATGAGAGCGACGTCCTCGGGGCCCAAGAAGGCCGCCGCCTCACTGGAGGACAGCGGACTCGGGCCGCCCAGCACCCAGGGGGCCCACAGGGGCCGCCCTTCGCACTGCCCCACGGCCGCGGGGGCACCCAGAAGGCAGCTCTCGACTCGGCCGCCATCGGTGGCCCGAGCCGCGCTGAGGGGCGCCCCGGTGGCCGGGTCGAAGAGGCCCAGGGCGAAGGTGCCCGGCAGGGCCAGCAAGGGCCCCGCCACGGCAGGCCCCAGAAGGGACAGTGCCCCGTCGGGCCCCAGGGCCCCACTTGCCCCGGGCAGGCCCGAGGCCGACAGCTGGGCGGCGGCCGAGGCGGCGGCCGTGAGGGGCAGCTGCAGGTTGGTGAGCAGGCCCGTGCTGACGGTGCTGAGAGCCGATTGGCGCGTGCGCTCCGAGAGGTAGTTGACGATGACCGGCACGGTGGTGTTCAGGAAGACCTGCGCGCCCCACCCACCCCACCCCCACCCACCCACACGTGCAGCGCGAGAATCGTGGAGCGGTGCCAAACGGAGCCCAAAAGGGAGTTGGTGAGCGGCGATGGTGCGCGAGGGGCGATGGGGCGGCATGGAGCGAGACAGAGGGACATGGGAAGGGGTATGGACAGGTGGCTCTGGGGAGGGTTGAGCGTCCGGACCATCCCCGGGAGGATCGCGGCCAGGGCGCAGGCCAGGCTGATGAGCAGCAGCACAACTCGCAGCGAGCAGACGCATTGGCGCCGGATGGTCGCCCGACGGGTCTTGGCTGCCGAGGGGCTCTTTGGGCCGGGCCCCCGGGCGGGCGCCTCAGGGCCAGGGGCCGACCGCGGGTGGGGGTGCTGGGCAGGCCGCGGGGACTCGCCCACCAGGGAGACGGCCCCAGCGGCTGAGCCCGAGGACGGGGGCTCCGAGGCGGACGATGGGGGAGCGGTCGCGTCCAGGCAGAGGGCCACCGGGGGCGAGGGCGAGGAGGAGCGCCCGGGCAGGGGGCCCGCAGACGAGGTCGGGGGTGGCAGGGCGGAGCAGGCAGTCAGGGGCGAGCAAAGTCGGGCCGCAATGGCCTCCATCCTGCGCGGGAGAGGGATGGGAATGGGCGAGTTTGGGCCGGGCGCACGAAGAGCGACAGCAGATCCGGGTGGGGGGTGGGGACGGGGTGCACGTGGGTACAATCGCGGAGGAAGGGGCGGACCGGTAGGGTTTGGTGAAGGTCTGGGCCCCGCAGCGCTGCAGGGTCTTCATGTCGGCCGCGAGGGGCCCCGGGCCTGCCTGGGGCAGCACCAGAATGAGCGAGGCGGCCGGGGCGGCCAGCCGGAGGCGGTCGAAGAGGTCTCGCAGGGTGCCCCCGGGGTAGGGCGCCGCCACGGCCAGCAGGACCAGCTTCAGGGGCCGCCCTCGGGCCAGTTGGATGGCCACGTCCCCGTCGGGGGCGGCCAGGACCCGGTAGCCGAGCATCTGCAGGAGCCCCTCGGCCGCGGCCTGGTCGCTTGGGTCCGGTTCCACAAGCAGCACCTCCTGCCCGGCGTCCAGCAAGCCCCACAGCCACAGCAGCCGTCAGCAAGGGGAATGGCAGCCAACGGAGAATGCAGGCGGAGAGAAAGAGACAGCCAGACCTCTGGTGGGGACAGGGCCAGCGGACGGGCGGGCAGGGCCTGGCCGGGGGGCTCCGCAGGCGGGGGTGAGGGGGGTTGGGGGGGCGGAGCCGTGTCACCCTGATGAGCCTGGTCAGGGCCGGCGGGACCCTCGCCACTTCCATTCCCCACCGTCTCAGCGCCCTGGATCTCCGAGCAGGCGCCACGGGGGGTCTCGGGCGCGTTGCCTGCCCTCTTCGGGGAGTACCGCCTGGACGGCGCCCCGCCGACGGAGGCCCGCCGGCCCGCGGGCGGCAGTTGGCAGTCGGCGAACTGGAGGGGCTTGGCCGATGAGGGGGAGTCCGGGGGGGCCGCGGCCTCGAAGAAGGGCGGCCGCTCGGGGAAGAAGTGGGTCCGCAGGGGCGCCTCGGCCGACTCGCGCCCCTCGAAGGGCACCGCCATCTCCACCCTGCCCCCATCCATCCCCATCCCATCCACCCATCCACCCACCCAGCCACACAACCAGCACGCCCCCATCCCCAAGCAGCGCAAATCATCGTAACGGCGGCGACAGGCAGCTTCAGGGCCAGGGGGCGAGGGCTGACCGGGTGCCCCAGGGGCCGCTCCAAAAATCTACGGTACCGCCCAGGTCGCAGGCCATCCCGTAGATCACCGGGATGCCCAGCCCGGTGCCGCGGGGGCCCTTGGTGGTGAAGAAGGGCTCCGCCATGCGGCCGAGGGTGGCCTCGTCCATCCCCGAGCCATTGTCGGTGCAGGTGATCCACTGCACGAGGCAAGGGCACGCGGGCCAAAACGAGAGTCCAATGAAAAACGAGAAAGGGCCCACCAGGCGGATGGGATGGGGCCGGGGATGGGGGTGGGTTGGGCTTTGGCCGAGCGATGGTGCGCCTTGTGGAGTGGCCGAACGGACCAGGTAGGTAGACGTGGACCGGGTGGCGACGGTCAGCCGACCCTGGGGGCCGCGCCCCTCGAGGGCGTCGAAGGCGTTCAGGGCGAGGTGGGTCAGCCCCGTCACAAGGGAATCCCGGGAGTACTGTCCGACCCAGTGCCAAACCGATGCCAAAGCTCAGAGAAGGAGCGGTGCGGGAGGCGGTGCGGGAGGCGGTGCGGGAGGCGGTGCGGTGCGGAGGCGGTGCGGTGCGGGAGGGGGCGGAGGCGGGGCCGGGCGGAGGCGGGGCCGGGCGGACCAAGAGGTCGGCGCGGGAGGCCTGGAGCTCGGTCGTCACCTGCGCCAAAGAAGAAGCCCTCAGCTGGCGGGCAGCCTTCAGCGCCTCCTCGATTCCCTGGGTGTTGGTGCGAAAGTCAGCGAGCGGAAGCGTGTTCACGTACTGGTTGCGTGTGGTGCGCACGAGAGTGGGCGGTGATGGTGGTGGGCGGTGTGGTGGGGGCGGGGGAGGTGCGTTGGGGGCGGGGTGGTAGTGGCGGGTGCGGCGGGGTGGCGGGTGTGTGGGCGGGTGTGGGGCGGATGGTAGAGGTGGTGGGGCGGCGGTGCGGACCGTGTGCACATCGGTGCGGGCGGAGGCGCGGGCGCCCGAGGAAGAGAGCCGGCCGATGGTGTCCGTGACCCGAGCCGCCATGGCCAGCACCTCATCCAGGGTGGCCAGCACCTCGGCCCGCTCGCCGGACAACCCCGGGCCCCCAGCCGGCCCGTCCGTCGGACTGGGGCTCACGAGTTGGCAGCGGAGCAACTCGAGGGTGCTCACCATGCCGCACATGCAGTTGTTCAGGCCCACAGCAAAGCCTAGGATGATGCGCCATGATCAATGGGTGCCGCCCGTGGCCGTGACCACCAAGAGCAGGAGGAGAGAGATAGGAGGAGAGAGACAGGGGGAGAGAGACAGGAGGAGAGAGACAGGAGGAGAGAGACAGGAGGAGAGAGACAGGAGGAGAGAGACAGGAGGAGAGAGACAGGAGGAGAGAGACAGGAGGAGAGAGACAGGAGGAGAGAGACAGGAGGAGAGAGACAGGAGGGGAGGGGAGACAGGAGGAGCAGGAGGAGCAGGAGCAGAAGGGAGGTGGGTGGGTGGGTGGGCGAAGCTGAAGGAGAGCGGGCGCGGGGCGGACCCCTCGCAAGCCTGCCGAGACAGCGGAGGCGCTGGGCGTCGAGGAAGTCCCGCTCCAGGGCGATGAGGGCCTGCGCCTCGGTCATCAGGGGAGTCAGGTCCTCAAACACCAGCAGCCCCATCGCCGGACTGCCCCGACCCACGGGGGTGGGGGTGGGCGAATGAGCGAGAGTGAAAAAGGGCCCTTATTCGGAAGAGCCGGAGAATGGAGCCTCGCTTCCAGGAGAGGAAGATGAGGGGCCGAGGAAGAGGGGCTGCCTTTGTCACGATCGTCAGCCAAGGCGGAGTCGCACGCGGCGGCGGCGGCGAGGGGTGCGCAACAAACCGAGGGACGAGCACAGGGAAGGCGGCGGGGAGGTGACAGGCGGAGGGGACAGGCCGACCTGATGGAGAACGGGTACGCAACGACATGCGCAGAGTGGCCGTCCTGGCAGCGAAGCGACATCCGAGCTCCCGGATGGAGCGGCGCCCTGCCGATGAGGATGGAGAGGAGCCGAGCCAGATGAGGAACCGCATGCATGAGGACATTCGGCTCTCAGCTCCCTCCCTCGGCTCTCGGGTGGGTGAGTGGGGGGCAGACCCTCGGAGGACGAGCAGGTCGGCCAGGTGGGGCGGCTGGGCACCATACCCGAAGTGGGCCACGAAGGCCGCGTTGGCATGGAAGGCCTCCCAGTGGGTCCAATCCAGAGCCGCGTTCGCCCGGCGCGCCGCGTCCTGGTCGGAGGGAACCTCGGCGCCCGTGAGGCTTCGCGCCCTGCTGGCCCTGGCGGGTGGGTCTGGAGGATTCTCCGGCCGCCGCGCGGGGCTGGCTGGGGGCGTCAGCCCCTCCTGGTCCAGGGGCAGCCCGATCATCCCTGTGTCCACCACGCCAGCGTCGGCGTCCATGACCGGGGGCGGGGGCGACGGGCGTGGGCCACCACCGGGCATGGACACCGTGGCGGGGGTGACACCCTTGCGACCAGCGCCAACCAGCGGGGCCGAGGGACTTGAGGGCGCCTGGCGGATGTACAGTAATGGGAAGGGCAGCCGATCCAGAAGCGCCCTGCCCCCGCCGAGACCCAAAGCCAAAGAGAAGAGATGGAGATGGAGGTGGATCCCGGCTCCATCTCCATCCCCATCTCCATCCCGGCTCCATCCCCATCTCCATCCCGGCTCCATCTCCATCTCCATCTCCATCTCCATCTCCATCTCATTTATGGAGCCGGGACGGAGCACAGGGGGCGAGGTTTCAGGCAGCGCAAGGGGGGGTGGGGGCACGGACGCGATCAGGCGCTTGCGGGTTGTGACCCGCTGGAGCAGCTCGACCGTCTCGCGGAACTCTCGCACCACCAGGCGGCCCCGGCCCAGCGGGTCGGCGCTGGAGGCCTCGAGGATTCCCCCGAAGCCCACCACCGGACCGGCCGCAGCCTGACGAATCTGGTGGACGAATGTTGCGAAGAAGGGACGCCGCACGCTCAAGGCGCCCCAGATGACAAGGGCCGTGCTGGCGAAGATGCTGAGGGCAATGGTTAGCCCCAGGCCCACAAACAGGGGCCGAAAGAGGGAAGAGAAGGTCGCCGACGGGAAGGAGACCGCCCCATAGAGGACGGCCGCCTCCTCGTCGCCCCCCGGAGGGGACGAGAGGTGCAATGGGAGTCTGGACACGGCCCAGACGCGGCCCTGGACGGAGAGCTGCACGGGATAGCTGGGCAGAGGCATGCGCTCTCTGATGGCCGCCACCAGGGTCGTCCTGGCGGTCGGGTCGGTGGTCGGGTCGGTCGCACCCCACGCAGTCTCCAGAGACCCGTCGAAGAGCCTACCGGTCAAGGTGAGGTCACGATGTCGAGCGGCGGGCCGACAGACAGAAATTGCGGCTGGGAGCCGTCGGGCTTGTTCGGGAGGCGTGACGGAAAGATGGTGCTGTGGGTGAGACGGAGAACGGGAAGATAGGTGAGCTCTGCAGGATATGGGCGAACGGGTGGGGACCTCGCGTTGGTGAAGACGCGGCCGGTCATCAGGGCGCCCAACAGCTGGGGCCCGGTGGGGGTCCATGAGGAGATGGGGGACCACACGCCGACTGCATGCAGCCCCAGAGCGGGGTCGCTCTCCACAACCAGCATGGTCCGGTTCGTTTGGACCACAGCCGCCACCCGCTCGTCCAGCCGGGCCAAGCCCGGGATCGTCGCATTCCATGAGGCGCCCACCGCCAGGCTGCCGGGCGGGAGCAGAGGCGGAGAGGGGTTGGAGGAAGCTCCGTCGAATGCGCCGAGATCGTTGGACGCCGAGTGGCCCAGGTGCCAAGGGGGGCCACACACCCGAAGGCTGGTCCATTGCCGGGTATCGTTGGACCGTTGGGCAAACTGGTCCGCGGTGACCAGGTAGGCCGACCCGTCCCGGAGGCCGGCAAGCTGAAACCCAGTCTGCTGCTCTTGAATACTGCCCTCGGATGTGCTCAAGAAAGCCACAAATTGGAACGGGTCTTTGAAAAGACTCCGAGAGTCAGTGACATTCAACAACGTCCGCGAAGAAAGGAGTTCGATAGAGTCCACAACGCGGGCGGAGGTGGAATCCAGGGTTTGGGGATACTTCAAAACAAGAACTTTGCTTGTTTCATCTAGCAAACAATCAGTCAAAGGGTCGCAAAGAAAAAAGATATATATCAGACCAGTATTGTTATGGATCGTAATGAAAGCTGTCGCCAAAACAATGTTTACCAGAATGGAAAGAACAACAGATGAGAGGATCAAAAAAACGAAGAGGCGCATGCCTCCAGCAATCCGGCGCGGACGCGCCCGGAAGGGATTGGATGAAGTACACTTTGCGGTCTATCTACTATTTCCTGCTTCGACGGCCTTCAAAGGTGAGGAGCACCGTGTGCCAAATGGAGATTGAACAAGAAAGAGAAAAGAACGAAAGCCCACCAGAAACTCGTCTGTTTGTGCCCGACCAAAAGTTCGCGCATGAAAAATAGATTTATTTGTCAAGCGCGCACCACTTCGCCCGGACGCCCAGAAAAATGATATCTGGATTTCGAGGGGACACTCGCTTGCGCCTCTTCTCCCGCGTTTTCGACGACTTCTTTTTCAGGATAAGTACTCAGAGATCCGAATTCATGCAATGGGAGCTGCCATCTTTGCTGCGGTCAAAATCTCACTCCAGCTCCAGCGAACGTACCCCAACGCCCTCCAGTTACGCACCGAGACGTCCACAGTGCAACTCTTTGATGACTATGTTCCCCTGACCGAGGTCCGTCCAGCTCTGCGCTGCTCCGTCAGTTGGCCTCCTCGCCTCCCAGGATGCTGAGATGGAGACGGGCACACGGTACAACTCAGCCATCCACATCACGGTATCTCGAGTGGATCAGACGAGCAGGTGAGCCGTGGAGTGGGGTGGGTCTTTCTCTCCACCGCTGCGCTGCTGTGTGTGCCGCGCCCGGGGCTCCACCCACCAACCAAGGGCGGGCCGGGCCGCCCGGCAGCCGCAAAGAGGGCGAGGCGAGAGTGTATGCGATCGTTCGATTCGGGTCGGTTGGTGAGAATCTGCATAAAACACGAAAGCCGACCGGGGCAATGTTACGTCGCCCTGTCCTTGCTCCTGCACCCGTCGTCTCGGGGTGCCGGCCGGACGGGGGGCTCGCCGCCGGGCGCCTCTTGGAGGAGCAGGTCGCCCAGGGGGTACCCACCCGAGGGCGGGGCCAGGGGGAAGAGGCTGCCCCCCAGGTCGCCCAGGCCCTGCATGCCCATGCCCATGCCCGCCATGGCCGCGGCCCGGTGGTTGCGGGCGGCCAGGGAGGGCGGCATCCGGGCCAGGAAGGCCTGCGGGTTGCGGACGGCGGGCGGGGAGGGGTTTCGCAGGGAGCGCGGGGGGCGGGCCGCCAGGCGGGGGTCGGTCCCGCCAAAGAAAAGTCCGGGACCGGCGCGGCCCTCGCCGCCGGGCGAGTCCTCGTCGTCCTCGTCGACCGAACGGAGGGGCCGATCGCGGCGTGGCTGCCAGGAGCGGGGCTCCGGACGCCCTTCCTGCCTCTCTCCCTCGAGGAGATCCGCCCGGTCGCCCTGGAGCTGCTGCTGATCCTCCGGGGCCTCGTCGGCATCGTCGGCATCGTCGGCCTCGACGAGGGGCGGCAAGTCGTCGGGCCGCTCGAGGTCGGCCTCGTGGATGGCCCGCTGCTCCTCGTCCTCGGTCAGCTCGGCCAGGGCCTCCATGCCCTGCCCGGCGGCCTGCTGGAGGTCGTGCTGGGTCCACGGGAGCCCGTACTCGGCCAGCAGCATGCCCAGCCCGCCCGCCTGCCAGAGGCCCCGCGACCGGGCCATCCGCTCCATCAGCCGCCGATAGGGCGCGCCCCCCGCGCCCCCCAGCCCTTCGATCCGCTCCACGGGCAGTGGCCGAGCCGAGGGGGTCCTCCAGGCCGCCAGGCGGCCCTCGGGGGACAACGAGCCGTCAGCGGGGGAGGCCCGCTGGAGGGGCTGCGCAGAGGGAGGGGTCGCCGGGACCAGGGGCAGCCCCAGGCCCCGGCAGAGGGTCCTGGCCAGGGCCTGGGCGGTGGGGCCATCGGCGCTGGGCAAGGCTCGCTCGAGAAGGTCCAGGGCCCGGTCGGGGATGGGCGGGAGGGGGGTTGCGAGGAGGAGCGAGGCGGCACCACCGGTGGGCAGGGCGCGCTCGCTGGTGCTGGGGCAGCCCAGGAGGAGGGCCAGGGCCCGGACCACCCAGGCGGCCGCGTTGCCATCGGAGGCGATGGCCCCGAACTGGGTCTGCCCCTGGGGCGAGGCCAGGGCCACCACAAAGAGCGACACGACCTCGGCCGGCAGGGCCAAGCCCTCGGCCGCCCCACCATGCTCGGTGGGCTCGGCCACGCGTCCGCCGGCCAGGGCGGTGGCCCACGCGCGGCCCTGGGGTCCTGCCAGGTGGCACAACAGCCGGCCGGCCATGATGCGCACCAGCCCGTGCCGGCTGGGGGCCAGCAGCCCCGCGCACTGGGCGTGCAGGGCCTGGGGCGAGGGCGCCAGCAGCCCCAGCACATCCAGCGCCGCCGAGGCCAGCAGGGGCTCGTCCTGGTGCCCGCCCGATTCCCCAGGGCACCCCCGAGGCAGACAGCCAGACGGAAGGGGAAGGTATGGAGAGGGAGAGGGAGGGGTCCGGTCAAGAAAGGGCGACCAGCGCCACCCCGCGAACGCCCCCAAGGCTGGGAGCAGGCGAAGGCCCCGCAGCCAGCCCCGCGGCGGACCTGGTCGTCGTCGACGCTGCACAGGAGCCGCGCCTGCAGCATGGCCCGGATCTCCTCGGGCCCTTGGGGCACCGAGGTGCCGGCCGACTCCAGGGGCGGGGGTGGGGGCGGCATGCCGGCCTCGCAGAGGAGGGCCGCCAGCCCCGAGGGAGCTGCCGGTGCCTGGGCCCCATCCCCCACGGCGGCGCAGAGGGGGCATGCGGTCCCCTCCGAGGCTGGAGCCAGCAAGAGGGAGCCGAGGAAGAGGATGAGGATGAGGATGAAGAAGGCCCCGTGCCGCGTGTGGGACGATGGAACCATACCGGAGGGGAGAGGGAGGGAGCTCGGGGCGTCGTGCGGCGCGGACCCGTGCGGGCGGGGTGCCTGTATGCGAGGGCGGCCACCTTGAGGAGCTGCAGCGCCTCGAAGGCCACCATCCGCTGGGTGGCCGGCCCCGGGTCGGCGGGCCCCCCGGCGCTCTGCATGAGGCCCACCAGCAGCTCGACCGTCTCGGGCCGGCTCACCGTCTGCTCCCGGGGCCCGCCCAAGAGGGCCGCGCAGAGGAATCGCAGGACGGGTGAGCCCTCCCTCGGCCGCCGCCTCCGGCATGGGGCGTGGGAAGAATGGGATGTGCCACGGGCTACAGGAGCCCGAGGGGCCGACCTGGAAGAGGAGGTGCTGCAGGAGCCAGTCCAGGTCGGGGCAGGGGTCCGTCTCCCAGGGCAACCGGTACGGGGCCGGGCAGGCCCGCAGGTGCTGGGCACTCAGCTCGCTGGAGACCACACCACGCCCACCCAGCCAACACACCCGCACGAGGCGGCCGGCGCGGCGGCCCGCGGTAAGCGTCACGAGGCAGCCCCCGAGGGCAGCCGGAGCGGGCCGGAGCGGACCCGAGCTGGGCGAGCAACTTGAGGACGTCCACCCGGACGGCGGGTGCGAGGAGGCCCCTGGCTAGCATCCAGAGCAGCACTTGGGCCACGAAGGCCGTCGCCGGGTAGAGGCGCCCCTGGTGGGACAGGCTCGTGCTCAGCCGGTGCATCCCTAGCTGCGGCCCACCCCACCCCCACCCCACCCCCATCCCCCGCCGTGAGGTGTTGGTGTGGGTGGCAGGGGTGGGACTCGGAGGAGGCTCCGGAGGGCAGGCAGAGGGCCCCGACCTCGACGTCGTCGGGGCAGGGCGAGAGCAGGAAGGACAGGTCCTGGGGGGTGTGCCGGCTGCTGGCGAAGGCGTGGGCGAGCTCCGCCCAGGGGGCGGTCTGCTTGAGGACCCCGACAAACTCGGCTGGCGCTGGTGCGCGCGCGTTCCGCTGGGGCTCGTCGAAGAGGAGCGTCTGCTCGAGGGGCGGCTGGGCCCGGCAGGCGCCCACCCGGGCCATGTGGGCCCGGGCCAGGCTGGCCTGGATGTTGACCGGGGTCCCCAGCAGGCACACCGAGCCGCCCAGGGGCTTCGAGAGGGATCGTTCCGAAAGCCGAACTCAAAGGGGACAAAACAGACGCGAATGTCCTGCAGGGCGAGCGAACCCCGCAAATGGGCGAGCGGCACCTCAACGAGGCAGAGCGGCGGGTACTTCGAAAAGTCAGGAGAGATGTGCGGATGCGTAAATACAGTCATAACAATGTAATTCTGAGAATCGGAGAGCACCGCGCGGATGTGAGCCCCATCGGCCCAAACAAATTCGATCATCTGTAAAACGACCGTGCGATCATCGCCCCGCAGAGAAGAACTCATTACATCGTGGATGCACCCCGCTGAAACCAGCGAATGGCTGGCCTGCGGAGGCGGGTCGTCCTTTTCCAGTTTCTTTGGCGGGAGGAAGAAATAGTTACGAGAACCAGTTGGGGGAGACTGACTCGGTCTTTTGATGTTCAGGTTCCGTTGCCCGACTGCGCTTCAGATTCTGGTTTATGTTTTTCTCATATCGAACTACCTCACGGTAACACTGTGTGGTCCTTCGTTGACCTGGTCCTTTTGGAGCGTGTGCCACTTTATTTGCTTCCATCTTCTGATGCTCATGATCCTGGTGACCTACACGCAATCATGTTTTATTGCACCTGGATCACCTCCGCCACATTGGCAACCCCCGCCAGAGCTGCTTCCTGAGCACACAGTCCCACGATATTGCAACAAATGTCAGAGCTTCAAGCCCCCTCGGGCACACCACTGCTCCCAATGCGGACGGTCCGTTGTCACTTCCTTGGGGGGAGTTTGCTTCATTTTTTTCCCGGTGCTCCTTGGTCTTCATGCCATACCCCCCTTCCCCTCTCTGCTGGGGTGGCCCTCCCGCTCTCGTCCCGCAGCTGCGTCCTGCGGATGGACCATCACTGCCCCTGGGTGGGCACCTGCGTGGGGGCGGGCAACCACAAGAGCTTCTTGCTCTTCCTGTTCTACACACTGGTGGGCTCGGTGTACAGCTTCATCTTCAACCTGGTGTGGGGCATCCTGTGCCTCTACCGCACCTCGCTCCTGGCCCAGGCCGTGCCGCCGGGCGCCAGCCGGGCGGCGGTGACGCTGCCCTTCGAGCACCCCACCGTCCTGGGCGGGATCGCCATCGGGCTGGGCTGCGCGTACACGTTCATCTTCGCCATGGCCACGGGGAGCCTGCTGGTGTGGCAGCTCGAGGTGGCCGCCACCAACGTGACCACCATCGAGTCGTACATGCAGGACCGCTACCTGGACCCCGACCAGAAGCGCCAGGGCCGCTGGAAGCACGTCTACGACCTGGGCCGGATGGCCAACCTGCGCAGCTTCCTGGGGCCCCGGGTGGCCCAGTGGCTGCTGCCCGTCAACCACCCCGTCGACGGGCTGACCGGCTGGCGGTACGCGCCCCTCCTCGACGCGGCCGCCGAGGTGACCGACGACGAGTACGAGGAGCTCGAGGAGGCGCCCCCAGACCCCGAGCCGCTGCCGGGCGAGGGGCACGGCGGCGGCGGCGGCGAGCGGGCGGCCCCCCGCGCCCACCACGGCCCGCGGGCTCCCGTGGCCCCCCGGCCCCCGTCGGACTACTACCCCGACCCCGACCGACCCCTGCCCGCCCAGGACGTGCTGCCCCTGATCGCGCCCCCCCCCAGCTGCCACGGCCCGCGCCACCCTCGCCTCCCCCTTCCCCCCCCCCCCCAGCTCCCCCCCCCCCCGTCTGGTTTTAAGGACGACCTCGCCTTCCTTTTGTGGTTTGCTGGGGGCTCCTCGGCCCCCCAGAAGATCCCAGCAAAAGCCCATTCCGGTTCCAGGGACATGGGGATGGGGGGGAGGAGGAGGAGGAGGAGGGGCATGCTGCTACCTGGGCGGGCGGGTAGTTGCAGGGGCCGCCAGCATGGCCAACATCCGCGCCACACGGGCCTTCAACTCGGCCGGGGGCGCCACAGGCCCGGAGGAGGGGGAGGTGGAGGTGGGGGAGGAGGAGCGGTGACTCTGGGGCTGGGCGGGTTGTCCCTGGACGGCGGCCGGGGGGGCCTGCGGCTGGGGCCTGGGGGGCCGCTGGCGGCTCAGCTGGTCGTCGCGCTCCCGCTGCAGCCTGGTCAGCATGGCCGCCGCCCAGCTGGGGCCGCCCTCGGGCCCCCCGGGGCCGGGGCCGGGGCCGCCAGCAGCTGCCTGGGTGGAGGATGACGCCTGGGCCCCTTCGCCTTCGGGTGGGCGGTCCGCGTCGGCGAGGCGGAAGGCGGGCGGCACGGGCGGCAGGGCGGGGGGCCGCTTCCAGTCGGGGAGCAGCGAGTCCACGGACCCCGGCAGCACCAGGCCCGGCGCCTCGGCCTCCTCGTCCTCCGCGCCCTTGTCGGCGCCCTCGGCGGCGCCCCCTTCCGGGCCTCGGCGGGGCCGGGCCGGAGCTGCGGCCGAGGGGGAGGAGGGCCGGGGGCGACGCTGGGGCAGCGAGGGGCGCGGGCCCTCCGATGGCCGGTCCGGTGGAGGCGATGGCTGGGCGTGGCGGTGGCGAGGGGGGGAGCCCCCGCCCGGGCAGGATGGCGGAGCCGAGAGCGGGGGGGAGGAGGCCCGGGGCGGCGTGGGGGGCTGCTGGGGCTCCTGTCCGGCAGCGATGGGGGAGACCGGGCCGCGCCCCTCGAGCAGCAGCCGTGCCCGGCGGCGTCGTTCGGCCTGCTTCTGGTGGCGCTGCTGGGCGGCCTCGGGCTCCTGCTCCGGGGGCGCGGCAGCCGACGGGGCAGGTGCGGGTGCGGGTGCGGGTGCGGGTGCGAGGGAGGGAGATGACGGCGCGGTGGCGCCCGGGGTGGGGTGGCGCGGGGCCTGCTGGTGGTGGTCAACCGGGTCCACGGCCACCACCAGGGCAGCCGGCGGGGGGCGCGGGCCGGGAGGCGGGGGCATGGCAAAAGAGACCGCCCCCACGGGGGCCACGGGTCCCGCTGCCAGGGGGCGGGTGGGGGCCGGGGGGGAGGGCGGCCTGGCCGGGCTGGCGGCACTGGGGGCGGGGAGGTCTTCGCGACGGGCAGGCGGACTTGGGGGGCGGGTCGCGGCCTCGGCAGCCTGGCCCTGACCGGGGCAGGCCGGAGCCGCGGGGAGGCTGGGGGCAGACGGCCCGCCGGAGGGCGGGGGTGAGGGCGAGGGGCCGGGCGAGGGCGGTCCAGCCGAGGGCAGGGCCGCGGATGCTGGTGGCTGAGGCGCAGCAGCGGCGGGGGTGGCATTGACGGTGGGGGTGGCTGGGGCTGCGGCTGCCCTGAGGGCCGCGAGGCGGGCCTGGTAGTAGGGGTGGAGCCCGTTCCAGGGCAGCAGGAAGGCGAAGTGCGGGTTGGCCCGCTCCCGCTGGGCGACGAGCCGCTCGAAGCGGGGCCCCAGCTGCACCACCCGCTGGGCCAGCTTCTCCACGATCAGCCGCATCTCTGCCCGGCACCCGGCGGGACGGCCCCCAGGCCGCGCCCAGGAGCGGGTGAGCAGGGCACGGGCAAGATGGGCGCCGCCTTGCGGAGCGGCCCCCCAACACCATGGCCCACCGGCCGCGGGATGGGACGATGGGGATGACGGGGCGGGGCGGACCTTGCGTCAGCTCGGGAGGCTCTGCCGCCCCCGAGGGCGGGGCCGCGCCTGCGGCAACGGGGGGCCCGGGGACCTCAGCAGTGGGTTGCTCACCGTGCTGCTGCTGCTGAGGGGCCGTGGATGCGGGGCCGGCGCACGGAGGAGGGCTGCCCGAGGCCGGGGCTTCGGCTGAGGCGGATAGGGGGGGGGGTGCGGCGGGAGCGGGCGAGGGGGCGCGGTCCGTGTGGGCCTCGGCCTCGTCGGCCGAGCCATCGAGGTACTCGCCGAAGAGCTCCCCCCCAGGGCCGCCGCTTGTGAAAGCCGCAGTGGACGGAGTGCCGCCGGGTGGGGGCTGGGGGGGGGGCAGGCCCGGGGGCCGGGGAGACCGGGCGAGGTGCCTCGGCAGGGGGCAGCGAGCTCCCGGCCCGAACGCGTTCCACCAACGATCTGCCCACCAGGGGGGGGGGGGGGGGGGGGGGCAGGGAAGGGGTGGAGGGGTGAGGGGAGGGAGGCGGGTGCCTTCAGGTGGGGCCCCCACTCGACCGTGCCCTGACGAGCTCCATCCCCCGCCGCCCCGGCATTTGGCCTCCCGCAGCCGGCAAGCGGGGCCTGGCGGGCGAATGGGCGTGGGGCCGGACCGGAAGAATGGGTGCCCGGGGTGGCCGGGCTCGAGGAAGCCGAAGGCCGGGTTGGCGGCCTGCTGGAGGCGCAGCTTGAGTTCCTGCTGGGCGGCCCCCGCCCCCCGGGGCACCCGCCCCAGGAAGGCCGCCGTCCGGGCCATGATCGCGTACACGCGCGGGTTGGGCGGCTGCGCCACGGATGCGCCACGGGTGGTGAGCTCGGAGAAGGCAGGGGCGGATGCGGGCGGGCGGGCGGGCAGGGGATGGGGCGGCAGGCAGGGAGGCAGGGAGGAGATGATGGGAGGAGGAGGAGGGAGGGAGGAGGCCGGCCGACCAGGGGCACCCCGTCCGGGGCCCCGAGGGGGCACACCCACTGGGGGTCGTAGGCCTCGGGGTCCGGAGCCGCCGGGGCCTCCGGGGCAACTGGAGCAGCCGAGGCACCGGGCGGCGGCGGGACGGCGTGGAAGGAGGTCGCCGACTCCCCCTGGGCGGCCTGGGGCGGGCCCTCGGCGGTGGCTGCACGGAGGTGGGAGGGCGGAGGGAAGAGGTGGAGCGGCAACTGAGGAACGGCCGCCGCGAGCAGAAAGGGCTGGGCGGGGCGGATGGCTGAGTCGGGAGGAGGAGGATGAAGCGCCCCGCCCCCCCGGCGGCCGGAGGATGGCCGGGGAGCCGAGAGGTCGCCAGCTCCACCCCAAGCTGGCGCGCACGCACGCACACAGATGCACACACGAACAAGGCCTGCCCGCCGGGGACCTGGCCCGAGAGAGTGGCCTCCTCGGGCGGCACACGTGGGCTGAGGGCCCCCTCCTGCCCTGAGGGGCGCCCGTCCGCCGGTCGGGGGCGTCCTCGCCGGGCCCGGGATGCTCACCGAGGTGCCCCCGTGCCATGGGGTCGCCTTCCCCGGGGTGGGGCTGGCGCTGGGTCGGGTGGGTCGTGAGGGCGGCGCAAGACAGCAGGGGTGGAGGGGAGAGAGGCAATCGGGGAGGAGGGGGTGGGGCAACCGGGGAGGGGGGTGGGCAATCGGGGAGGGGGGGTGGAGGCAATCGGGGGGGAGGGGGAGGGGAGGGGATGGGGGGCATATGAAATCGGTCCCCAACTCACACATTTGCAGACCGGCATATGCAAGACTCGTGTCAGCCGCGGGTGAGAGGGGCGCTGCGTGAGGGGGTAGGAGGCGGGTTGAGGGAGGGCTGGTGGGGGCGGAGGAGCAACCTTCGTTATCCCCTTCGGACTCGTCGGGGTGGTAGAGATCGTGGTACCGCTCTTCGTCGAACTCACTTTCATTTAAGAGCAAATTGACCCCGCGTGTGCCGATGGCGAGCTCCGAGAGATCTGTCAGCAATGCACGACAATCATAACGATCAATCAGGACATTGCTGTCCAAAACCCAGGGGAAAAAATAAGGTTGTTCGCTTCCCTCGATCGCTGCAATCAAAGCCTCAGTGGCACGAACCAAGCGGCAAGATTCACCAATAAGTTCAAACGGCTAGAAGAGACAAAGGGGGTGAACATTTTCAAAGTGTAGTACCGACATCGGTCTTCTTTTTATGTGTGTCGAGTCGTGCGTAGGGGTCTTCCTCCTTTGGTTTTTCCCTTTTCCTCATCAAAGTGTGAGCCAGCTCAACCGACTGGGGCGGCCACCTTGTCAAACGTAGCCAGCTTTTTTTTGCTGCTCGTATGGCACCAAGACGGAGCATTGGGGCGCTCCTAGTTGTTCTCGCTTTCTTGACGTGGGCGAGGGCAGCCCTCCCAAAAGAACCGGCGCGGGCCCAATCGTACTCGTTGGAAATCTACAAAACGGTCCGAATTGATCAACAGTCTCTTCGAATCATCTCTTTTTGACGACCAGGGAGCTATTGTCACCACCCACTTTACCGGAATCACGCCGGATGAAAACAACACTGCTTTTGTTTTCCTGCCCTTCATGCCAACTGATGTCGGCTCGGTCGTCTTTTTCCCGCCTCCTCTCGAGGATGGCGAGACGACACAGACCGAGGAATGCACTGTCAGCGGGCTCAATTACGCCACGCAAGAATTTACGACCATGCGTGATCTTTTTGAAAATTTGGTGGGTCGCAATGTGAGCGCCACCGTCAGTTCGGGCCTGTCGACTGATGTCTTGGTGGGTGAGTACCGGCAATGTATGGGGAGCCGTCAGTGCATCAAAACTTCCGAGCGGCTGACCATCCTCCTCGAGGAGCCGAAGCGGATCGCGGTGCAGTCGTCCGAGGGCGACGAGCCGCTCCTGCTGCCCGTCCCTGCGGCCCCCTACCCGTCCACCTTCACCCCCGTCCAGGTGCGCTTCCTCTCCGAGATGGCCCGCCAGAAGAGCAAGCAGGCCGCCAAGCAGCCCAAGCAGCCCGAACAGCCAGAGCGGCCCGACCAGCCTCAGCAGCCTCAGCAGCCCCAGCAGCCCCAGCAGCCCCGTGAAGTGGACATGGCCCTGGAGGAGCAGCCCTTCGAGAAACTCCGCCGTCACGCCATGGGCGAGCCCGACGGGGCCGAGGAGGATGACCGCCAGGTGCAGGCCCCCACGGGACGGCGGACCCCCGGGGCCGAGCACGAGGAGGCCAAGGGCGAGGACGACACCGAGGGCGATGAGCGACCGTCGTGTGACCTGACCGTCCTGGTCTGGCAGCGTGCCCGTCCCCTTCATCGGAGCGGTTCCCCCCGTTGTTTTAGTTCCCCATCCGCGGGGTCTCCTGGCGCGCCGTTCACGTGCTGCGCCTGTCGCGGGATGCCAGCCGGGCCAGCATCACCAGCCAGGCCATCGCCAACCTGCAGTTCCAGGATGGGCCCCTGCCACCCGCCCCCAAGCCTCCCCAGCTGCCCCAGAACCTCGAGGCGGGCGCTTCGCAGGGCGGCACCGACAAGTACGGCCGGGTCATCCCGCCCCCGCCCCCGCCCCCCAAGCCCACCCCGCAGCCCCAGCTGGCGGCCATCACCGAGGGCCGCCGGGTCTTCCCCGAGGAGCTGGCCTTCGTGACGGGCGACATCGCGGTCCCCTCGGGCGGCTCCGCCGAGTCCTACCAGATGCCCCGCTACAAGATGGCCAGTCGCTCCGGCTTCGGGGGCGGCCAGGTCGGCACAGCGGAGCCCTCGGCTGCCCCTGATCATCACGAACGCCCCCTCCCCCTCCCCCCCCGCCCTCATGTAGGCCAACATGGACAACGTCGCCCCGGCCGCCCCGGCCGAGTTCAGCCAGGTCCATCTGCCGCCCCCCCTCGGCGTGCCCGCGCTGACCAGCCTCCCCCTCTCTTCCCTTTTTTTGCCGCTGTTAGATGGAGGACGTGGGCGAGCACCAGGTGTACCGCCCGTTGGAGGGTCTGCTGGGGGTTCGGCGTGGATCTCTCCTCACCCGCCCCGGCCTCTCTGCGTCTCTCCTCACCCGCCCCGGCCTCTCTGCGCCACCCCGCCGCCCCCGCAGACATCTTCTCGCTGCCCGTACAGGGGACCAGCACCTTCACCCTCTCCCAGTTCGGCCTGACGGGTGAGGCCCCCCGGGTCAGCCGGCGGCTTCGCTTCGATGCGGAGCGCTTCCACAGCGGCTACTCCACCGGTCCGGCCGCACGCCCCCACGCCCCCACGCCCCACGCCCCCACGCCCCCACGCCCCCACGCCCCCACGCCCCAGCCCCGCTCCTCCCCGGCCTGATCCCCACACACCCCTCTGGTTGCGCCCCCCAGAGGACCGGGTCCCTGCCCGGCCCAACCTGGTGCTGCTGGTCAACAACACGGCCAGCAACCACCTGGGCACGGCCCCCTTCCCGGCCGGCTCGGTCCTCGTCTACCGCGACGCCGCCAACGGGGTCCGCCCCTCCTCTTTGCCCCTTTGGTGGGCCCCTCACATGGCCGCACGGGGTTCCTCTCTGGGGGCAGCGGGCGCCGCACTACATGGGGATGTCCTCCATCCTGGACGTGCCCCCGGGGGCCAAGCTCGAGATCCAGCTGTCCCCCGTGACCAACGTCGAGTGCACCTACAACCACAAGCAGACCCAACAGGGCAGTCCGTACCCCCGGCCGACAGACCTCCCCTACCCCGCCCTTCCCGAGGTGGTGCACTCACGCCCTCCTCCTACCCCCTCTCGCGTCGGTGGCAGTGGACCGGACCTGGGCGGGGACGGTGGCCATCCGGTGCACGCAGATGGCCAGCCCGGGGCTGCTGGGCCGGATCCGGGCCCGGGAAGAGGCCCCCCTGGTGGGCCGGCTGGAGGTGGTCGACCGGGTGCCCGGCCCGGGCCAGGTGGTGGACTTCCAGGCGACCCCCGGGTACAGCTCGGTCACCAACGAGAACCAGTACCGCTGGCAGGTGGCCTTCGCCGAGCGGGACCTGGTCGAGCGGGGCAAGTCCGTCGTCGAGGTCTGTTCCGCCCCCGCCCCCGCCACCACCCCTGCCCCTGCCCCTGCCCCTGCCGCCCGTCGCCCGCTCATCCTGGCCGCGCGATTTCGGTTGGGGTGGGGGGGTTGGTGGGCGCCACGGGCAGATCACGTACACCTACAAGACCCGGGTGGCCTATTGAGGCGCCCACGGACTCCCGGGGCCGATGGGGGGAGGTTGGACTTTTGGACTTTGGACTTTTACATTTTGCGGTTGTTGTTTTGGGCACGGACAGGGCAGCAATGACAGCGCCGTGCGCAAGAGAGACCCCAAAAGAAATGAAGAGCCCGAGAGGAGCCCGAGAGGAGCCCGAGAGCAGAGCAGAGCAGAGCAGAGCAGAGCAGAGCAGAGCAGAGCAGAGCAGAGCAGAGCAGAGCAGAGCAGAGCAGAGCAGAAGAGCAGAGCAGAGCAGAGCAGAGCAGAGCAGAGCAGAGCAGAGCAGAGCAGAGCAGAGCAGAAGAGCAGAGCAGAGCAGAGCAGAGCAGAGCAGAGCAGAGCAGAGCAGAGCAGAGCAGAGAAGAAACGAAACCCCAAACGGGAAGCCCAATCGAGAGTGGGAGGGGAGGGATGAGGAGAAGGGATGAGGGAGGAGGAGGGAGAGCAGCCTGCAAGATGGGAGCGAGCGAAATAAGGCAGGGGCCGCCGCCTCCTCGGACCAGGCGCAGGCGCAGGCACGGCACGCCCCACAAAAGAAGACCCGCGCCAAAGGAGAAGTAGAGAGAGGGGGGGAAGACCACAAGCGGAGGGAAGGAGGAGGAGGAGGAGGAGGGGAGGCACAAACGGGGCCCCGGAAAGTCCGCGGGGGCGGGGCGGGGCGCTATTGGACGGTGCAGCGGCACTGGCCGGCCTCTCTCTGGCGGGCCATCTCCGAGACGGTCGTCCACGACTCGGGGTCCAGACCCTGCCCAGCAGCCCGATGGCGGGCGGGCGGCCCAACGAGAGAGGCTGGGTCAGGCCCAGCGGCGGGAGGGGCGGGAGGGCGCGGGAGGGCGGGTGGGGCGGGGCAGGTGGGGGTGGGGCGAGGCGGGGCGGACCTGGCCGGGGTTAGGCAGGCTGCGGGCCAACCGCTCGGCCGTGGCGCGGGGCTCCTTGCTGATGTACAGGAAGAGCCGCGGGATGGGCGACCGCGGGGTGGGCCCGGGGGCGGCCGGGGGCGGGGGGCCGCACCGGGCGGCCTCGTCGCGGGCCTGGCCGATGAGCCGGTCGAGTTGGTGCTGGTGGCGGAGCGGCTCGAAGGCGCCCCCGCTGGTCAGCAGGCGCACCAACAGCGGAAACCCGTACTGGGCGTGCAGGTAGACGTACAGCGCGTAGAGCGAGTACCCGTACTGGTTGAAGGGCGGCGGGTCGGCCGGGCTCGGGAAGACCTGCATCGGCATGGGCGGGCGGGCGGGTGGGCGGGTGGGAGGTGGTCGGCACCCAGCTCGTGGGGCCGGGGCCGGGCTGGGCTGGGCTGGGCTGGGCTGGGCTGGGGCTGGGCTGGGCTGGGCTGGGCTGGGCTGGGCGGACCTCGATGTAGTAGTCGCGCAGCTGGCGGCTCATGCGGCAGCGCAGCTGGATGAGGAGGCCCGTCCCGGGGACCCGTGCCGGCCCGCCGGCCCCGGTGATGGGCGGCTGCAGCTCGGTCAGGTCGCCCTCGGCCTCGGGGGCCCCGGGCGGGGCGCCCAGCCCAAGCCCCGTGGGCGGCGGGGCGGGCAGGTCGTGGGCGTAGTCGAAGAGGCGCTTCTGCAGTTCCATCCGCTGGCGCCGCTCGGCGTCGGCGTCGGCGCGCAGCTTCTCGAAGCGCCGCTGCAGCTCGTCCATGCCCTCTGCTCACATCCACACACGCCCACACACGCCCACACGCCCACGCCCACACACGCCCACATACGCCCACACACGCCCACACGTCCACACGCCCACACGCCCACACGCCCACACGCCCACACGCCCACACGCACCACGGGCCGCCCATGCCACGAGGGTGAGGCGTGCCAGGGGGCAACGGGGCAGAGGGGCAACGGGGCACAAGGAGCCAAGGGGGGGATCAGATGAGGGGAGCATGCGGGGGTGGGTGGGTGCGGCCAGACGCTGGAGGGCCTCCCGGGCCAGGGCGGCGGCGGCCAGGTCGGCGCTTGCCTGCTCGCGGGCCAGCCGGGTGGCCGTCAGCTGCTGCTGGGCCTCGCCGAGGGCCGCCTGGGCCTCGACCATGCCCGCCTGGGCCTCGGCCATCCCCTGGCGGGCCGCCTCGAGGTCGCGCAGGGCCTGGGCCTGCTGGGCCCGGGCCGCGTGCAGGTCGCGGTCGCTCTGGGCCTGCTGGGCGCGCCCCTCACGCAGGGCCGCCTCCAGGTGGGCGCACTCGGCCTCCAGGGCCCCCTGCCGCTGCTGCTCCTGTGTGCGTGCGTGTGTGCGTATGTGTGGCGGGAGCCCGGGGCCACGGCGTATGTGTGGCGGGAGTCGGGGTGAGCGCCCGGGGCCACGGCGGGCCACGGGGTGGCGGGGGTGCGGCGGGGGCGTGGCGGGGTGGCGTGGCGTGGCGGGGGCGGACGGTGCTCTTGAGGTGCTCCACCTGGGAGGTGAGGAAGGCCACGTGCGAGCGGAGCATCTCGGCCTCGCTGCGGGCGCCGCCCCCGCTGCCGTCGCTGCCCGAGCCGCTGCGTGGGCTCTGCTCGACGGCCAGCGGGACGGAGTGCTCCACCAGCCGGCTGCGGGCCGAGGTGGGGGCCGGGCTGGCGGTGAGGGTCTTGGGGAGCATCTGGGCCGAGTCGAGCAGCTGGGCCAGCCGGAGCGGGTCCCGGGGCAGCGAGCCCATCCGCACCGAGGTCAGCGCGGCCGCCAGGGCGCTCGTGTCGGCCGCCGAGATGGTCGCCTGGCGCTGGTGCACCGCGGGGGGTGCCACGAAGACGCCCCCAGGCTCGGCCTCAGCCCCCGGGGGCGGGGTGGGCGTCAGGCGCCCCGGCGGCCCGGCCTGGGGCTGGGCCTGGGGCTGGGCCTGCTGGGGGGGCAGGGCGGCGCTGGAGGCGCGTGCGGGGCTGGTGCCGCGGAGGGGCGGGGTGGTCGATGCGGGGCTCAGCCCCAGCGGGGGCGTGGCCGAGCGGGCGGGGCTCGTGGGCGGGCTGCTGGCCCCCGTGGTGGCGGCCGAGGGCGCCGGGCTCGGCCGGGCCGCCACAGAGGGCGACCGCAGCAGCGGGGTGGGGGTGGGGGTGGTCGCGGGGCCGCCGCCCCGGGCCTGACGCCAGTCGAGGAACTGGGGGGCAGGGGGCAGGGGGACAGGGGGACAGGGGGACAGGGGACAGGGGACAGGGGACAGGGGGACAGGGGGACAGGGGACAGGGGACAGGGGACAGGGGGACAGGGGGACAGGGGGGACAGGGGGACAGGGGGACAGGGGACAGGGGACAGGGGACAGGGGACAGGGGACAGGACGGGGGGACAGGGGACAGGGACAGGGGACAGGGGACAGGGGACAGGGGACAGGGACAGGGGACAGAGGACAGGGACAGGGGGACAGGGGACAGGGACAGGGGGACGGGGGACAGGGGAGGGGGGAGGAGGTCGGTGTGTGTGTGTGTGTGTGTGGGGGCGGACCCTGAGCTCCTGGATCTGGACGGCCTTGCAGGTCGGCCTCCTCAGGCGTCATCCGGCTGTCCACAGGCGGAGGCCCCAGGTGACCATCGCAGGACATGGGGCATGGGGCAGGGGCAGGGGCAGGGCAGGGGCAGGGGCAGGGGCAGGGCAGGGGCAGGGGCAGGGGCAGGGGGGGCAGGGGCAGGGGCAGGGGCAGGGGCAGGGCAGGGGCAGGGGCAGGGGCAGGGGCAGGGGCAGGGGCAGGGGAGCGGACCCTCGGGCGCGTGGGAGGCTGAGGGTGGACGAGAGGAGGCACAGCCGCTCGGCGTTCTGGCGGGCCTCGGGGGCCTTCGTGCGCAGCTCCTGCAGGAGCGCGTCTCGCAGCTTGGTCACTGCGCCCACACGCATGCCCCCCGTCATGACGCCCCACCCAGCCCACATGCCCCGTGAGGACACGAGGGCCCGTGACCAACGGCAGGCAGATCCCAGAGACAGCGACAGCGACAGAGACAGCGGCAGGGGCAGCGGCAGGTGCGGGGTGGTGGGCATGGAGGCGGGACGGACGCACGGAGAGCGAGTAAACCGAGCCGAGGGGCGCCCCGTCGGCCCCGCGGCCGCCGATGATGTAGAGGTGCCGGTTGGCCAGCAGGCAGGCGTGCCCGTCGCGGGGGGGCGGCTGGGCGCCCGTGACGGTGGGCTGGGACCAGGCCAGGGTCTCGGTGTCCAGCAGGGGCAGGTCCTGGAGGGCCTCGCGGCTCGAGCGGCCCCCCCAGACGAAGATCCGCGTGCCCACCAGCACCCCCGTGTGGCCCCAGCGGGGCGTCGGGTCCCGGCCCGAGGTCGTCACGGCCACCCAGGCCCACCGCTCTGCACCCGCCCGTCCCAACAGCCGGGCAGGGGTCGGGGTGAGGGGCGTGGTGGTGGGGTCGTGAGGGACGGGGCGGTGCATGGCCGGCAGGGGGCGGGCGGGGGGGCGGGGCGGACCCATGTCCAGGCAGGCCAGCTCGCCCATGCAGGTGCCCGGCCCGGCCGAGCCGCCCCAGATGAACAGCCGCGACCCGACCGCAACCGCGCAGTGCCCGTACCGCGGCCGGCACCCTGCACCGTTCCGATCAGGTCATGGGCGGGGCGGGGCATGGGCGGGGCGGGGCATGGGCGGGGTGAGGCGGGCGGGGCGTGGTATGGCGGCGGGGGCTGGGGGGGCGGACCGGGGTTCTCGGCGGGCGGGGCGGGCGAGGTGCCTGTGGTGCCGGCCGGGCGGACGGGGACGGGCGGGTGCTCCCACCGCCCCGTGGCTGCGGGTCGGGCCAGAGGTCGGCATCAGGCCAGAGGTCGGCATCGAGGGATGAATGGTTCGGCCGGCCAAGCGGCCAAGGCGGGTGGGGGGGTGCGGCTGGGGGGTGCGGGTGGGGGTGCGGACCGATGTGGAAGCAGTGCACGTCGCCCAGTGGGGCCCCGGCCGCGTCCCGGCCGCCGAAGATGACCAGGCAGCCCTTGTACAGCGTGCAGCTGTGTCCCATCCGGGCGCAGGGCGGCTCCGTGGCTGGGAGCGACGGGCATGGGGTGACGGGCATGGGGCGACGGGCATGGGGGTTGGCATGGGGTGGCGGGCATGGGGTGGCGGGCATGGGGCGACGGGCATGGGGTGGCGGGCAGACGGGCATGGGGGACAGGGGAGGGGCGACGGACGGTGGGACGGGTCGAGGGCGACCAGCTGCCACCGGCGGGTTGCTGAGGGGCCCAGAGGGGAGCGGAGCCGGGCGTGGTGATGGCGCATCCAAAGGGGAGCGGAGCCGGGTGAGGAGCCAGCAGGTGGGGGGTGGGGGGTGGGGGGTGAGGTTTGGGTGGCGGCCGCGGAGGGGGCGCGGGGCATGGGCTGCTGCTGCGGACCGCGCTCGTAGCAGAACAGGTCGGGCGGGCAGAGGGCGCGGAAGCCCTCGGGCCCAGGGCTGCGGGCGCCGCCCCAGACGTAGAGGCGCCCCTCGTGGGCGGCCATGGCGTGCTGGGTGCGCCGCCCCGGCAGGCAGGGCCCGAGGGGGACCACCTGCTCCCAGGCCAGCGACTCTGCGCCCCGCCGCCGCCCCGCCCAGAGGGTGAGGGGGCCGCCGCCGCCGCCGCGAGGGCGGACAGGGACGGGGATGCGAGGCGGGGGCGGGGATGGCATGCAAGGCGGGGGCAGAAGGGAGCGGACCGGGGTCGAAGAGGTGCATGCTCTCACAGCAGCCCTGGGCGTCCTCCCCCCCGTAGAGGACCAGCCGGGGCCCCGCGTTGACCAGGCTGGCCAGGGCCTGGGGCGAGCTGTGGATCAGGGCCAGGGTCATGGTCTCGGGCGGGGCCGGGGTGGTCGCGCCCCCCCGGGTGGGGTCGGCCCCCTCGGCGGGCAGCTGGAGCCCCGGGGGCGGCCCCAGCAGCACGGCCCGCATGTCCCACCGGGGGCTGGGCGCCTGCTCGTTGTCCCGCGTGTCCAGCCGCTCGTACGACATCGAGTCTGCACCACCACCACCACCACCACCACCGCCACCGCCACCGCCACCACCGCCACCGCCACCGCCACCGCCACCGCCACCGCCACCCCGCGCCGCGCCGCGCCGCGCCGCCCCCGTGAGGACCAGTCGGCTGTGAGGAGCGGGTCCCAGGGGGGCGGGAAGGGCCGGGAAGGCGGGGCTGACCGGCCAGGGACTTGTGCTCCTCGGCCTGCTTGAGCTGCTCGACAAGCTCCGTCACGGCTGCCAGCCACTCGTCCCGCTCCTGCGGCCGGGCCGGGGCAGGGCAGGAAGGGGAGGGGAGTGGAGGGAGGGAGGGAGGGAGGGAGGGAGGGAGGACGGGGGGAAGGGGAGCAGAGTCTGAGCCCTGCCTGCCATACTGCCGGGGGCGCTGTGGGGCACTGTGGGGGGCGGGGCGGCGCAGCGCGGACCTGGACGGATGGCGCCCAGACGGCCACCTTGCGCGGGGTGCGGGTGGGCCCCAGGATGCGCACCCCGCCCCCCGGGGGCGCCTCGGCCCGGGCCTCCACCCCGCACAGCTCGAAGCAGGTCGCTGCACGGCCACAGCCACGCCCCACCCCATCCCACCCGTGGGCGGACCCCCCCAGTTCGGTGTCATCGCAGCCAATGGGCCGGATGGCGGGGGCGATGCCAGGGGCAGCCGCTGGGCCTCCGCGGGGGGGCCAGGCAAGCAACGGGCGGGGAGGGCCGGGGGGCCAGGCGAGCAGCGGGCGGGGAGGGCCGGGGGGCCACAGGGCGGACGGTCGGCGGGTGCGGGGAGGGCCACCGAGAATGTGGTGATGCCCACCGCGTCGCGGAAGCTGTGCCGGCGGCCCTTCCGCTTGGCGAAGACCAGCACGTCGGTGAAGGCGAAGCAGGTGTGCGTCCAGCCGGCGGCCGGGGTGCCGCGCAGCTTGGCGGCCTTCTTGGGATCCCGCGAGCAGGGGCCCTCCCGGATGAAGCGCCGGTGGGGCGCAATCAGCAGCTGCCCCCCCCCCCCCCCGACCGACCCGACACGACCCGACCGGAAGCGCGACGAGGATATGCCGCGATGAGCAGGGGGCCGAGGGGGCCGAGGGGGGCCGAGGGGGGCCGAGGGGGGCCGAGGGGGGCCGAGGGGGCCGAGGGGGCCGAGGGGGCAGCGGGGCCGACCTCGCACCCGTCGAGGCGGCTCTGGATGTCGAAGACCCGCTCGAGGTTCTCGGCCTGGCGGGCACGCTCGTTGACGTACTGCGCCGTCTCGGAGATCGTCTCAAGCGCCTGCCGGCCACGAAGACGGTCAGCGAGCAACGGGTCAGGGGCACGTCATGGCGTGGGCGTGGGCGTGGGCGTGGGCGTGGGCGTGGGCGTGGGCGTGGGCGTGGGCGTGGGCGTGGGCGTGGGGGGCGGGGGACCTTCTTGAGGAAGAAGCAGTCGGCGTGGCGGGGCGGGGTGTACTTGATGAGCTCCTTGAGGAGCAGCTTGTAGCGGGGGATCCGCTGGATGGGCGTCACCAGGAAGCTGGGCAGGTCGGGCTCCCCCAGGCCCGCGGCCGTCTCCAGGGTCTCCTGCACCCCCACCAGGCACCACCACCAGGCACCCCCACCAGGCACCCCCACCAGGCACCCCACCAGGCACCCCCACCAGGCACCCCCACCAGGCACCCCCACCAGGCACCACCACCAGGCACCCCCACCAGGCACCACCACCAGGCACCCCCACCAGGCACCACCACCAGGCACCCCCACCAGGCACCACCACCAGGCACCACCAGGCGCGGCCCCGTGACGGAGAGAGGTGAGCCCAAGGGCCGGTGCGACGGCTGAGGGCACAAGGGCCTGCATCGACCAGGGCAAGCAATCCCGGCGCACATGGGCTCACGCCCGGAACGAGGGCAGGGTGCATGCCCGGGGCCGGGCGGGGGCGGACCTTGACGAACTGCACGAAGGGGCGGCACTTCTGCAGGCGGGTCAGGGTGAAGAGAGCCTTGTTGTAGTTGTTCACGTACTGGGCGTACGTCCGCAAGAAGGGCGCCTGCGCAGCCGACCGCCCGTGCCCACCGTGACCACTCGGTGACTGAGCCGGCGGCAGAGGGCCGGGGCGGGGGGCGGAGGGGGGCGGAGAGCGGAGAGCGGAGGGCGGAGGGCGGAGGGCGGGGCGGAGAGCGGAGAGCGGAGGGCGGAGGGGGGCGGAGAGCGGAGGGCGGACGAGCTCCAGGAAGACATCGCCGATGATGGGCACGAATGCCCAGCCGTCCCAACGGGTCTCCAGGGTCTTCAGAAGCTCCGAGTTGTACCCCAGGATGGCCGGAACCCTGCCGGGGGTAGGGTGGGAGGGGAGACCGTGCGGAGCAGAGGGGTGAGGAACGTGCGCCGCTCGGGGTGGACGCTCCAGTTGGCCATCTTCGTCGCCTTGGCAGACCCGGAAAAGATGCTTCTGTGATCTTCTTGGTTCAAGATCTTCTCCAACGGGACCGCGAATGCGTCCCGAAGCGCTCGCAAATGCAGAACATAGGAACGTTCGGTCTCGAGAATCTCCCGAACAATATGATTGCGGTGAATCATCCTAGGTGGCACGAGTGAGAAAGGCGACTGGAACGCAAGGCCGACCTCTGATATTCCTCATTGTTTTTCAAGTGAGAGACTGTTCGCCAACGCCGGAAAAGAGATTGGAGAACGATGACACTTTTTATGGTCTTCGGATCCGATGACAGGGGCCTCGTCTCCATTGGGGGCAGAAGACGAATCGAAATAAGATGAGAAGAAGAGAACCTATATATCCCAGGGTTTTGTTACCAATTCCCCACACGATTCACGTCGCAAATCATTCATATTTCTCCCCGAAAAAAGATGGGGGAAGACGCAAATAATAATGATATCATCGCTCGAGCTGCTGCACATGAGAACTATATGGAAGTGGGGTCAGAACCCTCCGGGCGGGGGTCAGTCGTGGGCGGAGCCGCGGTGGTAGAGGTAGAGGTGGTGGGTGGAGCTGCTGCGGCTGTGGTGAGGTTAGCAGGAGCTGGTGGTGGGGAAGAAGAGATGGGATCGGAAGAGGAAGAAGCGGCGGCTTCCTGGATGGTGCGCTTTTGCTGGCCCTTGTCCACCTGCGCGCCCGCCCAAAGAGATCCCGCCCAAGAGGACCGTGAGCAATCAAAGGGGCCCCGGGAATGAGGGCGGACCTCCTTGACGAGCCACCGAAAGGCGTCCAGGACGCCGTTGCCCAGGAGGGCCGACACCCGGAGCAGCCGGAAGGGCCGGTGGGGGTCCCACTCGGCCGGCTCGATGCCCATGGCGCGAGTGACGACGTTCAGCTGGGCGCACTCGGGCAGGTCGCACTGTTCGGGGGGAAGGGTGAGTCGCCAGGGGGGCACTCGGCAGAGGGCAGACTTTGTTGACGAGGAACAGGAAGGGGGAATGTTCAAGCGATGGGGCGCTCACGACTCTGTGAAACCTGCTCAAACAATTCGGATGAGGTGGTTCGACCCCGCCAGGGAACAGACACCTCCTTGGCCTCCTCAAAATGGGGAGGGTAGGCCCCATCCAAGACCCAAACAACAGCGGCAACGTCAGGGAAATGATAATCCCAATAGGGCCGGAACCCCTGTGATGGAGAGAAGGGAAAGGGAATGGAAAGTGAATGTGGTGACCACAAGAGACAGACCTTTTCCCCGCCCATATCGATGATGACAGCATCACGACCAAACATTTTCAGTCGATCTGATTGTGCTTGGAGATCAAAAAGAATTGACCAGAATTCGCGGACCCATGTTTTGACCCAGAGTTGGTGGCGGTGGTTTGTCAAGCGGGAGTTTACTTTTTTTTGGATCCAACAGCGACCCGATGCGCAACATTGTGGTTGTTTTCCCACTGTTTTGAAGTCCCAGGATCAAAATTTTGATCTCTGGTTTCGGAAAGCAGCACCCCATCAAGGGAGGAAAAGAGAACCGCTCTGAGTGGAGGTCGCCAGGGTCTTTGTTTAGTTTTCGATTTCTCTTCCTTTGGGAGGTACGATGGCTGAAACTCGTCTTTACCGTGTTCGGTACCCATTCTCTGGAACCGAAGCCAACCAATTGACTGTCAAGAAAGACGATATTGTCCAAGCTTCAGGTGTGTACAATTTCTGCTCCGGTTTGCCTCATTCTTCTGGCAGCCTCGGCGAACCTGAAGGAAGACTGGCTTCTCGTGGAGACCACAAAGACTCCCAAACTCCGTGGCTACATCCCCACCTGTTTGTCATCCGTTTTTTCCTTTTTCTTGCTCACCACCATTTTTTTGGGGGGGACGCAGCTTACGTGAAACCCTTTGTCTCAGAGAAGCCGCCTTTGACTGCCTCCACTCCCGCTGCATCAGTCTGTTCGCCATAGGCTTTCGGCTCTCACATTCATTCCGCCCTTGCAGACGACCGCTCCTCCTTCCACGGTTGGTGGCACTCCCATGGTCCCCTCGAGCCCCGCTGTTGGTGCTTCTTCGGGTATCTCCGCGGTCCTGGCCGCCGCGACCCCGATGGGCTCCGTCCTGGCCTCCACCCCCCGCCGCACGCCCCGCCTGGGGGCCGCGGCCGGCCTGCTGGGAACGCAGGGCCCCCTGCCCATGCCCATGCCCTCGGCCTCCCGACCCCGTGTCCTCAGCCTGCCCCAGCCAACTCCCCAGTCGGAGACGCTGGCCGAGTGCCTCGCCCGGCACGACGCCGAGTTCAAAGGGCGCGCCAAGACCCGCGACGAGGCCGCCGCGAACATCCAGGGGGGCCTTGGCCGGGCCGGCCACAACCTGACCACGGCCCGGGACCACCTGCACAACTTGGCCCAGCGAGTGGCCGAGCTGCAGGGCTTCTTCGCGGCCGAGTCGGCCAAGATCAACGAGAAGTTCAACCTCCAGCAGGCCTCCCTCATCAAGAGCGCCCTCCTCAGGCCCAGCCCTGCCCCGGCCGGTCTGACGGCGCCCCCAATGGATGGGCGGCGGGACGGCTCGCTTGCCTCCTCGGCTGCCCGTGCCCCCCTCCCCCTCCCCCCCCCCCCCCCCCGTCCGAGCCCCTCGTGACCGTCTGCTCGTGCCCTTGCGCGCAGCCCTGACGGCCGGCCCCGCCCCGAGCCCGGCCGCGAGCCCCCGGGGATCCGTGTCGCCCCTCCGCTCGCCAGCCGATCCCTCCCCCAGGAGCAGCGTCATCGGCCGCCCCGCCCCGAGCTCCACGCCCCGTTCGCTGTCCCCCTCACCGTCGCCCCTGATGCGCGGTCTGTCCTTGTCGCCCCAGGGCGGCTCCCCCGGATCGCTGACCTCCCCCATCACCCCGCCCCTCCGCAGCCGGCCTGGGCTCGCCGTCCCAGCCCCAGGGCCCCTCGTCGGCCACCCCGGCCTCGTCGGGGGCCGTGGGCCCATCGCCGAGCGGGTGGCGCTCCTCGTCGCCCTTCCGCTCGGCCCCGGCCTCGGCCCCCCCGCCCGCCACCAGCGGCGGCATGGCCCTCGCCATGGGGCTGGGACCCTTCGGCAGCTCGGCCGCCCCGCCCGCCGGGGGCATGGGCATGGGCATGAGCACGGGTCTGGGCATGGGCATGGCCGGCCCGGGGCTGGGCCTGTCGGGGGCGCGGACCTCGCCCCGGCCCATGACCTCGCCCCGGCCCATGGGGTCGCCCCGCTACGGGAGCTCGCCCCTCGCCGCCCCCTCTGGTTCGGACCTTTAAATCTTAACCTGGGTGGGGCCTGTGTCCTCCCCCCCAGCCCCGGCCCCTTCGCGGGCCCCGCGTGTATGATTATCCTCCCCATCCCCCTCGGCCCCCCCGGCCCCCAACAAGTGCTGCGATCGCCTCGCGTGGTGGTGGTGGTGGTGGTGGTGTCGGTTGAGTTACTTGCGGGGCACCAGGAAGGGCCGCTCGGGCAGGTGGGCCCCCGCGTGGGCGGAGGCCGTGACGAAGTCGGGCCGGACGATCTTCAGGCCGGGCGTCTCCCGCAGGGCCGCCGAGAAGTCGGGGCACCAGGCGGCCTCGGTCAGGCAGTGGGTCGTGGCCTCGCTCAGCCCGCAGTGGGCCTTCCTGCTCCCGCACGCCCCCGTCGGCCCGACCTGGGTGAGGTCCCATCCCATCCCATCCCCGGCAGCCAGCCGCCGCCTGACCCGTCCCGGGGAGCTCGAGCAGGAGGGGCCGGACGGACCCCCCGCCGGCCTTGATGAGGGCCGTCAGCCGGTCGGCCAGCCCGGGGCTGGTCACCTTGTACAGGTGGAAGACCAGCCCCTCGAAGGGCCGCCCGCTGCTCCCCGCCAGCCCCGCCGCCGCTGGGGGGGCCGCTGGGGCCGAAGCCGACGGGTCCCCCTCAGCTCCGCCCAGAATGGCCGCCTCGGAGGGGTCCTCGCCCCCGGCCCGGCTGGCCTCCTCCCCGTCAACGTCCCCCTGCCGTGGCCGGGGCGGCTCGTCGGGGGGCCCGGCCGGCGAGCGGGGCGGGGAGGCGCCCCCCGTCTTTGGGGCGCTTCCTAACGAGCCGCAAGCAGCCGGCCGGATGAGGACGCGGGCCAGGCAGGCAGGGGATGGCGGGGCAGCCAAGAGGAGCTGGGCGGGGCAGGCAGGGGGTGGAGGTGGTGACGGGGGGCAGGGGGGACGACTGGGGATAGGCGGGGCGGCATGCGGGCCTCGGCGCCTCTCGACCAGCGCCCTGAAGGAGGCGTCCAGGGCCCCGACCGAGAGGGGCTTCGGCTTGCGGGTGGCCGCGGCCCGGGCCGGGGCGACCGTCCTGTCGGCGGGCCCCTCGTCGGGGTCGTCGTCCAGGAAGGCCGCCCGCCCCAGGGCCGTCACTGCTCCCTGGACCGCCGCCGCCGCCCGGGCCGGGGCGGGCAGCAGCTCCGGGGAGGGCGGCCCCCCAGGGGACGGCGCCCGGGCCGGGGTGGCGAGGCGGGTGAGGACGGCACTGGCCCCAACCCGCCGCCGCCGCCGCCGCCGCACATCCCCAGACAGGCGAACTCGTCATGGGGCGGCGATCGATTGGGGTCATCCCCTCTGGGCGGGACATCTGGGGCGGCGGTCGCAGAGCGGGGGATGGGGGGGGGGGGCTGAGGGCAACCGAGGGGGCGGGCGGACGAATCAGGGCGGGGCCGTCGGGCAGCCGGGGGTCGGGGCGACTGCGCTTCAGGCGCGCTGCCGCCTCCCCGTCGCCTGTTGGATCGCCAGGGGGAGCCGCCACACGGGCGGCCGGCACGTCGTCCGAGGGGCCCGCCGCGGGGCGGCCACTTCTGGGGGCTGCGGGGGCGGGGACGGTGGTGCCGCCCCCTTGGCGGCCCTCTTCTCCTCGTCGCGCTGGCGCTTGCGTTCGGCCCGGCGGAGGGCCTCCCGGTCGATGACGTTGCCCTGGGGGTCGATGTCCTCGGCCGGGATGCCGTCCTCCAGCAGCCGGGCCCGCCGCCGGGCGATCTCGTCCCCCTGCCGGTCGGCCGCCTCGCGGGCCCGGTCGGCCTCCTGCAGTCACGTCGCCCCGGCCCCCAACCCAACCCCACCCCCACCCGGGGCCGCGAGAGGAAGGAGGAAGGGGGGAGGCTGTTGGTACGGGCGGGCGGGGCGGGCGGGCGGGGCGGGCGGGCGGGCGGGCGGGGGGGGGAGGGAGGGGGAGGGGAGGGGGGAGGGGGGGAGGAGGAGGAGGGGGCGACCAGGGACCATCTTCAGGAAGCGGCGGCCCTCGGCGACCACGTCGAGCTCGTCCTCGTCGAGCTGCAGCCGCGGGTAGCGGCGCCCGCCACGCTCTCGACCATCCCGGTCCCCCGCGGCCCCGGCCCCGGGACGGCGGTCATCATCGACCTCCTCGATCTGGTCGCCCCCGTCCTCGTCGCCCTCACGCCCCTCCTCGTCGCCCTGGGGCCCTCCGTGGGCCGGGGCCGGGGCCGGGGCCGGGGGCTGGTCATGCTGCTGGGACTGGCTGTCGGCCCGCGAGGGCAGGGGGTGTCCGAACCGGTAGGGCCCCTCGTCGAGGCGCCGCCGGCTGCGGTGGCAGTCGAGGAGCCACTCCCGCCGCACGATCTGGCCCCCCTTGGCTGCGGCCGGGTGCCCCACCGCCAGCCGAGCAGGCGAGAAGGGGGGAAGGATCAGAACCGGGTCGGGGGGCGGCCGAGGGGCGGCGGCCAAGGGCTGCGGGGCGGACCGGAGACCTCGCGGTACTTGGGGGTGTTGGCGAAGTGGCACACCAGATGGGTCGCCTCGGGCGTCCTGCCCCGCCGTCATGGAGCCCCCCATCCCCATGAGGACACAGGACGACGTGCGGCGATGGCGGGGCCGGCGGGGCAGGTAGGGTCGGGAGGGGTAGGGTCGGGAGGGGTAGGGAGGTAGGGGAGGGAGGTAGGGGAGGGAGGTAGGGGAGGGAGGTAGGGGGAGGTGGGGAGGGAGGTAGGGGGTCGCGGACCAGTCGCGGAGCCAGGTGGCGCCCATGTTGCAGGCCAGCTTTCGGAGGTCGCCCCGCTCGGGGTTCTCGAAGCCGCTCAGCACAAAGCGCACCCCGTCCTGCGCCCCGCCCCGCCACAGCGCCACCACAGGTCCCACGGCTCCACAGATGAAGGTCGGCGCCCCAAAGTGGCCCCGGGCTTGCCCAGGGGGGCCGAGCCGCGCCCAGACCAGCACATGGGCCAAGCCATCCCGCCCCGTGGTGTCCCCCGCCCCCTCGGCGGCCCGGGGCCGGTCGACGGCGGGCGGTGCCGCCGGGCCTGTGGGGAGACGGGGAGGGGCCGGGGCCGGGGGCCCAGGCGGCAGGGCGGCGGGGCCGTCGTCCGGGCCGGCCGGGTCGTCCTCGTCGAGGGCCAGGAAGCCCCGCCGGGCCGCAACGGGCGACCCGAGGCCGGCCGTGCTGATGCTCGTCACTAGCCGTGCCGGGGCCCCCGAGGGCCTCGTGGCGCTAGCGGCAGTGGCGACAGAAGCAGGAGCGGAGGCTGCGGGCCCAGGAGAGGCGGGGGAGGGTGCCGGGCGCGGGGGCGGCGACGCGCGGGAGGGGCGGACGGGCGAGGGGCTGCGGGGCGGGGCGGGGGGCGGCACGTGGATGGTCAGGGTCCGCCGGGGCGGGGCCGGGGGCGCTGCCACCTCGGGGGCATCGTCTGAGGGGCAAGAGAGAGCCCCGCCGCAACGAAGCCCACTGAGCGGGCGCCGATGGGACCTGGGGGGACCAGGGACCGGGGGCGAGGGCCCAGGGCAGGAGGGAGCGATGCGGGGGGGGGGGCGGACCGGGCATGGTGGGCGGCACGGCGTCGCGGTCCTCCTCCGCGGCGATCGTTGGCGCGACGCCGCCGTCTCCCCCGGCGGGCGGGCCCTGCTCGTCACTGGCGAACGATGGCCGAACGGTCATCGTCATTCTCGCCGGGGCCGCCGGCTCGGGGGAGCGGGAGACCCCACCCGCGGGGCTGCTGCGGGCGGGGGAGCGCATCATCTGGGCCAAGGTCATTCCCTTCTGTGGGGCACAAAAACAAAAGGCATGAGGTTGGCTGGGGGCACGCGGGCCTTGTTGGCGGGGAGCTCCTTGGGATGGGGCAGGGTCAGGCTGATCGAGGCCAGCCCGATGGGCTGGTCGCAGGCGAACGGCATCGAGCAGTGCACCCGCAGGATGCCCCACCGCTGCTCGGCGATGTGCGGTGTCAGCCGGGGCACCGTGATCCCGCCTGGCGGGGGCGGGTTGGGACCGTCGGGCAGGACTGGATGCCCGCCCGTCCCCACGGTCAAGGCGACCACTTCGGATCCTCGAAACCGAATGACATGCGCACAGACCAAAGTTCCGGGTCCGATTCCGATTGGTGCCGGCCTTCGCTTCGGCCATGGTCATCAACGAGCTGGTGGGAAGCAGGGTCTCCATTCGGTCGGTGCTCCAGCCTTCCTGTCCGACGCTGAGCTCAATAAATGCCGATCCCGCGTTCACAATCCGAATCGCCTCGAAGGACGCGGGCGGAGTGATTTTCAGGAGAAGTTCGGCGTTTTTTTCTCGGATGGGGGTCTGCCAAATCCGGAATTCTTCAGGAAGCAGGACATTGCTGGCAGGAGATGAGTCTTGTTGTGAAGACCACTGAAGGAGTTCGACTGTATACTGAGACGGCGAAGAAGAGGCCAGTTGGTGGGTTCAAATTTCGAATCAAAGAAGAGTCGGGCTGGACAGGGCCGTTGGACGCTTCTGGGCGTTCCGAATTCCTCGTGCTTTTTTGGAAACTCGATTGCTCTTGTCATTGAACAGAAAAGCAGGAAACCACAAAACAGAAACAAGCCGAGAAAAAGAGAGAGCGCTCATTGAAGGGCTGGGGAAAAAGGAAAGGCAGATCACCCGACCTGCAAACGAAATAACTATCGAAGAAGCGTTTGGCACGCGGGAACGCTCGTTGCGTTGTCCCGAGGAGAGCCACCTGGTGGCGGTGGTGGTGGGGCGGAGTAGTCCGGGGGAGGCAGGCAAGGCGGGGCGCGGGAGAGGGACCTCCTGTGGAGGATCAGGGCCGGGAGGGCCGGCAGCCGGTCGAGCAGCACCGGGCTGCGCGCCTGGGCCTGGGCCTGGGCCTGGGCCTGGGCCTGGGCCTGAGGCTGGGGGTGTCGCGGGTCGGGCGGGGCGGGGTTCGGGAAGGGCGGGGGTTCGTCGAGGGCGCCGAGGGTCGGGCCGAACGCGCCCGGGGTCAGGGGCGGGGTGAAGGCCCCCGGCTCCAGGCGAGGCGAGGAGCCCGTCGAGGTGGAGGTGGAGGTGGAGGTGGAGGTGGAGGGCGACCCGGGCGGGGTCAGAGCCGTGGCCGTCAGGAGGGCCGTGGGCGAGAGGGGGGCCGGGGCCGCCGGGCCCTCGAGGCCGCCCGCCGTGGGGGGCAGCTCCACGATGCCCCGGGCGGTCTGGCGGAAGGTCAGCGAGACGGCCAGGACCCGCTCCAGCCGGCCCCGCAGCTGGGCCGACTGGGTCTGGGCTCGGGCCAGCTGGCGGCGGAGGGCCTGCACCTGGCCCAGCAGGGCCGCGTTCTGGCGGGCGAGCCCCGCCTGCCCCTCGGCCGCCAGCAGGGCCGCCGCGCGGTGGCGCAGCGACCAGGGAGCCCCTGGCCCGGGGGTGAGCGGCGCCCTGGGCAGAACCCGAGAAGGGAAGGCAGCCACGCGACCCCAGGGAAGAGCAGCACGATGAGCAACCCGGCGGACAGACAGACAGGCGGGGTGAGGCCACGACACAGGGGGGGGACATGGATGCAGGGGGGGAGGACACCCAACGGACGGGGGCAGCCCGGGGGCCGGCGAGGGGGAGCGATGCCGCCTGGGGGAGGGCGGCCAGGCGGCGAGGGAGGGGTGCCGCCGGGCCAGGGTGCCCAGGGCGATGGTGGCCGAGGGCGGCCCTGGGCATGGCCCGGGCGGGGCAGCGGCCGTCGGAGCGGCTGCGAGATCGGCAACGGCCGCTCCGCGGGCGGGGGCCTCCGGGGGGGCGGTCAGCTGGGCGGCCTGGGCCTGGGCGGCCTGGGCCTGGGCCTGGAGGAGGGCCGCCTGGGCCTCGGCCAGCCGCGCCTCAAGCTGCTCGTTGGCCGCCCGCAGGGCCGCTGCCGCCACCCGGGCCGGCTCGGCCTCGGCGCGGGCCGCCTGGGCGTCGGTCACGAGGCGCTCCTGGGCGGCGCGCAGCTGGGCCAGCTGGGTCGCCATGGCCAGCCGCTCGCGGGTGCCGTCCTGCCCGCTGGCGGCCCGCTCACGCTCGAGGACCTCCGCAGCCCGGGCGAGCTGCTCCCGGCCCGCGGCGGCCCCCTGGCGGGCCTCCTCGAGGGCGGCCTGGGTCAGCCTCAGCCGGCGGGCCGTGTCGGCGCAGGCCTGGCGCGACTGGGCCAACTGCTCCCCGAGGAGGCGCTCCTGCAGCCCCCGGGCCGCGTCCGCCCGGGCCAGGGCCTCCCGCAGGGCCCCCACCTGGGCGGCGAGGGCCTCCCGGGCCACGTGGGCCCTGGCCAAGTTGTCCTCGAGCCCCTCCGAGCGGGCCCGGGCCTGGGCGCCCTCCTGCCGGGCCGCCTCCTGCTGGGCCGCCAACCGCCGGGCCGCATGGGCGAGTGCGCCATCGAGGGCCGTCTGCACGGCCGACAGGCCCCGCAGCCTGTCCCCCCCCACAGCGGCCCGGGCCCGGTCGGGCGTCGGGATCGGCATCGGCATCGGGAGAGCCACGAGCGACCGGCCCGGGGATGGCGGACGAAGAGGGGTCTTTGGGAAGGGCGCCTCGGCCTCCAGGCGGCGGTTGCGGGCCCCCTCCGCGGCGACCCGGGTGGCCTCGGCAGCACGGAGGGCCGCGCACTCGCCTTGGCACTGCTGCAGGGCCGCGCCCCGCCGCTGCGCCTCTCCCTGCGCCGCCTCCAGGGCCCGGTGGGCCTCGTCCAGCTGGGCGGCGGCCCGGGCGGCGGCCTCGCGGGCGGCCCGCTGGGCCAGGGCGGTCTGCTGGCCGGCGGCGACCGCGTGTGCCAGGAGGCGCTCCCCCTCGAGGACAAGGCGGCCCCAGCGGCGCGACATGCAGCGGCCCTCGGTCTCCAGGGCCCAGAGGTGGTCCCCCAGGACGACCCGCCCCTGGCCGGCCCGCAGGAGCTCCTCCCGGGCGGCCCCCAGCAGGCCCGTCAGCTCCACGCAGGCGCGCGCTCGCCGGGCCAGGTGCCCCACCAGGCGCCACTGGGCCTGCCGGGCCGCCTGCAGGTCGGCCCCTTGGCGGAGCAGCTGGGCGTGCAGGTCCTCCAGCCGCATCGCCTGCCCGGCCGCCTCGCCGCAGGCCCGAGCCCGCGCCGCCGCCAGGCCCCGGCCCAGGGCCTCCAGAGCGGCCGCCTGGGCGCGCACGACGGCGCGCTGGTCCTCGAGGGCCCGCCCGGCCTGGGCCGCGGCGAGGAGGGCCGCCCGCTGGTCGGCCTGCAGGATGCGGGCCTCCTCGCGCAGCACCGCCTGGGCGCGCCCCTGGCCCGCCTGCACCCGCCGGCACGAGGCCACCTCCCGCAGGGCCGCTTGGCAGGCCTCGCGGGCCTGGTCGCGGTCCTCGCGCAGCCGTGCCGTCGCCCGGGCTGCCCGCGCCTCGGCCTGCGCCCGGGCGGCCTGGTGGGCGGCCCCCCCGGCAAATCGGCACTCCCCCAGGAGACGCTCCAACGCCGCCCGCTGCCCCTCGGCCGCGGCGCGCCCCCGGGCTTGGGCCAGCCCGTCGGCCCGGAGGAGCTCCGCCTCGGCCCGGGCCGCGTCCCTCGCCCGGGTCGCCGTGGCGCATCCCTGGGCCAGGGCAGCCCCCTGGGCCTGCAGGCGCCCCTGGCACTGGTCCAGGGCCGCGTGGAGGGCGCAGGCCGCCTCGCGGGCGAGGATCCCTTCAGCCTGGGTGGCCGCCCGGTCGACCTGGGCCCTTGCCAAGCGGTCTTCCAGCCCGCGGGCGCAGCCCTCCCAGTGGGCCGCCTCGCGGGTCAGGGCCTGGTGCATGCAGGCGGCTGTCTGGCGGCAGTGGCGCAGCTCGAGGGCCGCCGCGTCTCGCTCCCACTCGAGCCGCTCCGTCCGCAGGCAGTGCCGCCTCCGCCCATCCGCAGCCGCGGTCGCGCAGCGGGCCAGGGCGGCCTCCCCTCGAGCGCGCTCCTGGTCGGCCAGGGCCCGGACCCCCTGCAGCTGTCCGGCCAGCTCCTGCGCCCGCCCGGCCTGCGCTGCCAGTTCGGCGGCGGCCTGGCGGAGCTGCCCCTCCAGCCGGCCCTCGGCCTGGGTCGCCTGCAGGGCCGCCCGCTGGCCGGCCTCCCGCAGCTGTCGGAGCTGCTGCTCGGCCGCCTGGCCGGCCTGGTGAAGCTGCTGCTCGGCCTGGGCGGCCGCTTCGGCCTGCTGGCGGCGGGCCCGCTCCAGGTCGGCCGCCCACCGGCCCGCCTCCTGCTGGGCGCGGGCGACTTGCTCGTGCAGCTGGCGCTCCGAGTCGGCTGCCTCCTGCCGGGTCCGGGCCAGCTGGCGCCCCAGGTCGGCCGCCTGCCCGCGGGCCTCCCGGGCCTCTGCCTGGGCGCGGGCGGCCTCCTCCCGGGCATGGCCAAGCTGGGCCTCCAGGGCCGCGGCGCGTTGCTGGGCCTCCTCCCCTGCCCGAACGGTCTCTGCGGCCTGGTGGCGGGCCTGGGTGAGCTGGGCCTCCACATCTGCGCCATGCTGCCGGGCCTCGGCGGCCTGGTGGCTGGCCTGGGCCAACTGGGCCTCGAGCAGGCGCAGCTGCAGGCTGGCCGCGTCGTGGGCCGTGGCGGCGTGCTCCCGGGCCTGAAGCGCGTCCCTGGCCTGGGCCTGGGCCTGGCCGAGCCGGGCCTCGAGCTCCCGGGCGCGAAGTTGGGCGGCTTCCTGTGCCTGGGCGGCCTGTTCCCGGGCCTGGCGGAGCTGTTCCTGTGCCTGGGCGGCCTGGGCCTGGGCCTGGCCGAGCCGGGCCTCGAGCTCCCGGGCGCGCTGCTGGGCGGCTTCCTGGGCCTGGGCGACTTGGGCCCGGGCCCGGGCCAGCTGGGCCTCGAGCTCCTGGGCGCGAGCGGCCTGCTCGCAGGCATCCACGGCCCCCTCCACTGCCTCCTCCTTCGTGGTCACGGCAGCCCCGGGGCCGGCCGGCTGGATGGGGGCTGGGGAACTGGTGGCCGGGGGCGGGGCAGCCGATCCGGGCGAAGGGCGGGCGGGCGGGTCTGGGGGGGCCCGGGCCGAGGCCAGTCGGGCCAGGGTTTGGGCTTCCTGCAGGGCCGCCCGGCTCCTGGCCAGGTCGACCTCCAGCCGGCCCACGCCCCGCCGCAGCTGTGCCCCCCAGCCAGCCAACCAACCAACCAGCCAACCAGCCAACCAACGATGAGGGTGGTGTATGGGGGCGCGGTGGGTGGCGCTTGGGGGGATGCCGACCACGTCCGCGTCGCTGCGGGCCATGGCCAGCTCGGCCAGGATGGCCGCCTGGATGTGGGCCCCCATGTGGCGCTGGTGGCGCAGCTCGAGGGCCAGCTGGTCCCGCTCGAAGGTCAGCCCGTCCGCCCGCAGGCAGCCGTCCGCCTCGCCCGCCCCTGGGCGCCCCGCCCCCTCGGCAGCAGGGGCCTGGGCCTGGGCCTGGGCCTGGGCCTGGGCCTGGGCCTGGGGGGGGTGCCCACTGGCCGCCTGGGCGGCTGCGAGGGTGCCCTCGGCCTGCCCATGGGGGGAAGTCCGGGCCGAGGTGAGCCGGGTAGGCGGCATGGCGGGGGTCGGTGGGCGGGTCGATGATGGGCGTCGATGATGGGCGTCGATGATGGGGGGGGGGGGGGGGGGGTGCATAACGGACGGTGGCGGCCAGGCCGAGGGCCAGGGCGGCCTCGGGGGCGGTGTTTGCCTGAATGGCGATGGGCACGTCCCCCGCGTGGGGCAGGTCGAGGGCCCGAGCGCCCCGCTCCCACTCGGACCCTCGGGGGCACCCGGACGGGGGAGCGCGCGGCGCCTCCTCGACTCGGTCGCCGCCGCCCTGGCCCTCGGCGGAGATCTGCATCAGCCCGGTGTCCTGGGGCGGGCCGGGCCGATCGGGGTGGGGAGCCCCGTTCGGAGGAGCAGCAGGGGCCGGGGCCGGGGCCGGGGCCGGGGCCGGGGCCGGGGCCGGGGCCGGGGTGGCCGCCCGGACGAGGGCGTCCAGCTCGCGCAGCACGGCCGCCATGGGGGGCCGCTGTGCGGCTGCCGGCTGGCAGCACCGCCGGGCGATGGCCTGCAGGGGCGGGTAGGCGACGGCCCCGATCTGGCGGCCGAGGCGGGCGGGGCTGGGGCACTGGCGCAGGCACATCTCCGTCAGCAGGGCCCCGAACGAGTACACCTCGGCCTGCGACGGCCCCCCGGTGCGACGAGGTGCTGCCAGGGCCGCCGCAGAGGGGAAGAGAGGGCGAGAGCCCGGGGGGAGGGGGACGGGCAGACCGTGGGCGTGCAAGCGGTGGGGGTCGGGGCCTCGGGGGCCGCGTACGAGGCGTACGCCAGGCTGGTGGCCCGGGGCTGTTGGAAGATCCGGGTCAGCCCCACGTCGCTCAGCTTGGCCACCGGGCCCCCGCCCAGGGTCTCCCGCACGAGCACATTCGAGGCCGACAGGTTCGCATGCACCAGCGGCGGGCTGGGCGACCAGGGAGGGGGCAGAGAACCGCGAGCCGACCGTGAGCAATACACGGTGGGCGCTCCCAGGCACAGACTTTCGGGCGTGCAGGTAGTCCAGGGCCCGGGCCACGTCCCGGGCGAAGGCGACGATCTCCCGGAAGGACAGCGCCCGGCCCGCGAGCAGCTCGAGGAGGCTCTGCTCCATGGCCTCGGTGACCAGGACAACCTCCCGGACACCCTCGTAGAAATAGCCTACCACCAGTTGGGTGACATCCGTTTGGAGCACTCACGCGGACCATAAAACTGGACTATATTGGGATGGCGCAGTGATGCCGATTGCAATATGGCAATCTGTAGCTGCTTGAGAAACTCGGTGCTGGTGAGGAGTTGAGAGTGAATGTGTTTCAAGCTCACTAGAGCTCCTTTCCAGCGCCCCTTGAGCTCAAGCCCGCAGCGACCGGGTCCGGTGGATGGATGGGTGAGAACTTGCACCTGGGCCCGTGCAATCATTAATGAAAGATTTTCCATGACGGGTATTCACCACAAAAATCGTGTTTCGCGGTCCCCTCGCAGCAGAAGAATGAGGATGAAGGAGGGACGGGGGTTGATGAAAACGGAAGTACAGTCACGAGTACCAGCGGGATGTGGGACAAAAGAAAATTCGAAAATTGGGGTATGCAATCATCATCGAAACTTTCTCGTTCTGGGTTCCCTGGGTTCCCTGGGTTTGCGGGGTTTCCGGGGTGCGCGTTCCTTCCGTTGCCTGACCCGCAAGGCAGGCGTGGCAAGAACAAGGGCGCCCAGCCCCGCACCGGGCCCGACCGTGAGCCGCTTCCTTGAGCGGCTTCCGGACTCCTTAATGCAGCCGAGGACGGCATCTGTGCTGGCCAGGGTCCGCCTGGGGTAGCAGCAAACGTCGCAGCACCGGAACGCCCCCCAAACGGCTTCCGGTGGGGGGAAGGGCCGAACGGTCGGAGGGGGTTGCCAGGGAGGAGGGGAGGGGTGTTGGACGAAAGGGCGCGGTTGCCGCGGCGAGGGCGGGCGCGCCAATGCCGGGAGCGCCCCCTCGGGCGGATGGGCCGACGGGGTTCCGTGGGGCGGCGGGGCGGCCGGGGGCGGGATGCCCACGTCGTCGCCCTCGATGAACCCGCACGGGGCGCACAGACGCAGCTGCAGGTCGGCGTTGTAGCTGTACGTGGGCCGCCCGCAATTGGGGCAGGTCCCTGCCTGAGGCGGCGGGGCGCGGGCTGGGGGCGGAGGACGCGGCGAGTTGGGGTCGGGGACCAGCGGAAGCTCGTTCGCCGCCTCGGCGGGGTCCCAAGGGGGTGGTAACCCTGGGGGTGACCCTGGGGGTGACCCTGGGGGTGACCCTGGGGGTGACCCTGGGGGTGACCCTGGGGATGACCCTGGGGACGAGGCCAACAGGATGGGTGACCCGAGTGCGGGTGCGGCCCGGCCCGCTGGGGGGTCCTGGAGGGGTGCTGGTTGGGGCGGGGTGGGGGGCAGGCGAGGCGGAGGCGGGTCTGGAGGAAGCGGGACGGGGCGCCCCTTCCGATGGACGGGGGCCGCGGCGGAAGTGGTGTGGCGGCCATGGGCGGGGCCGGGGCAGACGAAGAAGAGGAGCCCGGGAGCGGGCCCGTCGTCCCGGCGCCTGGCTGCCGTGGTGATTCGATAATCTGTGGGGGGTGGAGGTTCCCGCTCGCATGGGATGATGGATCAAGTGGGGGGTTGCGGGCGGTGGCGGTGCGGGATGGAGGGCCGATGGCGGGGGTGGCCGGGGAGGGGCCGAAATCCGGGCCGGGGAATGCGGCCGCGGCGAAGGACGGGCTGACCGAGGCCGGAGAGCGGGCCGAGGAGGCGAACGAGAGCCGCCGGGCGAAGCCGGGGATGGGCGCGGGGTGCAGGGGCCTCGCCGCACGGTCAGGACCGCCGCCGACGGCATGCCGCATGGGGCTGCCCCCTCGGGGATGGGCCCTCGCTCGCTCTTCCTCGCTGGGGTCGTCGTCTGCAAGGAGAAGGGCCGGGCGGGGGGAGATGAGATGATGAAGGGATCGCACGTCGGGGAGCCGAGTGGGCATCGGCAGACCGTTGAGGACGATGACCGGGCCCAGGGTGGCCCGGGGGCGGGGCTGCCTGCGCGGGGGCGACAGGGACGGGCGCCGCGGGTGCTGGTCGGTGACGCCGGGCCGCGGCAGGTCGCTCGGGGCGGGCTCGGTGCCGCCCCCGTAGAGCCGGAGGCGCCCGTCCTCGTCGAGGCATTCGGGGTGCGGCACCGGCGCCACCGCGCCACCCCGACCTCCACACGCCACACCCCCATCCCGATCCCCATCCGCCCCGGGCGCCGGCGGGGCTCCCCGGAGGGGCGGCAGCACTGGGGGCGGCCGCCATGCACCCGTATCTGTGACGGCTAAGGCGGGCGGGCGGAGCCGCGGGGCCGGCCCCAGTGCCCCCCAGGCCTCGCGGACGGTCAGCGGCCGGGTTGGCTGGGGAGGGGAAGGGGAAGGGAAGGGGAAGGGAAGGGGAAGGGGAAGGGGAAGGGGAAATGCCCGTCCGGGGTCGCTTGGTGGGCTGGTCGGGCCCGCCCGTGATGGGGTGGTCCGACCAGTCGTCGTGGAGGTGGGGCCACTCGGGGGGATCGCGCTCGTGGGCGGGCCGCTCCTCGGCCAGCTCCTCGTGGGGGTCTGCGAAGGGGTTCCAGTCGGGCTCGTCCTCCTCGGCAACCTCGGCCTCATCGGGCCCCCCGTCCTCGCCCGCATCCGTCTCGGCCAGGCGGCTCTCCTCCCCGCCTTCCTCCCCCTCCCAATCAAGGGCCTCGAGAACGGGGGGGACCGAGGCCGACCACGAGTCGGACGCGCCCGCATCCCAGAGGCCGGCGGGGGCAGGGCGGGGGGCTGCCTCCTCGGCCTTGCAGGGGGTTGCGTGGGGGCGCTCGAAGCCCCACAGGGCCAGGGCGCGGGACTCCTCGTCGGCCAGCAGCCCCTCCTGGGTCGGGGCCGTCAGGTCGTAGACGGCCGCCGCTCGGACCGCCGCGGCGGACCCGGCAGCAGCGGCGCGCGACGACGGAGGGGCGATCGGCGATCGGAGGGGCTGGACAGTCGCAGTCGCAGTCGCAATCGCAATCGCAATCGCAGTCGCAGTCGCGGGGCCGGGAGCGGCGGTCGTGGTGGCAGCCGCGGTGGGGGCGCGCGGCGGCTGGTCCCCGTCCTCCTCGTCTTCGTCTCCGAAGAGATCTGGCGCGGGCGGGGCGGGGCCCATGCCCCCGGCCGGGCCACCTGGGGGCGGGTACTGCTCGCCGAAGTAGCGGAGCATGGCCGCCCGGCGGCAGTGGCACTCGAGGGCCCACTCGACGACCGCCTCCAGCGAGCGCAGCACCACCGGCCGGCGGGGGCTCGTCCGGGCGATCGACCGCAGCAGCAGCCGCCGCAGCCGCCCCGCATCCTGGTGGCTGCAGCCCAAGGGACAGCCCCCGCGCAAGCCCTTTAGGGAGAGCGGCCCGAGGGGAGAATGGGTGCGGCCGGGTGGGAGGCAGACCCGAAGTAGAGCAGGTGGGTCGATGGAAGCCCATCCCGGCCGGCGCGACCGCTCTCCTGAGGAACGGCGATGGGAGGGCGCGAGGAGATGAGGATGGCGACACGACGAGCTGCCAGAGGAGAGGAACCGAGGGGAGGGGAGGGAGGAGGAGCCGAGGGGGAGGGGGGGGGGGGGGGGGGGGGGGTAGGCGACCTGGTAGAGACCCTCGAAGCTCGAGGGCATGGTGAAATGCACCACAAACCGCACGTCGGGCTTCTCGATCCCTGCACCGGGGCGGACACAGCAACGGAAGCGGGTGGATGCAGTGTGGGAACGGTGCGGAAGCAAACGGGTGGATGGGGGGCTGGTTGGCGGGAGCGCCGCGGTGGAGCGAGAGGACGGACCCATCCCAAAGGCGATCGTGGCCACGCAGACGGGTGTCTGGCCGGACATCCATCGCGACTGTCCAGGGTGGGGGCGGGGGTGGAGGAGCAGCGGCCAACGTGGGCTGTGAGGACAGGCCGAACGGCCCCCGACGGGAGGCCGGGAGGGTGGGCTCGGGGTGCGGACCAGGACCCGCTCGCGCTCCTTGGGTGGCAGGCCTGCGTGGTAGGGCAGGGCGGGGATGCCCTCGCGCTGCAGGGTGGCGGCCAGCTCGCTGGTCTCCTTGCGAGTGAACGTGTACACGATCCCCGTGGCGCCCCGCTGGGCCTTCAGGAAGGCCAGCAGGTCTTGCAGCACGCCTCCCGCCAGTCCGGTTCGCTGGCGGGGCGTTGGGGCGGCGACCTGGACGGTGGGCGTTGCTCCAGGCCTGGCAGGCGCGGCGGCGGACTGGGCAAGAAGCTCCTTGTACCGCACCTGTCACGTGTCATGGGCCGGGTCGGGGCCGGGTGATGGACGTGGGCACGGAGGGAGGTGCTGCTAGGGCTGGGGGGCTGGGGGGGCTGGGGGGGCTGGGGGGCTAGGGGCAGGGACCTCGTAGTAAATGTTGGGCCGGTTAAAGGTGGTCCGGTAGATGACCGGGTTGCGCAAGTGCAGCGTCGCCACGATGTCGCTCTGTCAGGGTCGGGGACCAGGATCAAGGTCAGGTCAAGGTCGGGGACCAAGATCAAGGTCAGGTCAAGGTCGGGGACCAAGATCAAGGACCCAGGTCAAGGTCGCGCGCAAGAACCCCAAGGGGCCGCATACCCCGGAGCAGCCAGACCTGAGTGCGATGGGTGGCCGTGGCGGTGAGGGCCACCACGGGCACCCCGGGGAAGAGCACCTTTAGGCAGCCCAGGCGCGCGTAGGAGGGCCGAAACTCGTGGCCCCACTGGGAAATGCAATGGGCCTGGCGAAGGAGCAAAGAGGAAGGGCAGGTCAGAGGAGGGCTTCGAAAAGGGCATCGATGGGAAGGGGAGGGAGGGTTCTTCACCGAGAGTGGGGTGAGGGTCCATGATGATCGACGGTGAAGGGAGGGAGGGGCGGGGCGGGGCGGGGCGTGTCGACCTCGTCGATGGCGACCAGGGCGAGGACGTCGCGGGTGGTCAGGTCCCGCAGGATGCCCTGGAAGCCCTCCGTGTCGATAAGCTCCGGCGTCACGTAAAGCATGTTAACCCGGGGTGGGGAAGCGCAGGCTTCCTCGAGGATCCGACGCCGGTCCCCCTGCCCAACGTTGCTGCTGATGAGTGATGCCCGAAGCCCGTGAGCACGGCACAGCTTGACCTGGTTGGACATCAGGCTGAGTAAAGGGGAAACAACTATCGCCAGTTTCCCAAGGAAAACAGGAGGAAGCTGGAAGCAGAGACTCTTCCCACCACCCGTTGCCATCACCAACATCACATCGCGCTGGTGGAGGAGATCATTAATGACCTCATACTGCGGGGGGCGGAATGCCTGGTGCCGGAAACGTGTCCTGAGACAGGCTTCGAGTTCTGCTCTGGACGTTTGTGTGAGCCTGTGGTCAGGTTGTCAAAAAATGGAAATGAATGCCGGCGGAGAAACCAGCTGTCCGGAAAATTCGCGCACGTCGGCACGTCGGCGCGCAAAACGGCCGTTCGATGCTGATTCGGAAACACCCCGAGGGATCTTGAAATAGTTTTCAAACTGACCCCTGAGCGCTTTCACTTCGGGGATCACCATTGGCATGACCTCTTCTCCAGGAGAAACGTTTTGGGAGTTCTCTTTTTGATGGGATCTTTACCATTGGTCATCCTCTAACTCACTGCAAGACCAGAATCCACAGCAACCTCAATTCTGCGGTTCCCTCCTCTGCATATAGCATGGGTTTTCCTCCTCCCCAGGGATTTCGGCACTGTAGCCGATGCGAGTTTCACACTGGTTGATTCCAGGTGGTTTTATTCCAAGAAGTTGCGTTCCCGGTCAAGTCTTTTTTCGTTCGGGACTCCATTGTATGGGGGCTTCAGCGGCATCCGTCAAGGCGAGTCGCCTCGTTTCAGCATATTCGGACACTAAACAGTATTTAGAAAAATCTGAACCTACGAAATTTTCCTTTTTATCTTTGTTCGCCCGCAGTGTCGGCCTCAAGTTTCGGAGTTTTCTTGCAGTCCCCTTCTCCTCGCGCCCTTCGCTCGCCCCCGGTACCCCTTGGGACTCATTTCCGTCTGTGGTATGTCAGCACGGTGCTCCGGGCTTATCGAAACCCGCCACCCACTTTCTCTCTGGCAAAATGTCTGGCATGCTCCCGAAGAAAAATTCGGTTCGTCCGCAGGCTCCCAGTCGTTTGGGTTGGGCCCGGGAAACTAGACCCCATTTAGAAAAAAGTGAACCTACAGAATTTAAAATTGCCTCTTTTTGCGTTTTTGGTGCCCCATGCACCCCTTCGATGGCCCCGTCCCCTTCGTGACCGCAGCTTTGAGGCTCAGTGCCGAATCAAACACGGATATTCCAAGAGAGAATCAGTGAGCCCCACAGGTGTTCCTGTCCGGGTCAGGGCCAGACCCGAGCCCACCGAGCGAGGCGTTGAATTCCGGCGGGGGTCGTTTTGCCCATAGGCGTGCCGACGTGCGCGCTCTCAGCACCCGACTAGCAGCAGAAGGTAACACGGCACCATACATGGTGTTTTTCATTGTGGCCTGTTACCCCGTTAAGGATGGGAGCGGTCAAGACACGGGTATACACATCAGCCAAGTCGTAAGATAAAGGCCGGCACGACGTAGTTAAAATCATCCACCAGAAGTTGCCCAACGCCCTTGCCGGGCTTGGTGCGCCCCACGGCCACCTGGGCTGCCACAACCCAACGGTCGCTTTCCCGAGTGCCGACAACCAGGCGAGGGTCGCTCGAGAAGGGCAGTGCCGGTGGCCCCCTGGGGGCTTTGGGCGGGCCGTCGTGGTCTCCCGTCAGTCCGTCGGTCGGCTCGTTGGCGGCAGCCGGCACGCCCGGGGTGGGTTCCCGGGGCCGGGTATCTTCGGTTGGCTTCGGTTCCTCCCTCTCGCGGCCATCGGGAGGGCCATCGGGAGGGACAGGAGTCCGCGTACTCCCGGGATGGGAAGGTTTGGGGGCGGCCGCGGGGGGCGGCTTGGGGAGCAGGCCTCGGACGCCCTCGGTGGCCATGAGGAGGCAGGCCTCGCGGGAAGCGCCGTGGAAGAGCAGCGTCAGATCACTCCGGTTAGAGAGACTCGCCCGAATGGGGGTGAACTCCCCCACCAACCGCCAGCCCTCAACTACATGCAGGATGGGGGCAGCCGGGGGTGGCGTCAGCCGACGGGGCGGCGACCCTGGACGCGGCGTGGCCGAGGCGGGTCTGAGGCGAGGGGCGCTGCTGGGCCGCGGGGAGCCTCCGATGATGCGCGGAGTGTGGCGAGGCCCGGGGGAGCCCGTGGCTGCTGCTGCGCTGCCGCTTCCGGTGCTCCCGCTGGCCGGGCTGCGGGCCGCAGAGGAGGGCCTCGCTCGAAAGACCCCCGTGATGGGGCGTCGGTCGGTGTACTGCGAAGGGCCAGCACCGATGATGAGGTCCCACCGGGCGCGGGCGAGGCGGGGCCGCAGACCTGGCGCACCCTGAGGAGGATGTTCAGGTGGCGCAGCTCGGGCTCGCTGATGGGGGCCATCGTCTCGGGCAGCGTCCCGGGCGGCCGGGGGTGGGGCCCCGTCGGGGGCGGCTCCAGGCTGTTGTCCTCGGTGTACCGGCGCAGACCCCGGAAGGTGCTCAGTACCCGGTCGGGCGAGACCAGGGTCAGCTGCGGCCACGGGGGTGGTGGTGGACGGTGATGATGATGATGATGATGATGATGATGATGATGATGATGATGATGATGATGATGATGATGATGATGATGATGATGATGATGATGATGATGATGATGATGATGATGATGATGATGATGATGATGATGATTGGATGATGATGATGATTGGATGACGATGATGATGAGCAGTCAGCGCCAAAAAGGGCAAGCAGGGCCGGGGGGGGAGGGGGGGAGGGGGAGGGGGGAGGGGGAGGGGGGAAGCCGCGCGAGCCTGGAAGAGGAAGAGGGGCGCCAGCTCGGCCGTCCGGTCGAGGACGAAGCGACCGTCGGGGCCGGGGGCCGTGCCGCCGGCGAGGGTGACCTCGGCCAGCAGGACCAGCTTGTGGGCGTCCATCGGGTCCAGCACGGCCGTCGGGTCCAGCGCGAAGGAGAACAGCACCTCGGCCGGCTGGCTCTGGAAGCCCTCCGCTGCACCAGCACCCGCCCGCGATCCGGACCCAGACAGGGACACGGACCCAGAAGGATGGACGCCAGGTGTGCGGGAGCGCGGTCGGGGTAGCACGGAGAGGGCGTGAGGCGGGTGTGGTCATCCCGAATGTGCACGACGAAGGAAGCCAAGAGGTCAGGGGGTGGGGGCCAATCCGAGCGAGGTGCCTGGGGCGGGGACGGACCGATCATCTGGAGGCACTGGTCTCGCGAGCCGCCCCAGAAAAGCAGCGTGCTCACTTTGCGCAGCCGGGAGCCCTTGCCCACGGGCCCGTTCAGGATGCGCCACCCGAAGACCGGCCGGTGCAGCTGGGCCGGGGCCCGGAAGCCGGCCGCCTGCTGCCGGTTGGCGATGAGCCCGTCGAAGACCTGCGCCCGCCCCCGAATCCGCAAGGCCCAACGCCCACAAGGTCCCACAACGCCCCACCACAAGGATCCACAAGGATCCGCAACGCACCACAAGAGCCAACACAGTCCAAGCCCCCCGGAAGGATGAGCGCGGCAGAGCGCCTGCGAGGACCCAGCGCCGCAGCGGCTCACGAGTGGCAAGTGGTGATGCATTGAGGCGGGGCGGGGCGGGGCGGGGCGGGGCGGGGCGGGGCGGGGCGGGGCGGGGCGGGCGGGGCGGGGCGGGGCGGGGCGGGGCGGGGCGGGGCGGGGCGGGGCGGGGCGGGGCGGGGCGGCCGAGGGACCTCCATCTCGGCGGGGGGCATGGGCATCAGGTAGGGGGGCAGCTCGTCCGGGTAGAGGGCCGGCGGCAGGGAAGGATCGGGGTTGACCCAGCTCGGGGCCGCGTCGGCCTTCGGGCGCCCGCTGGCCGTCCGGGGCCGGGCCGTGGCTGGCCTCCGTGGGCCGCAGGCCGACATGGGACGCACCCGCGGCCGAGCGCTGGCCACCCCTGGGGGCGGGGCCGGGGCCGGGGCCCCCGGGGTCGAAAGGGCCTGCAGCGACGGGGCGCCCGTCCCCCCGAGGGGCGGCGGGGCCGCCCGGTGGGGCGAGATGGGCGACGGCAGCCCGGCGGCCGGGGGACGGCGCCTGCTGGAGCCCAGCGACCCCATGGCGCTGGCGGGCCGCCGTCGGGGGGCCGTGGCGAGGGGCGGCGAGGGCTGGGGGATCTCGATCCGCAGCAGCCGGGGCGCCGGGGCCCCCGTCCCCCCAGCCGGCCGGCGCGGATCGGCCTCCGCCCTGTCGCCGGGCAGGGCGGGCGACTCGGGGGGACCACCGCTGCTCCCGCCCGACGCGGAGGGCGCCAAGTGGCTGCCCGGGCGGGGCCGGGGCCGGGCCAATGAGGGGCGCGGAGTGGCGGGCGGGGCCGAGTGGGGCGGCTGGGGAGACTCCCCGTCCCCGAGGCGCCCCCGCAGCGGGGCGAGCGGGGGGGAGCGGCGCCCGCCCGAGGGGGACGGCGGGTGGGGCGGAGGGGCGGGCCTACCGCGGCCTGCCGAGGGGGGCCGGCGGTGGGTGGGGCTGGACGGCAGGACCGGCGGGAAGGGCACCACGGGGCCCGGGCCGGTGGGGGTCAGCGGCGGGGTGGCGGGCCCCTCGGCCCCTGGGGGAGGCGGGCACTCGGCCGCGCGGCCGCCCAGCCGCAGGGGGTCTGGCCGACCGGGGCCCGGGCTCGAGCTCAGGGCCGGCGGGGCGTCCCCGGCAGCAGGAGCCAAGCGCCCCGGGGTGCAGAGCGGCGCCGAGGCGGGGCCCATGTGGGGGCTGCGCCCCAGGCGGGCCGCCCTGGCGGAGGGGCCCAGGGCCGGGCTGGCCGGCTCAAGGGTGGCCTCGGGCTCGGGCGGCGGCAGCGGGGTGGCCGGCGGGACCACCGGTCGGGGCCGGAGGCCGCCCGGGTCGGAGAATGGCTCCTCGCGGGTGACCTGCGTGCAGCCGGGGGCGCGCGGGCAAAAGGACGGGCTCTCAAAAAGCCGCCAAGCCGCCCCGCGAAGAGCAAGGGCCTCCAAAGGTGCATCCTCAGCGACGTCACATCCCCCCCCCCCCCCCCCCCCACCCCACATCCCCTTCCCACGGCGCCGGTGGGGGCGGTGCGAGTGGGCAGGGGCGCGGGCCTTGTACCAGGCCTCCATATCGGGCAGCCCGTCGAGGGGCACCTCGGCCGCCGTGAAGGGCACCGCCGCCCCGCCCAGGGTCACCTCGGGCCAGCGTTCGCAGGGCTGCAGGCCCCCGTTGGGCAGGGCGCACCCGTAGCGGAACCGGAGCAGCCGCAGCCCCGGGAAGGGCCCGCAGCCGGCCAGTCGACAGGGCACCGGGCGGCTCAGAGGGCTGGGAGGCGGGGCCCCCTCACCTTCGTGGCCCGGGGGCGGACGGCAGGCCGGGGCCGGGGCCGGGTAGTGGGTCAGGGCGTGCAGCGTGTGGGGCCCCAGGCACCCGTTGTGCGCCACCATCGCCAGCCGGGGGCACTGTACCCAGCCCGTCCCAGCCCGTCCCAGCCCGTCCCAGCCCGTCCCAGCCCGTCCCAGCCCGTCCCAGCCCGTCCCAGCCCGTCCCAGCCCGTCCCAGCCCGTCCCAGCCAAGCCCGTCCCAGCCCATGATCAAACGGGGAGCGTTGTGGGATTTGGACGGCGGGCTCGTCGGGGGAGGGAGGGGAGGCTGCCGACCCGCTCGATGGCGAGGCCCTCGAAGGCCCACAGCCCATCGGGGGCGCACCGGGAGGCGGCCGAGTCGGGCTCCTCCCCGGGCTGCGGGCTGGCCGGCCCGGCCGCCGCAAAGGCCACCGCCGTCAGCCCACGGTGCCGCTGGGGGACAACAGAGGGCGGGGCGATGACCGGAGCGGTCGGCATCGTCTTGCAAAGGCGCGGGCGCGGCGCACGGGCGGGCGGGCGGGCGGGCGGACCCTGAGGGCGGGCCTGACCAGGGCGCAGTCGAGCAGATACAGCGTCCGCAGGCAGGGGCACCCCGCCAAGACCGCCTCCAGCTGCCGGTCCCCGAAGGTGGGGCACCGCTCCAGCACCAGTACCCGCAGCTCGGGGAACTACCGCCCACACCAGACGCACCCAGACACACCCAGACACACCACATGTGACCCGGACGAGGTGTGACGCCCGACCGCGGCAGAGCGGCGTAGACAACCGCCTCCGCACATTGGGAGGTGGTGGTGGAGGAGGAGGGAGGAATGGAGGGGGCGGGTGGCAGACCTGCAGGGGAGCCGCCAGGGAGGCAGGTGGCTTGGCTGGCGATCCGGCTGCCTGTGGGGGATGGTGTCTCTCGCCCCCCTTCGGAGTCCGCCCGGGCGGGGCCCCCGTGGGGGCCGCAGGGGTGCCAGCCAGGGCGCCGGGGGCCGCCGAGCGCTGGGCAGGCTCGGGGTCTGCGGGCCCGTCCCAGACGCGCAGCTCGAGGAGGGCCGGCAACCCGCGCGGCCAGACGGGGCACCGCACGGCCCACAGGAGCCGCAGCCCGGCCAGCCCGCTCGGATCCAGGGCACCGTAGTGCAGCTGGGGGGCGGGCCCCAGGACCAGCGTCTGCAAGTTGGGCATCTGGGCGGCCACAGAGGGATGGGGGGGGGGGGGGGGGGGGATCGAAGGGACGGCGTGAGGGAAGCGATCGTTGGGCGACCCGTCGCGGCCCGCTTTTCGTCTTTTCTTGGCGAGGGCGAGGGCGGGCGGGCGGGCGGGCGGGCGGGCAGACCACGAAGCGGGGCGCCTGCAGGGCGGAGTAGCCCAGGTGGAGGTGAGCCAGGGCGGGGGCCTCGAAGCGGGGGCAGCTGAGGGCCCCGTCGACCTGGCCCACCACCAGCCGCCGCAGCCGCTTTGACACGCCCAAGATCTGCGCCCCCGCGATGCGTCACACCCGCCCGGCCCCAGACCCATGTAGCCCAAGGACCAGCGGTGAGGGTCTTCCCCATCTCGCAATCGGGCGGGATGCTGGGATGGGCAAGGGACCTGGCGCGCGAGGGGCTCCGTCAGGACGCAGCTGCCGTCCAGGTCGAGCTCGAGCAGGGCAGGGCACTGTCCGGCCCACCCCCCCGAACCCCGAACCCCGGTCATGGGTCAGGTCCGGGTCAGCGAGCATCCACGCCCCACAGCAGCCGCCCAGGCACCGGCGAGGGGATGGGGGAAGGCCAGCGGGAGGCGGACCTCGATGCCGCCCAGCTGTGCCAGGCTGCCCGAGTCTGCCGCCCGCCAGGGGACCTCCACTGCCAGCCGGACTAGGGTCTCCGAGGCCAGGGCGGGCGCAAAGCCCACCGTCAGCCGCAGGGCCCGCAGCCGTGGGCAGCGGGCCAGCGCGAAGAGCAGCTCGTCCGGCCCGAAGGACCCGTACCGGTTGCGCTCTCCCACTGCCAGGCTCTCCAGTTGGAGGCACTGCGGGCCCCGCAGCGCGCCCCCCATCACATCCCGTCCCGTCCCGTCCGGCATGGGTCGGTGGGGCCGCCCCACCTGCGCGCCCGATCCCCCCCCCCCCCCCCCCCCCTCCATGGTCGGGCCTACAGACGTCAACCCTGCAAGCGGAGCCGCACAGAATGCGGGCCTCCTTGAGGGAGGAGCACTCGAGGACGAAGGGCTCGGGCCGCTCGGGGCCGCAGAGGCGCAGGGCGATCTGCTCCAGGTTGGGGCAGTGGACGCAGCTGTAGCGCAGCTCGCACTCGGATCCCGCCCACAGGTGCAGCCGGCGAAGTGACTGCGACTGCGCACACGGGCGGACCAGCAGCACGCACCCGCCACGGGGACCGCCCACAAAGGGACCGGCAGAAGCTCCAGGGGGGACCCGTCCGAGAAAGGCCAGACCGTAATCTGGGGCGCGCAGGGCGTCTCCAGTGCGATGGTGGTCAGAGCGGAGTGGTTCAAGGTGGGCTTCTGCAGGGCGCACTCCCGGACGCGGAGGGTGTGCAGCTGGGGGCAGCCCCGCAGCACCATGAAGAGCTCCGTGTCCCCGAAATTGGGGACGCACTCGATCGAGAGGAACCCAACGTTCAGGGTGCTTTGCTCAAAGGAAATTGACCATGGTGTGTAGGAACCGGCAATGGAGAGGACATCCAGGGAACGCAACCGCCGGATGAGCCGCATCTAAGAGGGAAGAAAAATCCTGGTCGGAGTCGGCTTGAGGGGACCCACCTGACAAGGTAACCGAAGAACAAGGGCGTGCCAGTGGTTTGTGGAGATTTGTCGCCAGCGGGAACAGGTCCCCGAGAGATGGACGAATTCGGGTGGTGTCGCAAAAAACGAGAAAATTCTGGCAAGAACGGCATCCGGCAGAGCGCTGATCCAACTCAAATCATCGGAGTCGTCTTCGGCCTGACCGACCAGCGCGTGAAAAAATCCTCAAATACAAAATAATCCCGAAGAGTAGATAAAACCCAATTGGGGATAACGACAACAGGTATTTCGCCCGCTGGCCCACCCCGCTGCCCTGGTATCAATCAAGGCCTGCCTCTATCGTCGGGACCATACCACATGACTGTGACTGACCTCCAGCTGCCCGCAACACAGCCTTCGATGAGCCACCAGAATGAGAGAACGCTCAGATGAGAGGGTTGGAAGCAATGTATGTGCGTTGGGAAACGGCGTGAGGGTGGCAGGGTGGGAGACAACAGGGCGGCGAGGAGGGGGAAATCGGCCGATCTCGGGCCAGGAGGGCGGGAAGGGAGTGTCAAGGCTTATTCGGAGTCAACCTTTGGCGGCTTGCCACAAGGCTGGAGCATCTTTTCGAGAAGCCGGTAGCGAACGCGCCCGACGGATTCATTCTCAACCAGAGCAATGAAATTCATCATCGGAACGTGCCCAATGTACGAGGAAAAGGAATCTCGGTGTTGGTTCACAGCCCACTCACTAAAAAAAACAACCAAAGAAGATCTGGACGAGAAAAACGGGAAGAAGGGCAGACAATTTCGTAATATCTGAGTGGCCTGTGCCGACATACCGCATTTGCAAATGTTCTGCTTGACTACTAATGTGTGACTGGAGAACGTGTGTCAAATGGGAAACCACAACACCGAAAAAAACAAACCATCCTTTCGAAAAAAGAGTCAATAAAACTGGCAGTGTCGGCTCTTTTTTTTATTTCGGCCGGTTTGCGTCGTTTTTTTGGCAGCATCGATCTGAGAATCCTTTCATTATTGTTCTAGATTCGGATGTCAGCTGGATTTTCGCACACAGACCTCTCGGCAAGATGTGTGCTTTTTCGATCCAAATTGATTGAAGAATTCCGGCTCTCTGATAACATCGCTTACAATACGAAGGATGGTCTCGAGCGCAAAACCGTTCGTTGTGATAGCCTCTGTTGGTTATTTTCTCTAGCTCCTGTTCTGACAACCACCGATATCATCAAAGAGCCCGATCTCTTCAAACAAACCCTTCGAGATACTCCCAATCAACTGATCAAGTTTAAGATATTCAAGAGAGGTATGACCACGGACGCTTCGGCCAAGGACAGACGCATGACTCGCACCAAAGCCATGAATACCATCCCCATCGGGGTGTGGGCCTGGTGGTTCACCAACAGTCTGCCGCCGCCGCCGTGCGCTTTCCGATTGACCCTCACGCGCCCCACATTTTTTTTGTTCTTGCCAACCCCGCAGCGAGTTTGTTCAACTATGTGATGACCATTGTGATCATCTTCAACGCCGTCATGCTGGGCGTGCAGGGCGAGCTGCCCGAGGAGCAGTACCCGGCCGCGCAGGAGGTCTTCCGGGTGCTGGACCTGATCGTGTTGTACATCTTCATCGTGGAGATCATTCTCAAGCTGCTCGACAACCCGATCGCCTTCTGGCGGAGCGGCTGGAACTGGTTCGACCTGGCCGTCACCATCGCCGTCCGCATACCACCGCCCCCCCCCCCCCCCCCCCCCCAAGCCGCCGCTGCCCCACCGCTGCCACTGCCTGCCCCTCCCACCCAACGCACACGGCGCACGCACCACGCACCGTACCCCCTACCCTCTCCCACCGCCTGCCGGCCGCCGTGCGTGCAGAGCCTGGTCCCGGAGGTGGTGACCGTGGCCACGACGGGCCAGCTCTTCTCGGTGGCCGGGATGGACCAGTACGGCTTCCTCAAGACCCTCCGCACATTCCGCACCCTGCGGACCCTGAAGATGGCCCGTACCCCCCGTACCCCCCGTACCCCCCGTACCCCCCGTACCCCCGTACCCCCGTACCCCAGTGCCTCCCTGGCAGGGATGCTCCCAGCCCCTAGCCGCGCATCCCCGTCCCCGTGGGCTGTGGGCGGGCCCACACGGGGTCTGACCTTCCGTTGTCGTCGTGGCGCATTGTGGTGGTGGTTGGTGGCGTGTGGCACAGCTGTCCCGCTTCCGGAGCCTGCAGATCATCGTCAACACCGTCATGAACACCTTCAAGGTTCCCTGCCTGCCTGCCCAGCACATGCCTCGCGCCCCCGTCGCCTTGTTCGCTCTGGCCTGGGGGGTGCTGAGGGCGCCTCGGCTCATCCTCGCACCGCACCCTGGGGTCTGGGGGGTCTGGCCGCAGAACATGGTCTTCATCCTGCTGCTGCTGCTGCTGGTGATGTACATCTTCGCCATCTTCGGCATCTCGCTCTTCGACGCGTACACCTGGTCCACCCGGGCCGACCTGCTCTACCAGTACAAGTTCTCGTCCGTCGCACTGCCACCCGGCCACCCCCGACCCCCCACCCCCCCACACCCCACCCCTCCCGCTGCTTCCCGATCGGGCGGCTCATCTCATGTTCGTACCTGCATCTGCCCTGGGCGGGTGGCCTGGGGGTGGCCTGGGCGGGGCGCATGGACGGGGGGCTCGGGGCCGGGGCGGCAGCTCGCTGGGGTGGAGCTTCGTGTCGCTCTTCCAGCTGCTGACGCTGGACCACTGGTACGGGACCCTGATGGACTACATGAAGGTGGGCTCGACACCCTTCGTGACCATCCTCTACTTCCTGGCCTGGGTCTGGGTGGGCGCCTTCCTCTTCCGCAACATCTTCATCGGGGTCATGGGTCCGCGCCGCGCCCCGCCCGCCCCTCCGCCGCTCCCGCCCCTTCCCTCCTTCCCCACGGCGCCGGATGCTCATCGACCCTCCGTCCCGTCCCGTCCATCCCTCTTTGGCCCCCTCCGTGCCCCCTCGGCACCCTCTCGTTCGTCTCCCTCTGTGCCTCGGGCCCGGCGGTCCCCTGGGGCGGCCGGGCAGTGCAAGACTTCCAGGACGAGCAGAACAAGATGATCGAGCAGGCCAAGGCCTTCGCCCAGAGCAAGAAGATGGACAGCCTCAGGTCCGGGATCGCCCCCTCCTCGGATCGCCCCCGCCCTGGCGCTCAGCCAGCCCCCTCCCCATCCTCCCCCATCCCCCCCGGGGCATGCCGTGCAGGAAGCGCCTGACGACAGTGCTACCCGACCAGCGCGGGGCCACGGCGCGTGGGGCCATGGGGGCCTCCCTGGGCGCCTCGGCCCTGATGCACTCCAACCTGGCCGGCCCCGCGCGGGCCCCGTCCGTCCGCCCCTCCCGTCCCCTGGGGGCCGGGTGGGCGTCCCCCTTGGGGGCTGCCCGCATGGAGGTTGAGTCCACCCATCGACATCCGCCACCCACCACCTTGTTTTCTGTGGGGGGGCGCCTCGTGCAGGGCGGGCTCGCTGGCCCTGTCGGAGCTGCCCCGGCGGATCGACCAGAGCATCTACGTCGAGAAGGGCGACCAGACCTTCGTCCTCGGCAAGACCATCGGCGCGTCCGCCGGCCCGCCCCGCCCCGCCCCCTTCCCTCCTGCCCGCCCTTTCCAGCCGATGGCCGAGACCGACTTGGGGCGGTGGGGCTGCGTGGGGTGCGCTCAGGGCGCTGCGGACCCTGTCGGCGAAGAAGGTCGAGACCGACTGGCCCCGCGACTCGCTCTTCCGCTACCTGCAGACCATGGAGAACCTCCAGGTCCCCTGCCCCGCCCTGCCCACCCCTTCCTTGCCCTGCCCCGCCACAGAGTGGATGTTGACAGAGGGACTTTGGCACGCGGCGCAGGAGAACATGAAGGAATACCAAGAGCTGCAGCTCTTAGCCGGTCCGCCCCGCCCTCTGCCCCGCCCTCTGCCTCGCCCTCTGCCCCGCCCTCTGCCTCGCCCTCTGCCCCGCCCTCTGCCCCGCCCTCTGCCCCGCCCTCTGCCCCGCCCTCTGTCCCGCCCTGCCTCGGCCCGCTCACCCGCCGCTGATCTGACTCTCGGGGTGCAGCGCAAACGCTTTTGGACCTTCACGACACGTGAGCCGCTCCCCCCTGCGGTCATGGCCTCCTCCGACCCGCGGTGCCCTCCCCGTCGCACCCAATCCCCCGTCGCATCCAATCCCCCGTCCATCCGCATCTGGTCTCCCCTGGCGCCGCTTCCTCGCTGCTGGCGCGGTGGTGTCCTTGACCGTCTCCATCCGCCGCCTGCGTCCGGCCCGGCCCGCCCGGCCCGGCCAGGGTCCAGCAGCCCGGCACGGTGGCGCGTCTGAGCGGGGTCTCCTCCCCTCGGCCCTTGTGGCTTGGCCATATGCATTGGCTCCGGGGTTCCGGGGCGCGGCTCTGTTTTGCCGCGCTGTGGCGGACACAACAGGACAGAGTGGCGCCAAGGAGGCCGAGGAACCGGGAATGATGGATGAGGGGAGGAGGAGGGGAGGAGGAGAGGAGGAGGAGGAGGGAGGGAGGAGGAGGAGGAGGAGGAGGAGGAGGAGGGGAGGAGGAGGGGAGGGGGGCAGCATCGTCTTGTCGGGTCGATGTCCCCCCTGGGGCGTTGCACGGCTGGCGGGGGCGGGCCCCTCAGTTCGAGGGCGGGGGCAGGGCCTCCTGGTCGGCGTGGGGGCAGGGGGCCAGCAGCTCGTCGAAGGAGCCGATCGTGCAGTCGGCCGTCTTGCGGAGGCGCTCCCAATAGCAGGGCGAGGCCCCGTCACGAACCCCCACCACGTACATCCCTGCGGGCCATCCGAGCAGAGCCATCAGTGCGTGAGGGACACGGGCAACAGGAGCAACGGAGCGGCGTGGGCAGGGGGGCGAGCGCGGACCGGCTTCTTTGCCCCCTTGGGCGGCGCCGGGGTGGTCCTCGAAGAGCACGCACTGTGCCCCGAGGTGCTGCAGCCTCTGGCACTGAGGTGCCAGGGAGGTCACACCGTCCGTGATGAGTCGGGGCACGAGAGGAGGGAGGAGGGGGGATGGAAGGAGAGATGGAGCGCCGCGGACCTGGCTGCTGTCGAAGACGGCGTGGAGGCGCGGTTCAATGGGGAACAGGGGCCCGGGCTGGGAGGTGCAATCGCCCGCCTCCAAAAGGTCCTCGGCCACCTGCGAGCACCGACCACCGCACCCAAGACCACCGCACCCGAGCCCATCGGAGGCCCATGGGGCGCGTGCGTGTCGGCTGGGTGGCGCGGCGTCCCCTTGGAAGGCACCGTCTCCAAGGCGGGCGGGGGCCTGACTGATGTTCGGTTGTCCCGGGCGGCAGACCTTGAGAAAGATATCGGGCGCTGGCTTGCCCCGCTCGAACTCGTTGGAGACCCGGACCGCCTGGAAGTAGGGCTGCAGCTGGTAGTGCTCGAAGACCGCGTTGATCAGGGCCGGGGTGCTGCTCGTGGCCAGGCCCACCCGGATGGAGTGCTCCTTTAGATACTCTGAGGGGGCCTGGCCATCAGAATCAGGGCAAGGGAGGGCGCCAAACCAAGAAATGGAAGCACACCCGGCTTCAGCTGCACCTTTGTGCGATAATTTTGCACGGCGAGGTCATCCCACTCTTTTTGGATCTCCTCGGGAGATTCAGAAAGATGAAATCGTTCGATAAAATAAAGAGCAGCCTCCCGAAAACTCCGCACACCCAAATCGGTGGACAGATTGGGTGGAACGGGAATGTTCCGCCTCCCCAAGAACTGTTCGTCCACAGCACTCCATACCCACATAGAGTCCACCAATGTTCCGTCTAAATCAAAGCAAACGGCAGTTCTTCCCTTTAAAATTCCATGTGCCGCACAGGAATGCATTTTCCGTCTCGGGGCGATGACCTCAGGTTCCTTCAGCTCTCCCCCATATTTGATTTTTTTGGTCGTCTCTTTCAAATCCCGACCGCAGTTTGAGTACCGATGCAACAGGTGACCCATTCCCCACTTTGCTCGCGATGTTGTCAGGAGGCCGAAGCTTCCACCTCCAGATTCGTCCAGAACATCACCAATCCAAACCCTCCGTCTCCCGACGCAATTTCCTCCATCATTTATGACACCCCCCTCTCTTACTTTCAAGAATTGCAGCAATTTCGAGAATTCAATCACCAAAGGTACATAGCATCTCGGTCTGTCGGAGTCTTCATCTGAGTCTTCAACTTCGTGTTAGCTCCCCTGACCACGCAACCGGCCAACAGTCCGATTCAGCACCACCGGAGAACCCAACTCCTCGCAGATACCCTCCCCCCCAACCATCAGCATCCGAAGTCGTGCCATCCATTGGGTGGGAGCACCCCCGCCCGCTATGGACCGAGTTCGACTCGAGTCCGCCCAGGAGCGGCCACCAATCCCATTGCCAATGTCAGGCATGCCCAGCCACCTTGAGCCAACCTCAACTGCGCTCGTGGGAGACGAGCGACCCGGCCGGGGAGTCGGGTGGTCTGGGCGGCACCACCGAAACGTCACGGGGCGGTCCCCGCCCCTGGCGCAGCAGCCAGCCATCAGGCCGCATCCCCGACTGCTGGGAACGGGCCACATTCGTCAGGTCTGTCGGCCTGGGCCGCCCGAGATGACGCCATCTTCTCCGCCGCGGTGGGGGGCGCCCATCGCAGGACGAGCGTGCCGACATCGTCTCTGCTGCCCCGGCCGCTTCCCCTGACGCGAGAGACCATTTCGTCGCTCGCCCGGACGGGCAGCAGCCCCGAGCGGAGCTCGCCGGGGGCCTTGCGATCGGTCCGTCTCCCGCTGTCCCGCTGTCCCGCTGTCCCGCTGTCCCGCTGTCCCGCTGTCCCGCTGTCCCGCTGTCCCGCTGTCCCGCTGTCCCGCTGTCCCGCTGTCCCGCCGCCCCCCCTGCCGGCCTGCCCCCTAGCCCCTTCCCACGGCTCACCGCGGCCGCCGCCCCACACCGGGCAGTATCTCGACCACGCCCCGGGCGCGCTGCCCTCCGTTCGGGCTGCCGTTCGGAAGCGGGCCGGACGGCGCCCCGCGACCTCGCCGGGCGACCTGGGGCTGCGCCAGTTCTGGCGGGACCCCCGCGAGGGGCCCCCCGCGGAGGAGGACGCGAGGCGAGGGGCCGGCCGCGGGGCGGGTGCGGAGGGGGCGGAGGGGGCGGAGGAGGGGGCGGAGGAGGGGGCGGAGGAGGATCCCCTGTCGGTCCTGACCCGCCAGCTGATCGGCCAGCAGCAGCACCAGCGGTTTGAGCTGCAGCGGATCGTCCAGAGCCGCCCACGCCCCGGCAGGCCCCCCGCCGCCCAAGAGGCCGCCGCCCCCCAGCCGCACAACTCGCCTTACCCCACGCACTAAGCCCCCCCCCCCCCCCCCCCGGCGCGGCACCACCGAAGAGTCGAGAGCGCAGGTCTTTTGGGGCGGCAGGAGGGAGGAGGAGGAGGAGGAGGAGGAGGAGGGGGAGGGGGGGGAGTCGAGAAAGGCGCAGGCCGACAATCGGCGGGAGGGGGGAGTGGCGGGCGAGACGGGAAGGGGCGGGAGCATGCTCCATCAGCCGCGCCCCTTGCGCCCCTTGGCGCCGCCCCCGTAGGGACCGGCCGGGCCCATCGCTCCCATCGGGGGCCCCCACCGGCGCCGGGAGGACCCGCCCGGGCGAGGCCCCATGGGCATGGGCCCCATGGGCCCCATCATCGGGCCCATCATCGGGCCCATCATCATGGGCATGGGCCCCAGGGGCATCATGGGTCCCATGGGTCCCATGGGCCCCATGGGCATCATGGGCATGGCCCCCAGGGGGACCCCCATCGGGCCCATCGGAGGCCCCATCCCGAACCCGGGCGGGGGCACGGGCCCCAGGGCAGGCCGACCCGGGGACCCCATCGGGCCCCGCGCCCCGCCCCCGCTGCCCCCGGGCAGGCCGGCCGGAGCTGCCGGATGGGAGAGAGCGGTGGCGGCGGGCGCTATGCTGGTGGCTGTGGGGGCGGTGGCGGTGGCGGTGGCGGAGGGGGTGGTGGTGGTGGTGGTGGTGGGCGGGGCCGGAGCGGCCGGCGTGGATGGGGCTCCGGTGGGCGGGGCGACTGGGGTCGGCGCCCTCTGTGGACCGCCGCTGGGGGCGGGGTTGGAGGGGCCGGATGTCGGTGTGGGCGGGTGAGCACCCGGCGGGGCGGGGCGGGGCGGGGTCGCCGGGACGGGCAGCAAGGGGGCCCGGTGGGCGGGCGTGGGCGTCGTCGCGCGAGCGGGCGGAAGCGCCCCCTGGCCCTGGCCCTGGCCCTGGCTCTGCTGGCGCTGACGCGGCGAGGGTGGGTGCGAGGCCTGGGTGGCGGCGTCTCTCCCGGTGGCGGGGGGCGCCCCCGGGGGCACGGGGATGAGGGTGAGTGGCGCCCGGAAATCGTCATCGCACTCTCTCTCGCGGCGCCCGGCGGTGTCGGGGCCCGGGGAGCCGGGGGCCCCGGCACCACCACCCGCCGCAAAGGGACCCGGCCAGGGCTCGTCGGGGGGCGGAGGAGCCAGGGCGGAGCCCCAGGGCATCCACGAGGCGGCCGGCCCCATCAGGAGCTCCCGGGCGGCGCCTGGGCCGGGCCGGGGGCCCAGGGGGTCCAGCTGCAGGGCGGGCGGCGGGGCCGCCGGGGGCGGGGACATGAGCCGCTCCAGGGAGGCGCACAGGGCGGGCATGCCCCCGTTGGCCGGGTCGTCCCCCTCGGCGCCCTCGGCCCCCCGGGGGGAGCAGCAGGTCGGGCCGGCAGGCAGGAAGCCGGGCGGCGGCGCGGCCGGGAGGAGGCCCTCGTCGTGGGGCGGGCAGGGCAGCCCCAGGGCCGGCTCGACCGAATCATCGCCCGCGCCGCCGCCCGGGGCCAGGGGCGACTCCTCCCAGGCGGCGAACAGGGACCGGGCCGGAGGCGCAGCCAAGGCGGGCACGAGCCCCTGCACCCCGGGCTCGGGGGCCGCCAGCATGGACATGAAGGGCGACGGCGGGGGGCCCATGGCCGGGGCCGGGGGCGAGGAGGGGCGCGGCGAGGCCGCCGGGGTCGAGTGCTGCGAGCGGGGCGGGTTCTTGATGTGGGCGCCCATCTCAAGGGTGAACTTCTGCCCCGAGGCCGCTGCACAGCCGCCCCGACCGGACCACAGAGGTGAGAGACCGCTCGGAGGCGAGCCGAGAGCCGAGCCGAGCCGAGCCGAGCCGAGCCGAGCCGAGCCGAGCCAAGCCAAGCAGGGCGGGCGGGCGGGCGGGCGGGCGGGCGGGCGGGCGGGCGGGCGGGCGGGCGGGCGGGCGGGCGGGCGGGCGGGCGGGCGGGCGGGCGGGCGGGCTGCGGACGCGGCGATGGCGACCGAGGTCTGGTGGACGCCGATCCGCTCGGTCGGGTGGGCCTCCGAGATGGGCTGCCCGTCGCGGGCCCGGGCCCGGGCGTAGTCGGCCGTCGTGCGGAACTCGATGAAGCAGCCAGGCTGGGCGCCGCCCCGCATGAAGTGCATCTGCCCACCCGCAGCAGCAGCAGCAGCAGCAGCAGCAGCAGCAGCAGCAGCAGCAGCAGCAGCAGCAGCAGCAGCAGCAGCAGCAGCAGCAGCAGCAGCAGCAGCAGCAGCAGCAGCAGCAGCAGCAGCAGCAGCAGCAGCAGCAGCAGCAGCAGCAGCAGCAGCAGCAGCAGCAGCAGCAGCAGCAGCAGCAGCAGCAGCAGCAGCAGCAGCAGCAGCAGCAGCAGCAGCAGCAGCAGCAGCATGAGGGTCATGGTCAGCACCCCGTGGCGTGGCGGGCGGGTGACCGGGCGGCGATGTGCAGACCATGAAATCGGTGGCCCCGGCGCCCCTGGGGGCGGTCGTGGCGCCCGTGTTGAGGGTGGTGTGGGCCGGGGCGGGGGCCAGAGCGCAGCCCTCGAAGAACTGCAGCAGCTCCTGGCGCCGGCTGAGGCGCTGCGGGATGCCCGTGCAGAAGCAGGTCCGCTCGCTGTCCATGCCCAGGTCCTCGGGGCAGACCAGGCCGAAGGGGCTGCAGGCGAGGCTGGGGCTCCGGTCGGGGTCCGTCGGGGGCGGGGCGCTGGCCGAGCTGAGGGCCGGCGAGCCCATCGGCGGCGAGCCCATCGGCGGCGAGGCCGAGGGCGAGGGCATGGGAGGCGACGGGAGGGCCGGCAGGGGCGGCGGCAGGGGCGAGTGGCCCGGGACGGGGACCGGCCCCCCGCGAACGACCTGGCGCCGCTGGACCGGGGCGCCCGGGGGTGTGGGCAGGGGCGGGGACGGGGACGGGGGCGGGGACGGCGATGCGGGCGGGGGCGATGACGATGGGGAGCGGGGTGGCGGGGAGGGGGCGGAGTGCTGGGGGCCGCCCGGGGTGGCCGGCGGGGCGGGGGCCCTGTGCAGGTGCATGGCACCGGCCAGGGGGGCGCTGGTGAAGCTGAGTGCGGGCGGCCCGCCGGCGGGGGCGGAGGCACCGCGCAGCAGCGGCTGAACCGGCGCCGGCGAGGGGACGGGGCCGCGGCTGGGGTCACGCGGGGGGCGCTGCTGGCCGCCACGGCGGAGGCGAGGCCGGGGAGACGAGGCGGCGCCGGCCGCGGGGCGGCAGTGGGGGGGCGGTGGGCTGGGGGGCGGCCGTCGTCAGGGGCTTGGGCGTGAAGCGACCCGCCAGGGTGGTGGCCGGCGCCCCGGGGCGGCCGGTGATGGGAGCGGCGGTTGTGGCCGTTGCTGCCGCGGGCTGCGGCAGGGGAGGCGCCGCCAGTAGAGCCGGGACGGGGGGAGCAGGGGCCGCGTAGCCCAGAGCGGCGCCCTTGGAGGGTGATGCCTGGCGAGCCGAGGGCGAAGGGAGGGACGGGGGGAGGGACGGGGGGAGGGAGGGGAGGGGGGGGAGGCACGGGGGGATGGAGGTGTCTGCGATGGCCGCGTGGGCCACCTCGGCGGCGAGGGCCGACACGGCCGCGTCGAGGAGGTCGTCGCAGAGGCGCTGAGAGGCCTCGATGCGGGCCTCGCGGCGGTGCTTGCGCTGGAGGTTCTGGGCGGCCTTCGCAGTGGCCTCCTCGGCGGCCCGGCTCTGGCGGACCTCCTCGGCGGCCTGCTTGGCGGCCGCCCGGAGGGCCTCGTTGGCCACCGACCGGCACAGGGCCTCCACCGCCTCCACCTCCAGGGCCCGGGCCGCCTCGGCCAGGGCCGCGGGCTGCAGGATCGCCGAACCGGCCGCCGAGCGACGCCGAGAGACCGGGGCGGTGCGGGCGGGGGCCGGAGCGGCGGCCAGCGGGGCGGATGATGCGGGGGGCGAGGCCGAGTGAGCCGTGGGCTTGGCGGCGGCGGCCTTGGGGGCTGCCGGTGGTGAGGCCGAGACGCGCTGCTGCTTTTTGCCGCCCCGTTCGCCGAGTGGCGACCCGGAACCGCCGGGGGCGGGCGGCGGGGCCCGGGCGGAGGCGGCGTGCCCCTTGGCGGGGGCGGTGGACTCGGCGGCGAGCAGCTTGGGGTCCATCCACCGGCGCCGCTCGGGCCGGTCCTGGACGGTGATGGCGGCCCCCGTCCCACGGCCCGTCCCGGCTGGGGCAGCGGCCGGGCCGGATGCGGGTGCCGGGGAATCGGCGGTGGCCTGGGCGGGGGGGCCCGTCCGCAGGAGGCGCCTCTGGTCGCGCTGGAGGCGCCACTCCTGCAGCTCGCGCTCGATGTCCGCCGCGAAGTCCAGGTCCTCGCCGTTGGAGGGCGGGCACCCGCCGGCCGCCTCGTCCTCGTCCTCACCCTCGTCACCATCGCCATCGTCGTGTCCGCTATCATCGTGACCGTCGTCGCTCAGCTCGCCATCAGGGGGAACCGCCCTGACCGGCCGCTGCCGGCGGGCGCGGGCCGACGCGAGGGCAGCCGAGATGATGGGGGGCGGTGATGGAGCCCGGGCCGGTAGGGGCATGAGGGGCACTCGCAGGGTGGGCGGGAGGGGCGATGGGCCCCCGGGGCCGGCGGGGCTGCTCGGCTCGAAGCCGCTCCCGCTGAGGAGCAGCCCCAGGAGCGCGTCCGCGGCGTTGAGGGTCAGGGCCCCGCCCTCCTCACTCCCGCCCTCTGGCGCGGCCCCTTGGCGGCCCCGGGCCCCCTGGGGGGCGGGGAAATGCTCCCGGAGGACGTCCATCAGGACGGCGTGGTCCTCGGGGGGCAGCGCCGCCCCGACCCGGGTCGTGCGGGCGCAGGCCTGCAGCAAGGACATGACCGCCCGCCGGATGGTCCGGGGCGAGTGAGCGCCGGCTGCCGATGGGGGGTCCGAGGCAGCCGCGGCCGAGGTGGCGCCCCGACGGGGGGGTGAGGCGGCGTCATTGGGCGGGGGGCCGTTCGGCGAGGGGCGCCGGCGCGGGGGGGTGCGGGGGTGATGCCGATGGTGGCGGCCATGCGGCCGGGCGGGCGGCTCGGGCCCCGGGGCCGTCGGGAGGCACCGGCCGGCCGGGCGGGATGACGGCTCACGGTCCGCCTGCGCAAAGGGCAGCCAGGGCGGCCAGACGGAAACCCGCGGGTCAGGACGCGCACCCGCCGCCTCGCAGGGGGAGGCTCGCCCGCCCCCCCGGTCTCCGATGCGACAGACTGTATGTGGAGGGACGGCGATGAGTCGAGGGCTGTGGCTGCGGCAACGGGGGGCGGCCGGAGCACCCGCGGGTGGGGCCTCGATGGGCTTGGTGCGTTCGGCCGTGCCGTGCAGCCGGCCCGGTTCGGTGGCCCGCTCGAGGAGGCTCGCCAAGCCACGCAGCAGGGAGGCCCCCGCGGGGTGGCGCCACCAGGGCCAGGGGTCCTCGGCCGTGCTCTCCAAGGGGGACCCTTCGCCCGCCTCGAGCGGCCCCGAGGACGAGCCGCCTCGAGAACGCACCTCGGGGGCCGCCGGGGTCTCGGCAGAGGCCAGCTGGATGGGTCCGGAGCAGCTCTCCAGGGGCGGGTGCTACACGACGCGAGATGGGCGAGGAGGGGAAAGCAAAGGCCGATCTGAACCGATGGCCGGATGATGGGGGGGCCCGATCGGTCTCGTCGGACCGGTGGATCGGATGGGCTGGGCATGGATCGGAGGGGACAATGGGGACGCCGCGAAGCCGGGAAGCACCCGTGAGACGGACCCTCAGCAGTTCCAAAGAGGCGGCCGACTCTGATGTGAGGGGCGCCGCCTCGGCCTCTTGTCGGGGGCGCAGGTGGCGCAGCTGGGCGACCAGCTGGGGGCTCAGCCGGGGGGGCAGCCGCACCGGGCAGCGCCCACGCCCACCGTCGCCGCCAGGGAAGGGGGGGGCCGAACTGGAGCGGTACTGGCGCCGCCCGCCCCTCGCCCCGCGGCCAGCGCCGTCCCTTCGCTGCAGGTGGGTTGCCCCTGGGGCCGCGGCGGCATGGGCGGCGGGCGAGGTGGGCCAGCCGGAAGACCCCGAGCGGCCCGAGGAGCGGGATGGGGATGAGCTGACCGAGGAACCGTTCATGCTCTCCGATTCGCTGGCGGCGTCACGGTGCCGTCGCACCTGCGCCAAACGGCGCCCCCGCGGGCCCCCCCGCCGGAGGGCGGGGGCCACCCCAGGGGCCGCATCGGCCGCATCATCAGCAGCGGCCCGCGGGCCGAATGAGAGCGGCCTGCCCAAGGCCCCGAAGAAGTCTGCGTGCATTGTCTTTGTTAAAAACTGGTCCATAACGCCCCAGGGGCCGTCGTCCTCCACGCCCTCTTCCGAGTCGCGGGCCTCTACGGGGGGGAACGAAACGCGCAACCGGTGGGCAGGAGAAGGGGGCGCAAAGGGAGGCCGACCTTCTTCGAGAAGAGACCACACCCAACCTTCGCAGAGAGTCCGGTGTTCGTGGATGAAGTGATGGCAGGCCTCCGAGAAAGAAGGAAAAGTGATCTGATCGATCTGGCAGAGCACCTCAGTGGGGCCCACCTTGATGAAACTATCTGAAAGAAGAGCCAGCACAAGGCTCCGAATGGAGTGCATCTTCTAAGGCAAATAACCAAGATGATGAGGAAATCGAAAGAAAGTCAGGGTGACGCGAACCTCTTCGTGCATATCAAACTGGGCCAGAATTCCTTCGGGATCGCTCGCTTGGAAGAGAAAAGACGATAGAGGGTTCATAGAGTGGAAGCCATATGAGAGATTTGAATGTTCACCCTGCTTCAATTCTTCGAAAATGTTCCCGCTCTGATGAAGTGTTCGTTTTTCGCCTCCTCCACCCCCATCTTCAGGGCTCAATTGTGGTAATCCCTGAGCGGGATTTTGCTGAGCGTCAGTCGTGGAAAAAAATCAAAACCGGCCGAGCCGGCACAGGGCAGAGCAAGTGGACTAGCGGACCGACCCGCGGTTGAATACCGCATTTTGACAGACTTTGTGATCGTGCCAAAAACTCCACTTTGGTCATGGCCGCTCATCCGTCCTCTTACCACCAAATCGACCTGGATAGCCAAGAAAAAATTAGAGAAAGTATCCTCAACTGGTACGACCGGAATAAAAGGGCACTCCCATGGCGCGATTTCGCGGCGGAACCAGCTACCACCCCAGACGAACTCGATTTAAAAGGTTATCGGATATGGGTTAGCGAGATATTTCTCCAGCAAACCCGTGTTGCCACAGTCGTCGATTATTATCCGAAGTGGCTCGCGAAATTTCCGGATGTGAGGAGTTTGGCGAACAGCTCACTTGAAGAGGTCAATCAGATCTGGGCGGGGATGGGCTACTACCGGTCTGGGAGATCGGTCGGTCCCGTCTTCTTCTCACAGGCGGGGCTGTAGCCGGGCGAAGGCCATGCACGAAGCTGCCAAGAAGGTCGTGGGGCCGCTGAAGGTCCGGCCGCCGTGGGGCCTCCTCTCTGGGGTAACCAAATTACCCCCAGGGTCATTTCCCCCGTACCCGGCAGAGCCTTGAGCAACTCCCCGGCGTGGGCGCCTACACGGCCGGGGCGGTGGCCTCCATCGCCTATGGGCAACGCTGTGCGGCGGTCGACGCGAACGTCGCTCGTGTTTTGGCGCGGCTCAGGTCTGGCTGGGCTCCCCGCGAGCTTTGTGACCGTTCCTCGGGCTGTGGGCCTGCCGCAGGGCGCTGCACGCAGCCCCCAACGACCCGGCCATGGCGAAGCTCATCTGGTCCGTCCCGTCGGCCGGTGATGGGCGCATGGGCTCCATGACCCCACCCCTCCCATCCCCATTCTCTCTCCCGCCCCTCGTCACTCGCTCGCCTGCAGGCGCACGGCCGAGCAGCTGGCGGACCCTCATCGGCCTGGCGACTGGACCCAGGCCGTCCGTCAATGCCCCTCGCCCTCGGGCCGCCGTCGGCGTCTTCTTTTTCGTCTCGGGTGGGGCCCGGCCCGGGTGGTGGGTGAGGACACAGCCTGTTTGATCCCGTGTTGATCCCGGTGGGACCTTGACCAAAGCGGGACTCACACACGCATGCACACACACACCCTCCCGGCAGATGATCGAGCTGGGGGCCCTCGTCTGCACCTCCAAGAGCCCCCGCTGCGCCACATGCCCCGTCCGGTCTGTCCCACCGCCCCACGGAGCTCACCCGCTGCACGCCAGCCTTTCGCAGGGCCCACTGTCTCGGGTATGCCGCTTCCCGGGCCTCAGGGCCATTATCCCCCCTCGTCCTCGCCGCCACCGCCACCGCCACCGCCACCGCCACCGCCACCGCCACCGCCACAGCTACCGTCACCGCTCCTGCTACCGTCACTCCTCGTGCCGAAGGGCCACCTTGCACCGTCTGTCGCTTGCGCGCGTGTGTGCGTGTGTGGGCGAACCCCCATCTTCCAAAAACCGAGCCATCGGGGCCTGGAACACGAGAAAGACCGAAATCACCCAAAACACAGAAAGGGAAAACAAATGGGTGGGAGGACCCACCACCCCGCACGCCCATGATCCGGCGCGCATGAGAAAGTTTGCGTCACCTCGGGCACCTGGCACGGGGGGCACGGGCATGCACGCGAGGGCGAGCAAGCGCCTCAGAAGCGGCCTGGCACCACCAGCCGCAACTGGCCAGCCTACAGTCCATCAGGCACGTCGACATCCGGGCGAGCCACCAGATTCGAGAGGGGTGGAGCTTCTTGTCGTATTGGGCCCGGAAAACCGAGCCCACCAGGGAACATCTCTCACGCCTTTGTGGTTGCTGTGCGGCTTTTTCCATGTGGACTTTCCTGCTTCGGCCTTTGTGTCGCCCGCCGCCCCAGATCTGCCACCCAACTGCCGGGTGCCTCGACGGCCCGCTGCAGGTGACCGACTTCCCCTGCGCCAAGAAGCCCCGCAAAGCGCCCCCCCGCCAGGAAGAGGTCTGTCCGACCGGCTGCCCCCGTCCTGTTTCCCTGACCGCCCGCCATCCAGGTCGTCACTCTCGTGGTTCGCGCACGTGGGCCTCCGCCTGCCGGCCTGCAAGGGACCCCTCCAGCTGGCGGTCGGGGCGGCGGGTGGTGGTATCTGCTCCGCCTCGGCACCAAGGCCCTCCTGGGGGGGCTCTGGGGTCTGCCCGCCCGGGCCGCTCATGGGACCGCCCCTTCCGCCTCGTGCCTGACACACACTCACGCACGCATCCCCTTGGCGCCGCCCCCAGCCTTCCCGTGTGCCGTCCTGGCCGCTCCTCGGCCCCCCGCTGCTTCGGGTCGGCAAGCCGAAGCAGCGAGCCGTGATGACCAGCCACCACCCGCCCACCCGAGAGACCCTGCTGCTGCTGAGGCCGCGGCGGCTCTGTGGGGGGAGGCCCGACCGCACGCGGCCCCGCCCTTCTCGGCTCCTGAGGGCGGCGACGGGCCCCTCGCCGGCGGGCAGCAGGACCCCCAGCCGGAGGAGATGGGCCGTTTCGAGCAGCGCTTCACCCACATCGCCCAGTCGTGCCGCCTCTTCCTCGTCACCCGGTCGGCCCCCTCGTCGGCCGCGGACGGTGCCCCCCGGGAGGCGCCGGGATCAGGATCCGGCAGGTCTTCACCACGGCCACCACCACCACCACCAACAACGACAATGGCGCCATCCCCGCCACCCCAACGAGCGGCGGCGGCAAGCGGCGGCCTCCCGCTGCACATCCTCGATGACGATCATGACGACGACGACCAGAGCGCCCCCGGCCCGGCTGCCCAGGGCGACATTGAGGAGGCCATGTCCCCGTCTGCAGTCTCCGGGGGCCCCAGCGAGCGAACGAAGCAGGGCGGCTGGGCGTGGGGGTACTACCTACCGGGCACCGGAACCGGCCGCAGGAGCGGGGGCTCCCTCATGCGCCCCGATGGCTCCGAACTGCCCTGTGCAAACGGTCTGGCAAGCGCAGCGGGACCGCCGCCCTCATCTCACCCTCATTGCGACAGGCGTCTGGAAGGCGGTGGCCCTCCTGGATGGCCGCCCCAAGCGCGCCCCCTCGGCGGGGTCGGCCCCAGGGAAGAAGCCCAGCCGCGCCAAGAGGACCCGAAGGAACCCAGCCGATGACGATGAGGACGGGAGCCAAAGCGAAGCTGAAGCTGAAGGGGAGTGTGAGGGTGAGGGTGAGGCTGAGGCTGAGGCTGAGGCTGAGGCTGAGGCTGAGGCTGAGGCTGAGGGTGACGGCAGGAGCGATCGAGCCACCGCCGGAAAAGAGTCCAAGGGCGGGCTGGGGCCACGGACCCGTGGCGGCGCCGGACCCAAGCAACTCTCCTTAGATTGGTCTGGTCACCGTCACCTCAGACTTTTTTCACTTTGTTGGGACAGCTTCTTCTCCAGAAAAACGACCTCCGAGTCGTCCCATTGATAACTCGTCCAACTGATTTATTATTCGCTCCGATTCATCTTCCTCGGTTCCGTTTCCGTGACTTTTTCTTCTCCACTCCTTCGTTCTTGCTCCATCGTTCCCGGGCCCACCCTGACTTTAGAGAAGACAATGCTGAGCTGTCACCTTTCTTCTCCGTCAAGCGAACCACAGGTCAAGCGGGCTGCCCTCGATTTGAACGCCGGGTCGCCCGCCAAATCTCAAAAAGTGGAATGGCGAGCTCGTCTGCCCAGTGTGCTGGTGAGTGGCTCCCTTCGGACAGTGGGTACCCATCTCTCAACAATCCACAAGCACGACTGACTGTAGATCAATCTATCGCGGTTGAGGTCCCGTTTACCTCACCGTTCATTGCCATTGCACCCTGGCTCTTCCACATTTTAGATTATTTTGTCCCGTACAGATAACGATCCTGCCCAAGGAATCGCATTTCACATTTTTCCTGCCGGCCCCAGGGGTGACATTTTTACAGACACCTCGGCCAGTCCTCTTTTCAAGAGTGACTATACCGTTGACAAGGTTGTCAGAGGCACATACATCTTGCCGCGAGCAGGATCATACCAGGTCGTGATGATGCTCCAGCGGAGCGGCCTGGCCCACCTTACCTGGACCCTCCGGGCCACCTGCTCGGCCCCGGGGAGCGTTGCTCTCACGACTCAGGCGCGCTTCGTTGCCACTGCGGTCCGTTTGATCCCCCCCGTCATCCAACACCGTCATCATCCCCCTCGGCCCCCCAGCGCGGGATGTGGGCAGGCCCCTCGGCTGCCGGGTACATGCGGATCGGCAACCCGCAGGTACTGCTGACGTTGCATCCGACGACCGCCCCCGCGGGCGGCCCTTCGGGTGTGTGTCCGGCCCGGCCCGCGGTGCTGTGCGTGCTCTCGCGGCCCGCGGGCCCGGCCCTGGATGGGCTCAGCCTGCTGGCCTTCGCCCCGGGGGACGCGGCCCCCGGCAGGCGGCGCCTGGAGCCCCCGGCGGAGGGGGAGGTCTTGGGTCGGTCGGCCTTCGCCCGGGCCGGGGAGGTCGAGTGCCCCCTGGCCATGGGCCCCCCGGCCGCGCCCCCCGGCCCCAACCAGCCCCCGCAGCCCCAGGCGGCCCCGATGGTGCTGCTCCTGCCATGCCGCGAGAAGGTCGTCCCGGTCTCCGATCCTGTGTTCCGCATTTTCACGTTCGTCCATGTGCATACTTACGTTCCCCACCCACTCACGCTTCCCCGCCACCACCCACTCGCATACCCCCCATGGGCGCACAGACGGGCCCCGAGGGCGAGGGCCCCTTCGCGGTGCATGTTGTGTGCGGGGACGGCTGGATGCCACAGGTGGAGCTGCTGCCGGAGGCCCCTGCGGAGGTGGCCCTCGAGGCGGCCTGGACCGAGGGCCGCTCGGGGGGGCGCTCAGCTGCCCTGTGCAACCCCCAGCTAGCCCTCGAGATCGAGGGCGGCCCCCTCGAGTGCGCCCAGGTCCGCCGCCCTGCGCCCGGGGTCGCCGTCTCTGACGATGGCCCCTCCTGTGGGGCGGCCTGGGGGCAGCTCGAGTTGACCCGGCTGGGGCCTGCGGCCGAGGGGGACCTGCAAGGGATCGCCTTCTCCGTCTACGAGGTGCCCACCGGCCGGCTGCCCTTGGAGGAGCCCCTCTGCCTCCTGGCGCCCGCCACCCTCCCGCTGCTCGAGGTCCGCCGCTGCCGCTGCCCGTCCCCCCCCCCCCCCCCCCCCCCCCGGCTCGGTCCACATCACTCCCTGGTTCCGCCTGCCTCCTGGTTCCCCTTGGCCTTCTCGTTTCCTGACCATCCCTCCATCCTTTCTCTCCATCCTTTCCCTCCATCCTTTCCCTCCATCCTCCTCCATTCTTTCCTCCACCCTTTCCTCGACGCGGGTGGCCGGGGCCAGTGCGAGCAGCCCAAGGTACAGAGCCCCTACCCGGTGGCCCTGGCCGTGACGGCCCCCGGCTGCGGTTGCAGGGGCGGGCCGTGGCCCGGTACGTGGTGGTGCCCATGTTGCAGCGGCCCGGCTCGGTGGGGCCCTTCAGGCTGACCCTCCGCCACGGCTCGGCCGCCCTGGGGGCCCGTATACCCCCTGGCGCCCCCACCGGGCGCCACCCTGGTCCGCCCCTTCGGCACGCCCGCCTGCTCCACCAGGTTCCCCCCGGGCGGCAGCCTGGGACAGTCTTCATCCCGAACCGCCATCCCCCCCCCCCCCCCCCCATCCCCACCTGCCTCCCACCCCCACCCCCGTCCCCCGGGCCCCAGGCTGGCCGTTGGGAGGGGCCCACGGCTGCCGGCTACGGGAAGGTCGGCTGCCCGCAATTCGAGGTGACCACGCCCCCGGCGGGCAGCCGGATGACCCTCGTCGTGACCCTGACCCGCCCCGCCCCGGCTGCCCCCCGGGGCCACGAGGCGCCACCCCTCGACGGACTGGGCTTCCTGCTCTTCAGGGTCCGCCACTCGCCCCCCGCTGCCCCCGCCCCTTCCCCTTGGACAGGCGAGCGCCCTTGACGTGGCGCCGGACCGTGCTGCTGCTGCTTCTGCTGCTGCTGCTGCTGCTGACTGTGGGCCGGGGGGGCCTGCTGGCTGGGCCTGCTGGCTGGGCCTGCTGGCTGGGTGTACAGGGCGGGGTGGGCGGCCATCTGCGGACCTCGCTGGAGGGGTGCGCCCTTGTGGGTCGGTCCGAGTACAGCCGCGCCCTGGCCGTCTCCCTGGCGACGCCCCTCGGGGCCCCCGGCGAGGCCGCGGGGCCGCTCTTCGTCCTGCCCGGCCGCGAGAAGGTCCCCATGCGCCCCGTGCCCCTGCCAGCCTGCCGCCTCCCTCCTCGCTCCCCCTCCACGGCGATGTGGGGCCAGCAGCCAAAAAAGGCGACGAGACGGCGCTCATCGGATCGGATGGGGACGGCCCCCTCTCGCGGTTTGGGCGGGCAGTGCGGCCCCGAGGGGGAGGGCGACTTCGTCCTCTCGGTGTCGGCCTTCCCGCCCTCGGCCGGTCAGGGCCTGGGGCTGACCCTGACCACGGCAAGGTCCTCCAGCCCGCGATCGCCTCGCTGGGATCACCGTGCCCATGCGCCGTCCCCCGATCTCGGCTTGACGGAATGGCGTTTGTCTGCCGTCGCCCTGCCAGCCTGCCCGTGCAGCTGGTGTCCGACCAGTGGACCGCCTTCAGCGAGCCCTTCCCCTCGCTGCTCAACCCCCAGCTGGCCATCGCCCCGGCCCGCGATGCCGCCGTCCAGGTCCCGCCCGGCCCCAGCCCCAGCCCCAGCCCCAGCCCCAGCCCCAGCCCATGCCCATGCCCATGCCCATGCCCATGCCCAAGCCCAAGCCCAAGCCCCGGCCCCGGCCCCGGCCCCACATGCGCACCCCCACGCACTGGGGCTGCGGAACAGCTGACCCTGACACGCCCCGCGGGTGCGGCCCTGACGGGGCTCTGCATCCACCTGTACGAGCTGCCCCTGCCCGCCCCCGGCCCCGCCCAGCAGCAGCAGCAGCCCCAGGGACCCGGATTCCCCCCGGGGCGGCTGCCCCCCGCCAACCGGCCCGCCGGTGGCCCGGCGCACCAGAGCGGCTACTCGGTGGCCCTCGAGGTGCGGCTGGAGGCGCCCCTGCGGGCGGGGCGCGTCTACGTGGCTCTGGCCCTGTTGCAGGCCCCCGCCCCGGGGCCCCTCGAGTGGCGCTGCGCCTGGGGCGACCCCGCAGCCACCGCGCGGGTGGCCCGGCTGCCCATCTACTGCCGCGCCCTCGTCCGCGCCCCGCCCCGCCCTGCACACTCCTCTTCCACCTCCTCCCCTCCCCCCCTACCTCCTCCCCTCCTCTTCCTCCTCCTCCTCCTCCTCCTCCTCCTCCTCCTCATCCTCCTCCTCCTCCTCCTCCTCCTCCCCACACACACACACGACACACACACACACACACACACACACACTTTCCCATCGGGCCTCGGGCATCGGGCATGGCCCTGTGGCATGACCATGGCGGGGGGGGGGGGGGGGCAGGGTGGCGGTGGCGCGGCCCCACCGCCGCCGGGCACCACAGTGCCCGCAACCCGCAGTTTGCGCTGTACCTGCGGCCGGGCGGGGGGCCTCGCTCGGTGACGGCCCTCGTGCGGCGGCCGGCCGACCCCACGGCCAAGGCCCCGCTGGACGGGCTGGCCCTGGCGGCCTTCCGGGCACCCTACCCGATGGGCCCCGGGGCCCGGCTGCTGGCCCTGCCCGAGAGCCCCCCGCCCCTGGCGGCCCCCTTCGTCCGCGACTGCAGCACGGCCCTGGTGGTCCCCTGCGACCCGGCCGGGTGCAGCCCCGAGCGCCCCTGGATCCTCGTCCCCGACCGGCAGACCGTCCGCACCCCATCCTGGCGGGGAGGGAGGGAGGAGGGGGAGGAGGGCATCTTGGGTGGGAGGAGCCTCGCCCCGGCTGTTCCTGGCGGATGTTGACGCGACCCGGCGACCCGTTGTTGCAGGCTGGCCCGGAGGGCGAGGGCCCCTTCACGCTTGTCATCTCGTCGGAGTCCCCCCTCGACGACCTGGTCCTGGAGGCGCGCCCCGATCGGTCCGCCCAGGGCTCGGCAGGGGCACGGGCACGGGGGCAGGGGTAGGCAGGGGCTCGGGGCCACTGGAAGGGAAGGATCGTCTCACAGCAGCTTGTCTGCCCCCCAGGGCGGCTTCCCTGGAGGCCACCGGGTCGTGGGGAGGCTGGGAGCTGTGCGGCAGCGCGCCCTCGCTGACCAACCCCCAGTTCGCCCTCACCCTCGGCCGCCCCCTCGAGCACGCAGCTGTCTGCCCCGCCCCCCTCGATCCTCACCCCCGCCCAGCCAGGCCCCGAGCCAGCCCGGATCCCGTCAAACCATCGCCACCACGGTGTGGCCCGGGGCTGGGGGGGGCCAGGTGACGCTGGAGCGGCTGGATGCCCCCGCGGGTTCCGCCCCGGGGCTTGTCTTCGGCCTGTACGAGCTGCCCGCCCTGCAGCCCCTGCGCCGGCTGGTCTGCCCGGCGGCCCCCGTCGACCGGGCTGCCCTGGCGGCCGCCGAGCGGGGCGAGGAGGAGCGCGCCCAGCTGGCTCACAAGGCCCGCGACGGGGTCAGGCCCCAGGAGCCGCCCCAACGCCGGCCGGGCAGCCCAGTCACGGCCAACGCGGCCTCCGACCGCCCCGCCGCCTCGGCCGCCCACACCATCGGGACCGGGGATGGCGGTGAGGGTGACGATGCCGAAGAGGCCCAGGCGCCCCCCCGCCTGCTGCTGACCAGCCCCTACTGGACCCGCAACCAGGTCCGCCCGCCGCCCCAGCCACGCCTGCCCCCCGTCCAGCCGGCCGCCTGCCCCGCACCGCGCCGCACCGCCCATGCCCCGCCCCGCCCATGCCCCGCCCCGCCCATGCCCCGCTCCGCCCCTGTCACGAACGGTTCCTTGGGCGGTGGGGCGGCGGTGGGTCTGTGTAGATCACCGTGAGCGATGTCAGCCTGCCCGCGGGCCGGTACGTGCTTGTGGGTGGGCAGCAGTTCCCCACCCCGGGCCGGCTGCGGTTCGCGGTCCAGAGCCCCGTCCCGGGGGGCCTCGAGGGGGCCGCCCTGGCCCTCCTGCCCTGCCACGCCACCGTCCTGGTCCGGCAGCGGAGCCCGCCGCCTCGCTCCTCGGCCCCTCGCCTCTTCCCTTCTCGTGCCCACTCCGATGGCCGCTGTTCGTGGCGGGCTGCATCTGCCTGGCCGGGGGGGTGTGGCTGCAGGACGGCTGCTGGCGGGGTTTCGAGGCAGCCGGGTTCCGGTCGCCGGCCAACCCGCAGGTGGAGCTGCGCTGCACGGCCTGGAAGCCCGGGGCGGCCCTGCCCCGGGTGCAGCTCATCCTCAGCAGGCCCGCGCTCCCCGAGGCCCGCGACCCCGCCGCCCCAGCAGCGCCCAGCAAGCAGGACCCCGCCCAGGGCTCGCCGTCGCCGCCCTCACCATCGCCCTCGCCCGCGCCCTCTGGGTGCCCCCTGGACGGGATGGCCCTCCTCGCATACCGGTCCGGCCCTCGGCTCGCCCCTTCCCCTCCCGCTGCCCTCCCTCCCCCGCTGTCATTTTTTTTTTTTTTTGACTATTCCTTCACAGTCTTGAGAAAGTTTTCGATTTTTTCAGAAACGACCAAAATTGTAGAAATCAAAGCAAACACATCTGTGAAGACAGTTTATTTTTGATTTTTTGAAGGGCAGGTGAGTCGGCATGACATTATCGAGTACCGACTTTTCAGAGCGCCCTTTTTCGCACGGGAGGTTTAACCAAGCATAGGGCAACACTTTTGGTGGGTCAGATTCACTGGCAAGTGAGTTTTTGGAGGGTGACCACTCGCCAGTGCGATCGAATTCCCTGGTGTGGCCTCGAGGGTGCGGATTCCTTTTGGGTGTTGCCCATCCTGAAGGTTATGTGTAATTTGGAACTATGGTCAAGTTGGATTAGGCGTTTATTTTTGACCGAGTTGTGGTGGGTTCGAATCCTGTCGGCGCTTGTCTTTTTCTCTCCGTTCATGACGAAATCTCAAGATCGGCTCACAGAATCGGCGCGAAACTTCCTTCCCCCCAAGACTTATTGACCTGCGAGTGGGCATCGACTCTTTCAGACCCAACTCACGAACTCATCGTCAGAGGTGCGTGGATGATATCGAATTTTTGTTGGCAGAGGACAATATGACCATACACTGTGCTATCAATTGGAGGTGTGCTACCAATTGATCCCACGCTAACTTCAGCCAACTCAACAGGATCATTTCTGAGATGACGTCGACCCAATGTCACCCTTCAAAAAGTGATCGAAGATGCTCAAAAAATGGTGGGATTGATCTGTGGGTGAAAGAAACTTGACTTCCCTTGCTTCTGCTTTTCCGCGACCTTTTTCTGTGTGGTGGATGGCGTTCCGCCGCCTGAAAAACCACCACAAAAAAAACAGCCAACCAAAACCAGGTTCGAGCCTCTCCGGAAATTTTAAAAATCTCTGGCATTTCCAGTGCCCCTGCTTCCTTTTTTCGCGATGGTCCCTTGGAGTTCTCTGTGAACGGCGTGCTACGATTGGAATCACTTGGTACGTTGACGAGGTCTGCCATCCCACTCAATTCAATCTCTTAACCTTTCCGCACTCCTCCTCTTCAGTCTTAGCGCATTTGGAGGCGCCATTCAGCTTAATGCGATTTATTTCCGCAATGCGGCCCAACGGATGCTCAGCCATCACCATCGCTCTTACATCATCTACGATCACCTGCGGCCAGCAGTGCCTCAATGTTGCTTGGTGCAAATACGCCGCATCTCTGGCAGTGGACTGCTGCACAGTGGTCGCGCACAACCAGTGCTTCTTCCCTGGGCTGGTCCACTTCCCGCGTTGACTTTCGTGTGATTTACTGGCTGGTCCGGATTTTGGCCAGGCACGCCTTGACCTCCGTGGAGAGCGTGAAGTATTGAGCTGGGTCCGTGGCACGCGTTCTCCTCCATCTCTCTCCTCTCTCTCTCTCTCTCTCTCTCTCCTCCCTCCCCCCCCACACACACACCCATCCCATCCCCACCCCCACCCCACCCCCGCCCCTGCCCCTGCCCCTGCCCCTGCCCCTGCCCCTGCCCCTGCCCCTGCCCCTGCCCCTGCCCCTGCCCCTGCCCCCTGCCCCTGCCCCTGCCCCTGCCCCTGCCCCTGCGCCCGCCCCGCCCCTGCGCCCGCCCCCTGCCCCCGCCCCGCCCCGCCCCGCCCCCGCCCCGCCCCGCCCCGCCCCCGCCCCCGCCCCACCCCGCCCCACCGCCCCACCACGCTCCCACCACGCACGCTCCCACCACGCTCCCACCACCCCACCCACCCGACCCCACACGACCCCACACGACCCCACACGACCCCACACGACCCCACACGACCCCGCCCTTGAGCGCTCCACCACAACACGACCTCCAAGTCTAACCGTCTTCCCCCACCCACCCTCACCCTCCAGTCTCCGGATCATCCCCCACGGCGGCCATTTGGATCCACCGGCTTCCGACATCGTGCGAGCCTCCTCATGCGGGCCCCCCCTTCCTTGATGGCACTCGCTTCGCCATGCCCGGTCCCCCCCCAGCACCGCCCGCGTTTCCAACACCGGCTCCACCTGCCATCGCCGTGTCATCAACCACACCTGTGCACCATGCGCCTGTGGGCCTGCGGCGTGGTCCCAGTCAGCAGGCCCCTTCTCGATTGGTTTCTTACATGCTCCACACACATACCCGTCGTCAAGCCGCACTGCCTCTTCGCCCGCTTCTTGGCGGTCGTCCTGACGTGGGGGACAAAGACACAAGCGCCCCGAGCCGCGCTCACCACCACCGTCACCGGGGCCGCCCTCCGGCAGCTGCAGCAGCAGCATGCGTCCCACCCCATGCCCGCTCCCCCTCGGCCATCTGGCTGCCCACTACGCTGACGCCCCAGCTGCCCGCCCAGTGGCGCCTCGTCTGGGCTGCGGCACCTCCCACCCGGGGCCGCCCCGCCGAACTCCCGACGTGGTGCCACAGGATGTCATGACGCTGAATTGCACGATGCTCAGCCATTTGACGGCACAGGAGCAGACGGACGCAGGCTCACTGGTTGATGGGAAGAATGATGTCGTATCACCCTCCTGTCCTCTCTCTGCGGTTGTTGTCTTTATGTCTCCCATAGTCCAGCTGGTTGATTGCTGGTTTTCTATACGTAAGACCAGGGGTTCAATTCCCCGAACTTCCAATAGCTTTTTTTGCTGAGGAACAGCCTTGTAGGGGCACACCTTGGGAGTCTTGGCTAAAAATTTTTTCTAATTTTTTTTTTCCAATAAATTTCATCAAGACTCTGGAGGATTAGCCTTTTTTTTTTTTTTTTTTTTTTTTTAAACCAATTGCCATGGAGGTAGAGTCCATGGCAACGGTACAGTGGCATATACACCGCTCACCCCCGCTGTCATCCCTCCCCCGCTGCCACCCTCCCGCTGCCATCCCTCCCCCGCTGCCACCCTCCCGCTGCCATCCCTCCCCCGCTGTCATCCCTCCCCCGCTGTCATCCCTCCGCTCCGTCCCGTCGGCCGTTAGCCACATCCTTTGGTCTGCCGGCGGTGTCGATGCCTGTGCAGGGGGCTGCCGGGCCGCTGGGGGCGGCGCCGTGTGCGGCTGGACGCGGCCACGCTGGCGGCCCAGTCGGAGTTCAGCCGCGCCCGGGCCCTGGAGCTGGCCCTGGCCCTGGCCGCCCCGACCGAGGACCACGAGGCCACCCGGGGCGGGCTGCTCGACCCGACCGGCCTGCCCTGGATCCTCGTCCCCTGCCGCGAGAAGGTCCCCGCCACGCGCTGCCCCGTGAACCCCTCCCCCCCCCCCCCCCCCCCCCCCTGGCTGCCTCTCCGCGCATCCATTGACGCGGCCCCTGGTTGGGGGCTGGGGTGCGGTCGGTGCCCCGTGCGGGGCGGCGGTGGTGCAGGTGGGGCCCGAGGGCGAGGGCCCCTTCCGGCTGACCGTCCTGGCGGACAGCCCCGACATCGCGGCCACCCTCCTCGCCCCGGCCACCCCGCCCGCACCGCCCGAGCAGCCCCACAGGGAGCGTTTCCTGTCTGCCCCGCCGGCCACCCACCCGCAAGGGGACAAGGAGACACCCCACCCAGGGAGCGGGTCGGCTCACGCGCATGGCTGCGTGTCTGGGGCCCGGGGCCCGGGGCCGGGGCCCGGGGCCTGGGGCCTGGGGGCAGAGAGGTTCTTGCTCGGCACGGGGCCGCCCCGGGCAGCGTGGTGGACGAGGTGGGCCGGGCCGAGCGGGGCCGCTTCTACCTCCGCAGCTGCCCCACGGCCGACCTGCTGGGGCTGGGGGCGCCCTTCGTCGACCCGGACTTCCCGCCCTGTCCGGCCTCCATCACAGGGCCCAGCCCCAGGACGGTCCGCCCCACCACCAGGCTGCCCCCCCCCCCCCCCCCCCCCGTCCCGTCCCGCCCCGTCCCGTCCCACGCCCGGCCCCGGCTGCCCCTGACCGGGCCGTCGGGTGGTCGGTGGTGGTTGGTATGGTTGGCCTGGGCGTGTGGTTGGCCTGGGCGTGTGGTTGGCCTGGGCGTGTGGTTGGCCTGGGCGTGTGGTTGGCCTGGGCGTGTGGTTGGCCTGGGCGTGTGGTTGGCCTGGGCGTGTGGTTGGCCTGGGCGTGTGGTTTGTGGTTGGTGCGGTGGTGCCGCGCAGCCACGAACACGCTGACGGCGGCCGAGGTGCTGGGTGCGGTGCACCACTGGGCGCGCCTGCCCGACTTCTGCGAGGCCCCGCGACTCTTCGTGGGGGCGTCGAGCCGGGCGACGTGCGGCAGGGCCTGATGCCCGACTGCTGGCTCATGTCGGCCATCGCCAGCTGCTCGACCCGGCCCGACCTGGTGCAGGCCATCTTCGGCCAGTGCGCCGTCAATCCGCAGGGCGTCTACAGCCTGCGCCTCTTCGCCAACCAGATGCCCTACTACGTCGTCGTGGTCCGCCCTCCCCTCCTCGGCCTCTCCTGTCACCCCGGCTCGGCTCCTTGCTCCCCCTCGCTTTTCACTCCCTTCACGCTTTATCCCGGCGGGCGGGCGGGCGGGCGGGCGGGCGGGCGGGCGGGCGGGCGGGCGGGCGGGCGGGCGGGCGGGCGGGCGGGCGGGCGGGCGGGCGGGCGGGCGGGCGGGCGGGCGGGCGGGCGGACGGACGGGCGGGCGGGCAGGACGACTACATTCCGGTGGGGCCCAACAACGCGCCCTGCTTCGCCCACAGCCTGGACGGGGACGAGGCCTGGGTTGTGCTGCTGGAGAAGGCCATGGCCAAGCTGCACGGCGGCTACTATGCCCTGACGGGCAGCGGGGCCCACAGCATGGGCACCTCGGCCGCCCTGCGCATGATGACCGGCGGCGTGGCGGCCGTCTTCCAGCACGCAGACCCCGAGCAGGTCCGCCCACCACCCGCCCACAGCCCGCCCACAGCCCGCCCACAGCCCGCCCACAGCCCGCCCACAGCCCGCCCACAGCCCGCCCACAGCCCGCCCACAGCCCGCCCACAGCCCGCCCACAGCCCGCCCACAGCCCGCCCACAGCCCGCCCACAGCCCGCCCACGACCCGCCACGCCTCTTGGCCGGCCATCGCGGTTGCGGGCGAGTGTGTGACCCTGTCCCGGCACCTCCTTGGGGGGGCGCGGGCGGGGGGGACGTGGCGGCAGGTTTGGTGGCGGCCCTGAGCGCGGGCCACGTGGCGGGCGCCACCTCGGTCGATGACCCGGCCATCAAGGAACTCGTCCGCCCATGCCCTTGCCCAGGCCCAGGCATCATCACCATCATCACCATCACCATCACCATCACCATCACCATCACCATCACCATCACCACCATCACCATGACAGGTGGGTCATCATCAGTTGCATCCCGCCCACTCCCTCCCTCCCTTCCCTCCCTCCCTCCCTTCCCTCCCTCCCTTCCTTCATTCCTTCCCTCCCTCCCTCCCGGGACGGTCGGCCGCGCAGGGCTTGGTGCCGCTGCACGCGTACTCGCTCATCGGCTACCAGGTCATCGGGCTGCCTGAAGGCGGGTCGGCCCGGCTCTTCAGGGTGCGCAACACCTGGGGCCGCCACGAGTGGACCGGCCCCTGGTGGTCCGCCCGCTGCCCCCCATCGCTCGCCTGCCCGCCCTCCGGCCCGCCTGTCTGTGCCCGCCTCAGGCGCCCCGGCCCCCCTTCACCCCCGGCAGCGACGGGGCCCCCGAGTGGACGCCCGAGGCGCTGGGCCAGCTCAGCCAGCAGGCCGCCAACCAGGACGACGGCTGCTTCTTCATCGCCCTGCACGACTACGTCCGCCCCCACCCTCGCCCGCTGCCCTCGCCCGCTGCCCTCGCCCGCTGCCCTCGCCCGCTGCCCTTGCCCGCTGCCCTTCGCCCGCTGCCCCCTTTCCTCGCCCGCTGCCCTTCGCCCGCTGCCCCCTTTCCTCGCCCGCTGCCCTCGCCCCGCCCGTCTGCCCGTCTGCCCGCTTCTGCCACCACCCGCGACCCTCACCCAACATGGGCAGCTGGGCGTGGGCGACCCTCACCCAACATGGGCGGCTGGGCGTGGTGGTGGGCAGTGCCGCTGCTTCATGGACACGTACACCTGCCGTCTGCCCGGCCCCGCCGATGCGGCCCAGCGCTTCGAGGTCCGCCCCCCAGTTGCCCTTCCCCGCCCCGCTGGGCGGCCAGTGGGGTTGGTGGGCCGGTCCGGCCGCATCGGAACCTCATGAATCCCACCCGCATGGAACCCCATGAACGCATGGAACCCCATGAACGCATGGAACCCCATGAACGCATGGAACCTCATGAATCCCACCCGCGGGCCGGCCTCTTGGGCCCCGCGCCAGCCGGTCCTATCCGGGCCACCCCCGCCCCCCCCCCCCACCCCGCCCCGCCCCCCCCCGCCCCCCCCCCGCCCCCCCCCCCCCCCCCGCCCCGCCCCGCCCCGCCCCCCGTCCCATCGCCCCCCTCGGTCGTCCTCATCGCTCACCCTCTGGCCCTCTGCCCGCTCAGGGGGCCGATCGGGGCGGCCCCGTGACGGTGGAGCTGACCGTGGGCTACGAGGACTTCCTCCGCCACCGGCGCGGGATGGTGCTCTTCCTGTTCGCCCTCCCCCAGGGCGCCCCGTCCGCCTCCTGCGCCTCGTTCGAGTCCGTCGCCCTCCCTCCCCGCCTACTCCCTTCCTGTGGTCTCCGCCCAGCCGGCTCATCCCGCCACACGCACGACGGTGTGGCAGCGAGCTGCGGGAGGTGGCCCGGAGCGAGTACAGCTGCGCCCGGCGGGTGGGGCTGACCTTCGAGGGGCCCGCCGGGCCGGCGGACTACCTGCTGGCCGCCTGCCTGGAGGACCCCCAAGCGGGCAGGCCCCAGGCGCCCCCCGGCGGCCTCGGCCAGGACCTGCCCTTCCGGGTGGCCGTCGTGGCGCAGGCCCCGGGCTCGCTGGCGGCCCTGCCGCGCCCTTAGGTGGGGAAGCCGAGGGCAGGGGCCAGCGCCCACCGCCCAAAGAAGCCAACCCGGCTGCCCTCCGCAGCGAACAGAGTCAGATGATCAAACACGATTGTTGGGGGGGGGGGGGGGGGGGGGGGAGAGGAGGGGGAGGGATGGCCCGAGAGCTGGGGGAGGGCTGAAAGGGGTGGGCGCGGTGGCTACTGGAGGGCGGCCGCGACCCGGTCGAGGTTGGCGGTGGACTGGGCCAGCACCGAGTCCAGGCCGGACTTGCAGGGGGTGACGGCCAGCTGGCGGAGCCGCTCGATGGCCGCCCGGACGAGCCCCGCCATCCGCCGCTTGGCCGCCACCACGGGGGCGGCCTGGGGACCCCCGCCGCCGGCCGAGGCCGAGGCGCCCGCGAGGCCGAGGGCCTGCAGCAGGCCGGACATGTTCACCTGGGCCGACTCGAGGTCCGCCACCAGCCCGCCCAGCCGCTCGGGCAGCGTGGCCAGCGGGGCCGGCAGCCGGGCAATGTCGTGCAGCACCTGGGCCGCGTCCTGCACCGGTGGAGCGCAACGACACACCGTGAGCGAGCCGGGGGGGAAGGGATGCAGGCAGGGGGAGGCGCGGATGCCGGCGTGGGGAGCGGGAGGGGATGCTGGCGGGGGGGACAGTGGAGGCGGGGAGGGACCTGGATGACCCGGGCGGCCCGCTCGGCGGTGGCTGCGATTTCCTCGGCGGCCGCCTTGGCCTGGGCCCACGAGGAGGCCGAGCTCTTGGGGCCGCGCTGCTGCCTGAGGAGCAGCACCTGCTGCTGGTGGGCCCGGTGGGCCAGGGCCAGCTGCTCCTGCAGGGCCGTCAGGTGGCTGATGTACCGCGGGGCCGCGTCCTCCTCCAGGAAGTGCAGCAGGTCCTCGGCGAAGGGGAACCGCGAGATCTGCGCCCCCAGACGGCAGGCAGGCCAGGGGGACGCCCGGCCCGCCGAGTGAGCGTGGTCAGGGTCCGTCTTTCCGGAAGCCCGCCGGCCGATGGGAGGCCGAGGCGAGGACCCGACCGATGGGGGGGCCGGACGGACCTGGGCGCGGGTCTGCGAGGCGGTGATGATGCAGGGGGCGAACTGCTGCGACTCGAGGAGGGCCCCCAGGACGATGCCCACCAGGCGCTGCGACTGGAACTTGGCGATGTCCTTGTAGTAGGCCGCGATCTTCTCCGGGGCCGGGGCCGGGTCCCCCGTGAACTGGGCCAGCAGCTTGGTCTGCAGGACCACGTCCCCCGCCGCCATGGCCCCGCTGCCCGCAGTGCCGACGGCCGTCGCGGCCGCGTCGGCTGCCCGGCCCGAGCGACCCCCCGCGGCGGCCAGACCCACGATGGCGGGCCCGGGGCCGCTCAGCGGGCCGGCGCCCTCGTAGATGGTGGGCCGCAGCACCTGCACGGCCACCTCGAGATACGGCAGCGCGTGGGGCGTGTTCAGGTACGCGTCCCTGGCCGTGGCGGGCGCAACGAGGAGGCGCAACAAGGAGGCGCAACAAGGAGGCGCAACAAGGAGGCGCACCGAGGGACGGGGAGCGGGCGGGGAAGGGCGAGAGGAGCGAGGGACCGGGGGGGGGGGGGGGGGGGGGGGGGGTCAGAAAGCCGTGTGAGGATGAAGCGGCGCCGGCCGACACCCACCCGAAAGGCGAGGCCCCCGGCGGGCGGCGCCAAGTGGGAGGGGCGGACCCCATGCGGGCGGTGAGGTGGTAGCAGCGGTGCTCGTCCTTCTCCCGCAGCATGGCCAGCGCCCCTGCACCGCCCCAGCACGACGCCACCAACGGCGCACCGCCGCACACAGGCCAGTAAGGGCATGGCCCATGGCCCACGGGGGCGGGCGGCCCACGGCCGCGAGGGCGACGATCGAAAGAAGGGCAGGGCAGGGCAGGACAGGACATGGCCGGGGCGGGGCGGGGCGGGGCGGGGCGGGGCGGGGCGGACCCTGGAACATCTTCGGGGTCAGGAAGATCGAGGGCCCCCCGGCGCCGGCATCGTCCTCGTCGGGCTCCTCCTCGTCGTCTTCCTCGCCGGCGGGCTCCTCCAGGAGGGGGATGCCCTCGCCGTGGGGCCCGATCTCGTCCAGGTCCCACTCGGGGTCGGGGGCCCCCAGCTCCAGGGCGAGCCCCTCCCGGGCGGGGGCCTTCTGGGCCTCCGCGGCCGCCCGGGCGGCCACCTTGGCGGGAACCCGGGCCGCAGAGAGGAGGCCCGTCGCGCTCTTCCAGAGGCCCGAGGCGGCCTTCCCGGTGGCGGCCAGGGTGGCCGGGGCCTTGGCCTTGGCGGCGGGCAGGGGCCTCTTGGCCGACCCCAGGGCCCCCGTCGTGCGGGGCGACAGGCGCTCCTCCTCGGATTGCTCGCCCCCGTCCGCTTCGCCGGCGGCGCCCCGTTCGGGGTCCCGCTCCCGGCCGCGCGAAGAGGCCCGCCTGCCCCGACTGGCGGGGGGCTCGCGGGAGCTGGGGCCGTCCCGGTCGGGGCCCTCCGGGTCGGGGGCATCGGCCCCGAGGTCGCGCGAGCGGCGCGATGAAGGCCTCGAGGCGGGCCCGCGGCCTCCCGCCGATGCAGCAGACCGGCGCGACTGGGGCCGCTCCGCGTCCGGGTCCGGGTCCGGGTCCCCCCCATCGGACGCGCGATCGGGAGCGCCCTGGTCGTCGTCCCCTTCGCTGGCGCCCCCGCCGAAGGCCGCCCGCGGCACGGGCCGCACCACCCGGCGGGCCATCATCGACACGCCGCCCCGCCCACGGGGCCCACCCCGAGGCCCCTCCTCGCGGCCGGGCTCGTCGTCTTGGGGCTCGCCGTCATGTCCAGGCGCCGCCCCGTCGTCCCGTTCCTCCTCTTCCTCCTCCTCCTCCTCGGGGTGGGGGGCCAGTCGCCCTGCTTGGGACGGCGGCACCGCCCGGCGCCCGCCAGCCTTTGACAGGTCGCCCTTGTCCTTGTCCTTGTCCTTGCCCTCCTTGCCCTCCTCTCCCTTGTCCTGAGCGGCTGCCTCGGCGGCTTGGCGGCGGCGGCGGGCGATCATCTCGGCGAGGGCCGGGTCCTGGTCCTGGTCCTCGTCATCCTCGTCCTCGTCCTCATCGCCGTCCCCGTCCCCGTCCCCGTCGCGATCCCCGTCGCGATCCCCGTCGCGATCCCCGTCGCGGTCGCCGTCGCGGTCGCCGTCGCGGTCCCGGTCGGGCTCGCTGAGCTCGTCGCCCTCGGCCGTCCGATCGGCCTCGGTGCCGCCGTCGGGAGCCCCCGAGCGCTGGCTCACGTCCCGGGAGCCGTCCCGACGGGCCTCCTCGCCCTCGCCCTCGCCCTCGCCCTCGCCCTCGCCCTCGCCATCTTCCTCAGGAGGGCCTCTCTGGGCGCGGGGATTCTCCTCGAAGGCCTCACCGGATGTGGGTGGCGACGAGCGGGCCCGGCCGCCCATGATCTGCAACGATCCCCCACCGCCGTGAGCAATGAGCGAGCCATGCATGGCTGGGTGGGTGGCTGGGTGGGTGGGGTGGGGGGGAGAGCGGGCATGGCATCCCGGCGAGGGCGGGCGGGCGACGGGAGGGGCGGGGGCGCCGACCTGGGCGAAGATCTCCTCCTCCTCGGAGACCAGCTTGCGGTAGCAGCGGTCCGGGTCGGACATATCGAGCAGGCTGTGTGCGATCCGGAGCTGGTTCAGCTGCGACTGGTGCCGCGCCCCGATGGGGCTGGCCCGGCACATGCGGTAGTTGGGCGGCACCCGCTGGGCACACTCCTCCACGGCGGCCCCGAAGGGCATCCCGGCCACGTCGGCGCTGGTCAGCGGGGTCAGCAGCCACAGCAGCTGGGCCGACACATACAGGGCCCCTGGGCCTGGGCTGCGGGCGCCGTGAGGAGACGAGACCAGGCCGGGAATGGTCAGTGAGAAGGGATGGCCGGCCGGGAATGGTCAGTGAGGAGACGAGACCAGGCCGGGAATGGTCAGCGAGAAGGGATGGCCGGCCGGGGGGTCGGGGTGGGTGTGGTGGTTGCGGGCTTGTGGGTGGGGGTGGGGGTGGGGGTGGGTGGGGATGGGCGGGGATGGGTGGGGATGGGTGGGGATGGGTGGGGATGGGTGGGGATGGGCGGGGATGGGCGGGGATGGGCGGGGATGGGCGGGGTGGTGGCGCACGGACCCTTGGCGGCCAGGGCGCAGGCGCGCCGGTAGGCCCCGCCGAAGTCGCGGATGCGGAGGGCGTGCACAATGCGGTCGAAGGCCGCTTGGTGAGGGTCGGCCTCTTTGCGGGCCGGGACGGCGGTGGTCGGGGGCGGAGGGGGCCAGCCAGAGCGGGGGCCCTTGCCTGGCCGGGCGGGGTGGAGGGCGGCATCCTGGAAGGCCTCCAGGTGGGCCCGGAGGAGGTCGTTCTGCTCGTCGGGCTCCAGCAGCAGGGCCGGCAGCGAGATGGCCAGGCCCTCCATCGTCAGGGCGCTCGGGGTGGGCCCCGGGGGGGCGGCGGGGCTCTTCGGGGGCGCCGCCTCGGCGGGCGCAACCGGAGGGGCCGAGGCGGCCGGGGCGGGCTGGTCGTCGGGGTGGGGCTGGTCCGCCGCCCCGGCCGAGGGGGCGCTCTTGTGGCGGCGGTGGCCCGTTCGGGTCTTCCTGGAGGCCTTCTTGGGGGCCTTCTTGGGGGCCCTCGGGGCTGCCCGCCGTGCGCCGCGACGGACTGACCCCCTCCGGGCCGGGGCGTCCTCGGCACCATCCTCGGCGTCCTCATCGGGGTCGCCTTCGTCCTCCTCGTCCCGCTCTTCGCCCTCTTCGTCCTCGTCGCCCTCCTCGCCCTCCTCCTCCTCCTGAGCGGCCACGTCGCTGCGGGCGTCGGACTCGTTCGCCTCGTCGCCCTCCTCGTCGCCCTCCTCGTCGCCCTCCTCGTCGCCTTCTTCGCCCTCCTCCTCGCCGTCCTCCTCGTCTTCTTCGCCACCGTCGCCCTCCTCGCCCGACTGGGCGGCCCAGCGCTCGCGTCCGCGCGGGCCTGTGGGGGTCTTGAGCGGGGGCGGCGGCACGGGGGCGGCGGGCTTGGGGGCGGCCGGGTCGGGGGCGTCGCTGTCGTCGCTGTCGTCCGATGATGAGATGTCCTCGGCCGGGCCGCCCGGGGCTGCCGAGTCGGCCGGCGCGGACGCCGGGGCCGGGGCGACGGGGGCCGGGGCCGGGGCGGCCGAGTCGGCGGGGTTCTTGAGGGGCAGCGGGGCCGCCAGGGCCACCACCAGGGCCGGGTTGAGCAGCTGGGTCGAGACGACCCCCGTCGTGCCCACCGCAACCGCCATCCCGGGGATGTGCTGCGCCCAGCCCAGGGCCGCCACCCCGTCGTCGCCGCACTTCCACTGGGCCACAACCTGGCCGTGGTGCCCCATGAAGGGCGTGCCCCAAAAGACGAGCAATGAGAGGAGGAGATGGAGGAGGGGATGGAAGAGGAGATGGAAGAGGGGATGGAAGAGGATATGGAGGGGGGGATGGAGGGGGGGATGGAGGGATGGGATGCGAGGGCATGGCCATGGTTCCCAATCCATGGAGGCGCTCAGGGCCGGGCAGCTCAAATCAGAGGTCGGCATCAGGCGATCGGGCAGGCATTTCAGGGCACAGGGCGGGGCGGGAGGGCAGGGCGGGGCGAGGGCAGGGCGGGGCGGGGCGGGGCGGGCGGGGCGGGGCGGGGCAGGGCGGGGCGGGGCGGGGCGGGGCGGGGCGGGCGCGCCTGCTGGGCGGACCTGCCCGTGTTGCGGACGTCCCAGACGTGGACGACCCCGTCCTCGCCGGCCGAGGCGGCCCAGTGGTGGACGAAGGGGTTCCAGGAAACCCCGCGCACGCCGCCCCGGTGGGCCACCGCAGCCCGCCAGGAAATCTGCGATGGAGCGCAGAGCAGGGCCAGGGTCGTGGATGAGCGAAGGGTCGTGGATGAGCGAGGGATGATGGGCCGGCCGCACAGAAATAATGGGGTGGCGGGTATGGCGACGGCGGATGGGCGGACCCGGTGGTGGCGAGGGCGGGTCCGGGTCGGCGGCGACGTCGTCCGTGTCCGTGACGAGGGCTGCGGGCCCTCCGGGGCGCGCAGGTCGACCAGCTGCAGGCCGCGGGACATCCCCCCCAGCAGGAACTCGCACTCGCTGCCCGGCCGCCAGGCGGCTGCCGTCACGGGCGCATAGCTGACGCGCCGAGTGGCGGCCGGAGCCTGTAGAAGGAGAGCGCGCGCGGTGAGGAGTTGGAAAACGGGGAAGCAACGGGGGCGACATGGTCACCGCCGCCCCCCAGGCCATGACCCACCAAGCCCCTGGGGGGGGGGGGCCGACCTGAGGGTGCTCGAGGTCCCACAGGCGCGCACCGCAATTTTGGAGCTCAAGGAGCTTGGTGGGCGCGACCCCGGCGAGCTCCAGTTTGGTGGTGCGTCGGGAGGAGGGGAACGACCCCGGGTGAGGCGGGGGGGGCTCATCCTGAGGGGGGCCTTTCAGGCGACCCGCTTCGGAAAAGGCGATCGCCCCACCAGACTTCTGGGCGGTGGAGCAGATGACAATCTCCGAGGCCGTGCTGGTGCCGGTCCCGGTGAGCCCCACCGCCAGGACGGTCCCCGCCCATGAGATGGCCGAAGGCGTGAAGGTGCCGTCTCCCATCCGGAGCGAGATTCGGTTCATTGGATCGGGAGAGGGGGCCACGGGGGCACGAGAGCGAGAATGCGAAGGAGCAGGGAAGGCGATCGAAGGGAGTCCCACGAGCTGAAGGAATCGGGAGGAAGGAGAGGATCCAGTCGCAATCACGAGCCCGGAGTGCGATCGATGGAATCCCGCCGAAAAGAAAACATTCGGTTGTTGAGACTCCCCGAGAGAAGGCCACCGGGGGCCGTGAATTACGGCGTTGTTCTCCATAATAATCTCTCGTGCTTCTTCATCGGGTTGTGGGTGCCAGACCCGTGAGTTGTCAAAGAGATGGTGGCGCCACATGGCTCACTAAATATGCTGCCGCGTGGATTTTTCAACGCCGACTCAGTTACGAAGCGAGCTTCCCTCACGCGTGGGTTAGCGAGGCTGCCTCCTTTTTTTTTGTTTCGAAGTCAGCGGGGGAAAGCACGATAATTCAAGAGACCTGACCATCGCCAGCAAGCTACTGACGAGCGAAGGTGGGGAAAAAAAAGAAACGAAAACGAACTCGCTCATCGGCCCCTTTGGGCGAGATCGTCTTCCTCCTCCTCTTCGACAGCGACCGCACCTCTGCGACCAGACGTGGTTGGGTGGGCAGCGGTCGGAGCACCTTGGGCCGGCTGGGTGGCCAAAGGCATCGCGGCAGCGTCCTCCTCCTCCTCTTCTTCTTCCTCCTCCTCGCTTTCGTCCCCCCCTTCCAGATTGCCTGTTGGTGGCTCGGGCTCGGGGTCCTGTCCACCACAGTCGATCGGGAACACCAAAACAGATGAAGCGACATGGGTTAAAACGACCCGCCCCTCGCGGGGAGGCTGTTGCAACAGAGGCAAAGGAGGAGGCACAGGAGCAGAAGACCGACCTCGGGGGGCGGGGGACCCACCTCGGCCGCGAGGCGGTCCAGGACAGGCTTGTGGTGTTCGAACTCGGGGTCGGGCTCCTGCTCGTAGATCAGCTGGGCCTTGCGGGCAAACTGCGCAGCCGGCCCCAGCCGGCCCAGCCGCTGGTTGACCAGGCCCAGAAGAAGAAGCACCTCTGCGGGCAACCACCAAGGGAGGGGACGATGAACCCACCAGACAGTGCGCACAGGAAGACCACCGCGAGAAGTGAAGGCACAGTCCACGAGGGAAGCGCCAGAATCAAGCAGTGCCCACCCATGTCTGGCACAGGCAGACAGGCACAGGCAGGCAGACAGGCACAGGCAGACAGGCACAGGCAGACAGGCACAGGCAGGCAGACAGGCACAGGCAGACAGGCGCAGGCAGACAGGCGCAGGCAGACAGGCGCAGGCAGACAGGCGCAGGCAGACAGGCGCAGGCAGACAGGCGCAGGCAGACAGACCGAAGTCCTCGTCTTGGTAGTGGTAGAGGAAGTTGAGGACCCGCTCGGCCGTGGGGAACTCCTCCAGCTCCACCAGGAGGCGGCCGCTCTTGAGCAGCACATCCAGGGGCGGAAGCGACTCCTCGTCCACTGAGGAGAGTGGGCACCCAGGAAGGGTGAGACCGGGAGCAGAGGTGAGGCGGGGAGGGGGGGAGGGAGGGTGGGGAGCGGCTTGGCACGCGGAGGGGTACGGACGCTGCTCGGGGTCGAAGTCACTCTCGGGGATCAGGGGCAGCCACTGGCCGACCGACTGCATCAGGGCCGCGTGTGCCTCCTCGCGCCGCCCCTGACCGATTCGAAGATGGGCCAGCGCCTACACGGTCCGAAAGGGCGCCATGTGAGCGGAAAAGGCGGGGAACCAGGGCAAGCGGACAAAGAGCACCTCGGGGGCCTGCGGGTTGATCTCGGCCGCCTTTTGCAGGGTGGCCTCGCAGTTGGCGATCGAGTCGGGCTGCTCGCTGCCCACAGAGAACCGCCCACAGAGAACCGCCCACAGAGAACCGCCCACAGAGAACCGCCCACAGAGAACCGCCCACAGAGAACCGCCCACAGAGAACCGCCCACAGAGAACCGCCCACAGAGAACCGCCCACAGAGAACCGCCCACAGAGAACCGCCCACAGAGAACCGCCCACAGAGAACCACGCAAATCGACCCGCAAAATCGGTCAACCTCTGGACAGCGGAGACTGGCTGGCGGGGTGCGTGCGGAAGTGGCGCGGGAAGTGGCGCGGGAAGTGGCGCGGGAAGTGGCCGCGGGAAGTGGCGCGGGAAGTGGCGCGGGAAGTGGCGCGGGAAGTGGCGCGGGAAGTGGCGCGGGAAGTGGCGCGGGAAGTGGTGCGGGAAGTGGCGCGGGGCGCGGGTGCGGGGCGCGGGTGCGGACCCCAGATCGGTCATGTAAACTTCGGCCCATGAAACGTACGCGCTCACGATGTCTTGGTCGATGGAGGGTAAGTTCCCGATTTCCTGGGATACCGGAGGTGAATAAGTGATGTGATGCAAGCTTCCACCACCACCCACCACCCACCACCACCCACTCCACGCCACCCACCACCCACTCCACGCCACCCACTCCACGCCACCCACTCCACGCCACCCACTCCACGCCACCCACTCCACGCCACCCACTCCACGCCACCCACCACCCACTCCACGCCACCCACTCCACTCCACGCCACCCACTGCACGCCACCCACTGCACGCCACCCACTCCACGCCACCCACCACCCACTACACCACGCCACGCCACCCACCACCCACTACACCACGCCACGCTCCCGGGTCCATCCCTACAGACAAGGCCCTGCGCCACGTTCGCACGTTCGGCCATTAGCAACTCGACGCCTTTTGAAAAGTATTGGATGGCCTCCTGACCCCGGCACATCTGCATTCGACGGGAGTGAGACCGGGGGGGGGGGGCGGAGGCAGACAGTGGCAATGTTGAGGAACTTGCATGGATTATGGCCTTCATCAAGTTCGATTGAATGCCGAATGTACTGACGTAAAGGATCGCTCGGTGAGATTGGAGGAAGCCGAGCGTGCAGACATTTTTTGCTTGATCGGGATCAACTTCACTCAAAATCTCGCCCAGCGTATCCAGTAGCTGCCAACGGAAAGGACCCATCAATACCGTTCATGTAAAATCGGCGGGACAGACATCGACATTGTCAGGAGCGATCAGAACAAGACGCTGCAATTCAGGAAGGGCGCTGAGTGGATCTTGGACGGCCATATCGAGGGCCTCCCGAATCTGTGTACCCAAGTTGCGCACCTTCTTTGTCGTGCTCTTCACCCCACCCTTGGCTCCCTTCTTCTTGGGCGGCATGTTGCTTTCCGCACGGGCCTCTGTTCCCCTGGCACGGATGCAGATCGAGCAGGCGCCCCCGGAAACCCCCGTTGCTGCCACCGTGGAGAAGCCAGTGGCTCCGAGCACTACCACTCCCGTCCCTCTCGCAGATGGATCTGTCCCAAATCCGGCCAAGAAGAAGCCAGTCGTTTGCATTCTCATTGGGATGGCCGGATCGGGGAAGACCACTCTCATGCAGGTCTCCTTGGGTTGTTTGGGAAAAGCCGTCAAGCGATCCCCTTTTCTTTTTTGATTGCAGAGAATCAATGCCGAACTCCGGCAGAGACACAAAAAAGGGTACATCATTAACTTGGATCCTGCTGTTACGTACATGCCTTACAAGCCAAATATCGACATTCGAGAAACGGTGAACTACAAAGAAGTTATGAAGCAGTCTGTACCGCTTTGAATGCGCCTCCAACCTCTGCCTAGGTATGGGCTTGGCCCGAACGGGGGCATCCTCACCTCGCTCAACCTTTTCGCGACACGGTTTGACCAAGTGTTGGGCTTCTTGGAAAAACGCCAGGATAAGCTCGAGTTCGTCCCACCCTCCCACGCTCGACACTCTTTCACACTTTTCCCCCTCCCCGCTCAGTTACATTTTCCTGGACACCCCGGGTCAGATCGAGGTTTTCACCTGGTCAGCATCAGGCCAAGTCCGCGGATCCCCCCCCCCCCCCCACTTCTTTTACACACACACACACACACACACACACACACACACACACACACACACCCCACCATATGATTCCATCCGCTCTGGCACCTGTGTCGCATATGTCATGGATACGCCCCGCTCCGTCGCCCCAACGACGTTCATGTCGAATATGCTCTATTCATGCAGGTCTGTCGCAAATCGAACGCGCCCATTTTGCTCATTTTGGCACGACCCCGCCTCCTTTGGGGCCAGTATCATGTACAAGACCAAGCTTCCCATGATTGTGCTCTTCAACAAGATCGACATCCAGCCCCACGAGACCCTCCTCCGCTGGATGGCCGACCTGGAGTGCTTCCAGGAGGCCCTTCGCCAGGACGAGTCCTACTCGACCAACCTGACCCACTCGATGGCACTCGTCCTCGACGAGTTCTACGCCAACCTCTCGGTCGGCATGCCGCACTCCCCCCCCCCCCCCCCCCCCCCGGATCTCCTTGCGTTCTCTCCAACGACTGAGGGACGGATTGACGTTGCCCGTGGTTGTTCTCCCTCCTTGTGCAGCGTGTGGGCGTCTCGGCCACGACGGGGCAGGGGATTCCACAGTTCTTCGAGCTGCTCGCTGGGGCCGAGCGCGAATACGCCGAGTCTGCTGTCCCTCCATCCACCGATTTGTCTCACCATCTCCCACCCAACCCGCAGATTCTATTTGCCGCATCGCGAAGCCGCCCTCCAGCGGAAGGTCTGGCTGGCTGCTTTTCCGGATCATCCGACCTGTCCTGTCTCTGTGGTGCAGGCCAAGTTGGAAGAGGAGCGTCAGGCTCGCGAGATGGCCAAGGTCCGCAAGGAAATGGCTGGCGTGGCCATCAGCGAGCGTCAGAGCCAGCCCCCGGCGGCAGAGGACCTGCTCCGCGTCCGAAGGCGGCGCCACGACGACGAGGATGACGAGGACGCGGACGGCCGCGAGGCTCGCTACAGGCGCGAGGACGAGGACGAAGACGCCTTCTACGCCGACGGCCAGGAGGACGATGGCGAGGAGACCGCCGAGGGCGAGGAGTGGATGATCCAGGGAGGCGACCGTTACCCGGACCGGCCCCTGGTGGCCGAGAGCGCCGAGGAGGACGAATGCGAAGGTGTGCAGCGCCCAGACGACGCAGCATGTATGGGTGGCTAACTTATCTCCCCTCCCACCCCAGTGACGTTCCAGGGTCGCACAAGGGAACGGCCTGCCGCGCCACCTGCCCAAGACAGCAGCGCCAGCAGCGCCCCCAGCAAGCCAGCCCAAGGTTCGACGACCTTGACAGAGAGAGCCACCAGGGCGGAGAAAGAAGGTCCGTGCGGGGCTCTCGATTCGCCACCAAACTCATGGGTTCATTTCCCTTTTGTGATCTTTGGTGATGGATGAACGGCGCAGAGTTCCAGCAATTTATGCGCTCCATGCTCCACTAGCCTCCGCCGAACTAACACCCTGTTCATTACAGAGTCCCATTTTTCCTGACCCAGAACAAAAGGTGGGGGTACTATATAATGAGGCGGGAGGCCGGGCCCGCTCAGCGTCTCTCGGGGATGTGCTGCGAGCAGATCAAGGTATATTCTTTTTCTGTGGCAGGCAAGATTCGGAATGAGCCCAACGATCCACAGTAGGCCAAATCGGAGCAGACCTGGTGCGATCATGATCTCAACCCGATGCGTCGTGCGGATTCGGAGGAAGGAAAGATCATTCTGAGTCCCAAGTTTCGAAGTTTTGGTGACGGGGGAAGTAAGCCCCAGACCGATGGGTCCAGATCGCGAACAGCGGAACGTGCTTGAGCGGCCAGAGCGGTACACTGTTCCGCGTAAAGATCTGCTTGCGCTTGAATTGGGCTCAAAGGATCACGGGCAATAATTCTTCGGTGAGCCTTTTCGTTGTGTGTGATGATAATACCATCGACATCTACGACACTAGTCAGAACAAGCCCAAAGAAGTTCCCCGACCAGGATGATCCTTGATCCGATTCAAGGTTTCTTCGATCTCGCTTTGGTGTGCTGATGGGGAAACGTGAATGGTGGGTGCTGTGAGCGAAAAGAAGAACTCGATCCCGCTGCAGACAGGCAGGAGCCGCAGAAACAGCAGCAGCCGAAGCTTCCATGACCTTTGGACTGGATGGTAAAACCGTGGCGTTCGAATTTTGAGAAATGAAGCGAGGGGACGGCCGGCAATCAGATCACGCACACCACCACAAAAAACTGTACATATCAACAAACAAAAGAGAATCGAGAAAAGAAAGCTCCGACGATTCCTTCATTGCGGCGGTTGAGGGGCGGATTTCGCCTTAATCGCGCGTTCACGTCCTTCCTCGACCTTCCGAATCTCCGATTGGGCTCGAGCGACACGCTCCAACTCCGCACGCTCGTGTCTCTCGCGGCCCTCGTCGATCTGGCGCGCCAGGTCTTTGAGAGTGTGTGTAGCCTCTTCTTGCTCGCTCTTTCGATGTTCCTCCGACTTCCGGCGAGCCTTTTCTGCCTCCTCCTTGCCGATGGAGGCGCGCCGTTCGGTTGCCCTCTCCGCGCGGGCGGCAGCCTCCAAGCTCCGCTGCACGAGAAATTTTGGTGTGGTTTGGATCAAGACGCAGCCAGACTTGCTGATGAATATTTGCTTCTTGTTGGATGCATTCAGCAGAGGCGCTCTTCTGGAGGCGGGCGACATCTGCAGCATGGGCGCTCTCCTTATGGGCCTTCTGCTGTCGGTCGTGCAGAGCTTCTTCATGTGCTCTTTCTGCGTGCCTTTGTCGCGACGCGAGCTCGTAATTGACCAGAGCAGGATTGAGGACCTCGCTCTCCAAACGGAGAGCCACCTCAGGCTTCCGGGGCGACTTCGGGAGGGGCACTTCGATGCAGACAGGACGGGGAGGCGGAATTGCGATAGTGGGACCTCCTTGCATAAATGGTGTTTTCTTCTTTTTTTTTGGATCTCGTGAGTGGATAGAGGGATGGGCATTGATGACGTCCCCCAAAGTGCGCCAAATTTGAGAAGCATGTGGTGGCGAAGCGGGGGGGTCTATCCAGAAGACACACAACAACGAGAACAAAATACGGTGGTTCGAAAAGGAGGGAAATTTAATAATAGCAAACACCTGGGAATGGTTCGTCGTCGATGTACAATAGTCTCATCAGGGGAGCGGGGATCCCTCGTGCTCGGAGTAGTCAAGGCTCTGGAGGCTCAAGCTGAGAGAGGTGGATGCGAGCCCCAGGCCCGGCGAACGGGACGAAAGCACGCCTGGAGGAGGACCGCCTCGCCTGGGGGCGGCGCCAGAACAGGCATTGTGGACAAAAGCATGAGGGCGAGGGACTGCAACGCGCGAAAGAACAAGCGACGGGGAGGTTGGGAAGTGGCCGGTGACAGACAATGAGGTGGAGGAAGATGGGGCGGGTGGACCAGGCGACGGCCGAGCGCCCCGACTTGCCGACAGGGGCCGCGTTCGTTCGCGGCTGTCGCTGCGGCCCACCCGGGGAGTGTCTCTGGGAGGAGGCCAAACCGTCGGCTGGCTGAACGTGGCGGCTCCCCTCGAATTGGCATCCGCCCCAGCCCGTTGCTCGCCTTCTTCTGGGTTGCCGACGGCAGCAGAGAGGGCGGAGTCTTCCAGGTCGTCGGAACGCAGGATGCGCGCGATCAGCTCCCGATTCGAGAGCTCGTTGGTCCGAGGCCGAAACGTGCACTCCCGCATGGCCCGCTCGGCCGAGTCCTTGGCCGCTTCTGCCGGCATGCAGCAATAAAAACATCGTGTGACCAACCAGCCATTATGCGACACAAGGGGAGGAGGAACAGGGGGGGGAGGGAGGGAGGGGGAGGAGGGGGAGGGAGGAGGGAGGAGGAGGGAGGGGAGGAGGGGGAGGAGGGGGAGGAGGAGGGAGGAGGGGGGAGGAGGAGGGGAGGAGGAGGCGGAGGAGGCGGAGGAGGCGGAGGAGGCGGAGGAGGCGGAGGAGGCGGAGGAGGCGGGCCTTGTTTGAGGCGGGCCTGGCTGGGCGTGGGCCCAGAGAGCTTAAAGGGCTTGGGGATGGTGAAGGGCACGCCGGTGGTGGTCGGGGCCGTCGATGAGGTCCCCTCCGCGGCCCTCTCGGCTGCCAAGAAGGCCTTTCGCTCCCGCTCGCGGGCTTCCTCCTGCTGCCTGCGGGCCAGGTCCTGCAGGTCCAAGAAACTGCGCGGACAGTGCGGGCGGATGGGGCGTGGTGACAGGGCGCTCGGACCGACCGGCCATGTCTGGGGGGGCCGTGGGCGGGCAGACCGGCTCAGGCCCCGGACGAGGATGGGGCCCGCGGGCTGCTTGGGCAAGTTGGTCGTGGACGGGGCGAAGGTACAGTTCTACAGCCACCCAAAATACACGAGGAGACCCAACATGGGCGCGAGCGGGAGGGGGGGAGGGGGGAAGGGACACGCGTGCGCACGCGCATCCAAGTTCTCACGGCGGGCTGGGCACGAGTGCGTGAGGCCTTCGGCGCCACTCAGGGAAGGCGCGGAGAGGCGGAGGCGGAGGCGGAGGCGGCGGCTGACCTTCATCTCTTCGTACTGCTTCAGGCGACGCTCCTCCTCGAGCAGCTCATCCTTCCGCCGCTGGGCCTCCTGCGCCGCCATCCGACCCGAGCCCCCGTGCCCCGTGCGATGGGCGCGCGCGCATACGCGGGTGCGTGAAGACGGGCCCCGAGCGATGCGTGGGCGTGGGCGTGGGGGCGAGTGACGGAGCAAGCAGCACCCGGGTTGAGCCAAACCAGTCCAGCCACCCCGTAGGACCAGAAAGGTGAGGAGGGCGGCATCCCGGGGCATGTGGTCCTCCGTCGCCATCCCCCCCGTGAGGAGGGTGCGAGTCCCCAATCCCCCGCCATCCCCCGAAGGGGACGGCAGTCCGGGAAGGAGGGGGACGCATCCCCTGGCACCACCTCGGCAGCACCCGGGTTAGGGTTGAGGGTTAGGGCCAATCGGAGCAATGGCGATCCCAGCGCCCCATTTGCCGCCCTGGACTCCGCTGGCCCTGCGGGCAACAACTTTCTTTGTAGCTTTGCGTTTGTTTGTCCGTCTGCCTGTTTGTTTGTTTGTTTTGGCTATCTGTCTGTTTGGCTATCTGTCTGTTTGGCTATCTGTCTGTTTGGCTATCTGTCTGTTTGGCTATCTGTCTGTTTGGCTATCTGTCTGTTTGGCTATCTGTCTGTTTGGCTATCTGTCTGTTTGGCTATCTGTCTGTTTGGCTATCTGTCTGTTTGGCTATCTGTCTGTTTGGCTATCTGTCTGTTTGGCTATCTGTCTGTTTGGCTATCTGTCTGTTTGGCTATCTGTCTGTTTGGCTATCTGTCTGTTTGGCTATCTGTCTGTTTGGCTATCTGTCTGTTTGGCTATCTGTCTGTTTGGCTATCTGTCTGTTTGGCTATCTGTCTGTTTGTCTGTCTAGGCTGGGGGGGGGAATGTCTTGGGTGACGGTCTCGATGTGGATCTGGGGGCGCCCCGCGGGTGCGTTGGGCCCGGTGGGGGTGTGCGTCTGGGGCTTGAAAGGGTGCTGCGCCCGGAAGGCGGCCTCGGCGGCCTGTTGGACCTCCTCCCGGTTCTGCGGTGCCGCCGCCACCACCCACCCACGGTGAGCAGGTGCCCCGGCGCCATCGGGTTGCGGTGGGGGGGGGGGGGGGGGTCGGGCGGACACGTCTGGTCTGGTCGTCGTCGACGAGCTCCTGCACGCTGTGCGCCCGGGCCAGCGACCGCGAGAGGGGGTTGATGGCGGGCTTGTGCTTGAACTGGGCGTAGTACCGCTCCTGATGAGGGCGCAGGCAGAGGCGCCGGTTGGTCAAGGGGCGAGGAGGGACCTGCCGCGCTTGCCACTGGCCTGTCGGCTGGGCCCAGGGCGGGGCGGGCGGCGGCGGCGGCGGACCTGGGCGCGCTCCTGGGCGCGCTCCTTGTGGGTGAGGTCGTTGTACGCGAGCCGCTCGACTCGCTCGGCCAGCGACTCGGACAGGATCGGGTGGCCCCGCCCGCTCAGAACCTGCCCGTCAGCCCATGCAGCGGCCCGCCACGACCACAAGACAGTCAGCAGCCGGCCCGCGCCACGACCGGCAGCCCCGGGCGGAGCGGCATGGGTTGCGGGGGGACCTTCTCGGCGGCTGGGATGGAGGGCTTGAAGGTGTACGTCTGCTGGGCCGCCTGCTCGCTCTGCCGGGGATGCGAAGGCCGCGCAACCGGTCAGAGGCGCGCAAACGGGTCCGTGGGTCGGGGAGGGAGGTGAGAGGGGAGGGAGGGAGGGGAGGGAGGGAGGGAGGGAGGAGGGAGGGAGGGAGGGAGGGGGAGGGGGAGGGGAGGGGAGGGAGGGAGGGGCTGTCACCGACGGAGCGCCGGGCTCTGGGCGAGCCATTTTGAGGTGGGGGCAGGGGAGGAGATGGAGGGCAGACCAAGGTGCGCTTGCGCTGCTGCTCGTAGAAGTTCTGCCGGGCCACGAAATCCCGGTTAGGGCCGGCAAAGGTGGCGCTCTCCTGGAGAAGAGGAACCACGCCAACGGGGCGCGAGGGAGGCGAGCAATGTGACACGAGGAGCAAAGTGAGGGCGAGGTGAGGCCTGCAGCATGAGCAGGGCATGAAGAGCAGGGCATGAGTGAGCAGGACATGAGCAGCGGATGGCGGGCCCGTCACGGGGCGGCGACCTCGGCGATGCGTTGGGAGAGCCCGTTGATGGCAGGGGTGAATGTGTACTGCTCCTGCAGGCCCCGCTGCCAGGATTGCTGCAGCTCCTGCTTCCTCCGCATCTCCTCGTCCTGCCCACCCCAAGCCCAGCGGGTGGCCAACAAGCAGCCGGGGGAATCCATCAGCAGCCAAGAGGTTTGGGCCGGTATGGCACATGATCGTCCACGAAGCAGGGGCGGGAAGGGTGCGGCAAGAGTGCGGCAAGGGTGCGGCAAGGGTGCGGCAAGGGTGTGGCAAGGGTGCGGGGAGGTGGGGGGGGGGGGGGGGGACGGACGGCCTCCTTGGAGAGACGCTCGACGAAGGAGCCGCCCGCGGGGCGCCCCTTGGCAGCCACGAGGAGCCTGCTGTTCTCCGACAGGCGCGGCCGGAAGGTCAGCTCGTCCTGCCGGGACGCCTGCCCCGCCAAAGGCCAAGGGAAAGCCCCATGCGCCACCATGAGCTCCTGTTGAATCGGAGCGCGGGGGCCCCGACCGACCCGACGGCAGGCCCGCCCGGCCAAGGGGGCCTGGCGGTGTGCGTGTGTGGGTGGGGGTGGACGCGGACTTCGATGCGGGCCCGCTGGAGGCGCTGGTTGTGCTGCCGCTGGAGGAAGCCCACCCGCTCGTAGATGGGCCTGTGCTTGGCCAGGTCCAGGAAGCGGGACGGGTCGTTGATCCGCGGCTGGAAGGCCCCCTCCAGCTGCCCGCCCAGAGAAGCCAGGCCGCCCGAGGGGAGTGGTGCCGGTGAGGCGCGGCCCCCAGCGCTCTCCCTCCTGGGCCGGGCGATGCCCGGCTGGGCAAAGGGGCGGGCGGACGGACCTGCCTGTCCTCGAGCTCCCGCCTCAGGCGCTCCCGCTCCTGGTCCCGACTGGCGGCCCCCTGCAGGAGCCGGTCCTCCACGGGCGTGGTCGCTCGGGGGGCGGCGGGCACGGCAGGCGAGGCCAGCCGGGCGGCGATGCGGCGGCTCAGCTCGTCGGACGGTGCCCGGATCTGCGGGTCGTTGGGCGAAGCGAGCTCGGCGATGTGGTGGCTGGCGGGTGGAGGGGGCGGGACAGACTGCTGAGGTGGGGCGCCCCGGCCTCGCGGGTCCGGCGCTGGCGGGCCGCCGGGCGGGGCGGGAGGGCGTAATCCGGGGGGCGGGCGATGGGGCCCGGTGGAGGGGCGGGGCCTGCTGGTTGATGCGCGGCTTGAAGGTGCACTCGGCCAGCAGCTTCTCCTCTTCGCGGGCCCGCTCCAGCTCCCGCTCGCGCGCCTCCTGCGTTCGGGGCCGCGCCAGCCGCTCCACGGCCGGGTCGACCATGGTCTGCGACAGGGCGGAGCGTGCGTGAGGAGGCGCCTCGGGCATCCCGAGCGGAGCCGGCGAGCAGGGAGCGCCAGGCGAGGAAGCAGACCGTCAGCCGAGCGCGGCCAGCCTTGGCGGGGGTCCCACTTCGGCTCACGGGCAGGCTCTGGGGCACGGTGGTGCGGTGCGTTCGGGAGGATGCCCGTATGATGAGAGTGCCGTGCAAGGGAGTGACGGAGGGAGTGAAGGGACACGGACCGGGGTTTGGCGAGGCTGCGAGGCGGGTCTGCCATGGGGTGCCGAGAGGGGGCGCTGGCGGAGGGGGGGACGTCAAGGCGGAGGGAGAAGGAGAAGGGCAAGGCGGAGGGAGAAGGGCAAGGAAATGAGGCCGGACGACGAGCAGGAGCGAATGCCCACGTCGGCGGGCACACATCGGGCGGCAACAAAACGTCAATGCCAAAGCAAACCGTTCGCCGTGGGGTGGAACCCGGGGCGGCAGAGGCGAGGCCTCCAGTCCCAGGGGCGGTGCCGCTGGCGGGGGTGGAGGGCGGGCGGAGTGGCGTCCCGCCGCGGTTCCCCATGGGCGCACCGATCGCGAACCCGTCACCGCCACCAGCCAGATGTTGGCTGGAGGGAGCTGGGCAGGTCATGGACTCCAGACGGGCCCGGAAGGGGGATGGCTGCTGGTAGGGGGGCTGGGCGGTGGGCGGGATGTCGCCGGGGTTGTATGGGTGCAAGGGGCGCGGGGATGGTGGCGAGCGAGAATGGCTCGGATGGGAAGTCCCCCCAGCGGGAGGCTGACGAGCGGTTGCAGGGGAGCACGGAGGGCGGGCGGGGGCCGTGCCGTCGGAGAGGCGGCGCTCGGGGAAGCGTCGGTCAGCGGAGGGGGAGGGGAAAAGGCCCATGGAGGTATATGGGCCCCCGATGGTGGTGGGTCTGGTGGGCGAAAAGGTCTCAGGATGTGGCGCGAACATGCCGGGCGGTGCCGCCCGAGCTTTGGCTGCGCTGCGGGCGCGCGACCAACGCCCGGGTGACTCCCTGCTGGCACCGAAAACCGCCGGAGCAACGTCCTCCGACAGCGGATCCTGCTCGAGATTCTCGTCGGCCCAAGCAACGCGACCAGTCTTCACGAGGGGAGCGTTGCCCGGGTGCGATTGAGCTAATTGAAAGGTCGATGAAAAGAGGCGCCGAACCGAGTGCGGACCAATTTGTTGTGTTTGTTGCGAGTACCGTTGTGTGTATCCGGATGGACGACTTCTTGGGCGAAAATCTGCGGCGGCAAGACAGGAAGAAGATGTTGAAGGAAAAATGCCTCGACGATCCCATCCGACTGACCACCAAGTTGCACAGCTTTTTGGGCAAATGAAGGGCGCGCTGACGCCAGGGCTGTGAGACCACCGGTCGAGTGGAAGCCCCGATTTGAATCAAAAACACAGCCTCCTCAACAAAGGGTCGAGAGACAAATACGGCGAAAAATCAAATTCTAAAACAAGACGCAGCCAACGCGCACCAACAAGTGGGACCAGCAACAGCAACCAGCATTTATTGGGGTCAATCGAGGGACAGCGTCCCGAAAATGGGATGTCCCCAATCCCGCAGTCGTGACGCTACCTCAACAACCGATCTCACCGCCACCGTTCAATCCGATCAGCACAGCGATTGAAGTTGCGCAGAGGATCAACGCGCAACTTTCTCAAAAGCACTTTCTGCACGCACCTTCTTCTGTCTGTGCGATCGTTCATTCGTTCAAGCCTCCATTTCCACAACAGGAGAGCGCTGCACCTATGTCGATGCAACCGCCTCCCAGCGAGCGTGAAGTAGAAATCAACGATTGCCCGAATCGCGACCGACTCACCCGCAAAGGGACCCACGAGGAGGTCGGTGCGCTTGTTGGCGCCCCTGGGCGATGCCTCCGTCTCCGTCTCGCTTCCCCCCCCCGTTTTGCGCAGATTCGACGGAAAACCGGGGCGTCGATCATCACCCGCGGCGTCTACAAGGCCCCTGGAACGTCCACTCCCGGACGGGCGTTGCATTTGTTCATAGCCGGGCCCAGCCCGCAGGCCGTCGATGAGGCGGAGCGGCTGATCCGGGGCATCATCGACGAGGGCAAGCGCAGCGCCACCGCCCTGGGTCTCCAGCATCCCGACCTGATCTCGGCCCCGGCAGGGATGGTGGTCCTGGATGTGCTCTCCTCTTTGTCCAGCCGGCCGCCCCCCGAGCCCCCACTCCCACTGCCCCCCCAGCCCCCGATGCCACGCTTCGAGCACACGGTCCGAGGGCCAACCCCAACCCCAACCCCAACCCCAATCCCAATCCCAATTCCAACCCAATCAAATCCAAACCCAAACCCAAACCCAATCCCGATCCCAAACTGGCTCGATCCCAGCTGCCCCAGGGAAAGCTCTTGGCCACCACCAAGGACCCGAACACCACGTTCCGTGGGTGGCGGGGGCGGGGTGGGGGGGGTCGCAGGTGGCTGTTCCTATTCCGATCGACTCCCAGTTCGACGTGGTGGCCCGGCTGCTGGGCCCCGATAACGGCTACTTCGACCACATCGCCCGCGAGTGCGAGGGGGCTGTCGAGCTCCTCCTCCGGGGGGCCGAGATCCCGTCGGGCTACTCGCCCAAGTACATCCAGAGTCTGCTGTCCTGCTTCTGCCGGCGGTGCGGTGGTTCCCCTCGCCTCGACTTTGCCCCTTCTGCCCATCAATCGCAAACACCGCATCTCACCGCCCTGCGCCTTGATCGTTGGTCGGGCCCGAAACGACGATTTTGTCCTCATTCACAGCCGACTTGAAGACCAGGGTGTATGACACACCACCACCACCACCACCACCACCACCACCACCACCACCACCACCACCACCACCACCACCACCACCACCACCACCACCACCACCACCACCACCGCACAGTCATCATCAGCACTGCCTCTCCTTTGGTTGATCGTGCGGGGCGCAGCGGGAGCGCCGAACCTGCTCGACGTGCACCTGTGTACCCCCAGCCCGGACACCCTCCGGCAGGCGGCCGGGTTGGTGCACAACTTGGTGCAGACCGTGTGGACCGACTACCGCCAGTGGTGCCTCGCCCAGGGCATGGTGGCCCCGCCACCGGACGCTCTCCATCTTCCCGAACTCCCCCAGGCGCCCACCGCGACCGGAGCCCCGCCGCCAGGGCCCTCGAACCCACCCGCAGCAGTGACCACCCCGATTGAGGCGGGCTCCGTGGACCTGGCCATCACTTACCGCACAGACGGCCCCCGGGTGTCCCCCGAGTACGGCGCTCGATTCGCTGCTCCCTTCCCGCCTCCACCGTTCGGAGGGGCGATGTCCATGCCCATGTCCATGCCTATGCCCATCCCGGGGCCCTTTCTCCCGCCGCCCACCCACCCGTTCGCTCCGCTCGCTGCGTTCCCTTCGGGCACCCCGCCCACCTTCCTTCTGGGGGGTCCATCCGGGCCACCGTCCTGGCCCGCCCTCCCGACCCAACCCGCCTTGGCCGCGGCGGCGCCATCCCCGCCGGGGCCTGGGCTGGCCCCCGAGCTGCCCCCCGTCCCGACGGCCTACGGGATGGCACACGCAGCATTGCCAAGGCCGTCCGACCCACACCCGGCGATGGCTCAGGGTTTCGCGCCTGCTGGCCCGCCTGCTGGTGCAAGCGCCCTGCCGCCTCCGTTCGCCTTCCCGCCGCCTCTGGCCCCCTTCCCGGGGTTTGCGGGGGTCGGGCTCGCGCCGCCCGTCGGTCCGTCCGAGCCATTCGGTGGTGCGGGCGCTCATCATCATCGGGGGTCTCCCTGCGCAGGCGCCCTCGGTGTCGGCGTCTCGCCGCTGCCGGTGCCCCTCTCCCCGGAAGAGGCCCAGACGGCACGGATGACCCCATCCCAGAGATACGCGGCCGCATCGGGGCACACCCTCCCCCCGCCGCCCTCGCTCCCCGCCCCGCCCGAGGACTTCGCCGCCGGGGCAGCCCCGCCTCCAGCCGCAGCCGCAGCCGCAGCCGCAGCCCCGCCTCCGCCTTCGCCCCCATCCCCTCCGCCTGGGGTCGGTCTTCCCCCGGCCCCGAGCAGGCCCCGGCCCCCGCAAGCCCGCCCAGAGGCGGCCGGCCCACAGCTGCCCCCGCCCATGTTCGAAGAGCGCCGCACCAAGAAGAAGGACAAGGTCCCTGCCCGCCCTGCCCGCCCGCCTGCAGATCCTGCAGGGTGTTGTCCGTACGTGCGCGCCCGGATGCGCGGTGGCAGGTATGGTGGCAGACGCCTTCGCCTCACTCTTCGCCCTCCGTCGGCCCTCCGTCGGCCCTCCCCAGAAGGCGAACATGGCCGCGACGGGTGCCGGGACAAGTCTCGAGAACCAGAGCCCATCGCCCGTCCTCCACCAAAAGCGTCCCGCCAGCCAAATTTCTGGGCCTGGGTCCGGGCTCGGACACGGAGCCAACGGGGATGCCCTCTCCCCTCGGGCGGCCGCCTCGGGGATGCCCTCCGACCTGCTCACCCGCGCCTCGGGATCCGCTGACGCACAAGAAGGCTCGGCCTCGCCGGGGGGCTCGCTCTATGCCGTGCCTCAACCTCGCCTGCCCCGGGCAGGCAAAGCGGCCGCGCCGCGCCCGCAGGAGGGCCGTGCCCAGGCAGCCCCCGCACCCGGCAGCGGTCCAGGTCTGGAGCCGGTCCTGCGGGTGTGGCCCCATTCCATCCCTGGGCCCTGGGCCCTCCTCGCAGGGCATGGACATGGACATGGACATGGACACGGGTGGGCATGGACTTTGGCCGGTGTTTCTCCGCCGAGGGGTCCCTTTGACCGCACTCATTGTGTTTCCTTTCTGGGGCCCTCTCTGCCCGCCATCTGCCCGTGCGTGCGGGGGCTGGTCGGCTTCACGGCTTTCCTTCACCTTCTCACCGCAGCTCCAGGTTCGTCTGCGCCCCGCGGCCCTTCGTTGCTTGTGCCTTTCGAGCGGCCTCCGTCCCGAGCCGCCTCGCACCCGGTGAGCCTGATCCCGGCCCAGTGAGGCGGCCGAGCGCGCCACCCATGCTGCATGTCCACATCATGAGCCCCCGTGCCGCCCGCGCTCACTCCCCACACGCCCCTCACCTCACCCCCCGATTATGGCGCTGTGCTTCTCTGGCTCGGTGGCGGGCGTCGCGGGTTTGGGCTTGGGTTTGGGTTTGGGCTTGGGCTTGCCTATTTGCCCGTCTCCGCGGTGGGTGGCGGGTGGCGGGCAGCAGAGCGGGACCCCCTCTCGCTCCTCGGAGCCTATGCCGACGAGGATGATGAGAACAACGAGGCCGAGGCCGCAGGGGCACCATCCGAGCCCTCGCGCATCACCAGCGACGTCTCCAAGACGCCAGGCGCGCCCCCGACCACGCATGTCGTCGTGCGGGTATCGCCCTCATCAGCGGCCCCGCTGATGCCCCCGCCCCCGCCGCACGCACGCCGGCCCAACGATGGCGAGAGAGGCCGGGTCCGCAAGGGTGGGTGTGCCCACTCGCGCGATGATGCCCCGCCTGCCGTCAATCCAACCCTTCAGTCTGCCTCTCCCCCGCCGCCATGCCTCCTGCCTGCAGAGCCCCCTGGGTGCCATCTTCGCCAAACCGGGGAGTCGCGCGGCTGCCCAGCTGCTATAGTCCCCTGCCTGGACCGGCAAACCCAAGACTCCGACCAGCCGAGAGGCCCCCCAAGCGGTCGGGGATCTTGCGACCCCCCCCCCCCCCCGAACTGCGATGGGAAAAGAGAGGCTCGAGGCGCTCGTGGAATTCGACAAAAAGAGAAACTGGAAAGGAAAGGGGGGAAAGAAAGGCCCTAATGGCAATGGTGGTAGTGGAGGATGGGGAGCTCGAGGCGTGGAAGGCGAGAGAAGCTGGGAGGGAACGAGGGAATAATTAGCCCTCTACGGGGGAGGCGAAAGAGGGAGGATGGGCCTTGCTGCAAGGGGGAAAAAGGGAGGCCCCCGCCTCGAACACAGAAAAGACGGTGCTGCGATCTTGATCTGGCGGCGGTGACCGTGTCAGTGAAAAGGGGGTCCCGTCTCGGATACGCAAGGAACTAGCAGCACTTGCCGCCCTTGCCGCCCTTGCCCTCGGGTGGGTTGGACGGCTTGGAAATGTCGATGTTCGGGGTAGCCTCCTTGGCGGCGGCGGGTTCCTTGGTTTGTGTCTCGGTTTCCAGAATCTTAGTGACAAGGAACTGGACGGCCTCCTCGATATTGATGTTATCCTTGGCCGATGTTTCGAACCTGACATGAGCAGGGAATGAAAATAGTCAACCACTCAGGCAGGTGATGTGAGACGCAAAAAGCAGACCAGCCAACGAAACCGTTCTCTTCGATATAACGATCGAGCTGGGCGGGGTTGGTGGCGTCCTTGACAAGGTCGCACTAACAAAAAATGAGGATGTGTTCGCTCAAAAAAAGGCAGACGAACCTTGTTTGCGAGAAGAACGACCGGGATCCGACTCTCATTTTCATCGGGCAGTCTGACCTTGGCGTCAATGTCTGCCTTCCACTTCTTCACAGCCTCAAAGGTGTTGGCACGAGAAACATCAAAAACAATGAAGGCGCCAACAGCCTCCCGGTAGTACACCTAGTAAAGGGGGGAAAAGATGGGTTACGGCAGGCAAAGAAAACCCGAACCCGAGTCATATTGCCGTAACGCTCTTGACCTGAAGGGGGGAAGGAAGGGAACGCGGGAGTGAGATGATGTTTCGAGAGAACCACAACATACCGGCAATATCCCAAAGCTGCAAGCGAACGATCCGGTTCTTGCTGACTTGGATGAGCTTGTAGGCAAAGTCGACACCAATAGTTGACTTGTACTCACGATGGAAGATATTGTGGACGTAACGCTGGATAAAAGAGGTCTTCCCAGTACCCAACTCGCCAACAACGAGCACCTTCAGGAGGTACTCCACAACTTGGTTGTCACCCTCGGCTGCGCCTGCCTCCATGAGATTCGCAAGGGTAGAAGTAAGTTAAAACTGCTGTGGTGTGGCTGTCTCGCCGGTTGTCGAAACTCGTATCGCCTCTCTTAAGCCCGGAACGCAATGGAGTGGATTCAGGGTCTTCCGACTGAAGTTAAGGACGTCATTCTCCGCGAAGCTGCTGCCAACCACCCAGACGTCGCTGCTGCTCTGCGCCGTGCCGCCAACCATCCTGTCGATGTTCCCGATCTCACTGCCGGCGGTGAGGTGGACATTGAAGAGTTGAACGAGCTCCTCGAGATTGTTCCAAATGTAACACACTCTAATATTATTCGCATCTTAACGGCCGTGACCAATGCTGTCGCCTTCAGTTTTGCCCACCCCCCATCTCGGCCTCTCTGCGAGTCCGTGTTGTTTTCCCCCCACTTTCCCTCCTACCTAGTTTCTATTCTCTTCCCCACCACCAGGAGCGAAAAGATTGATCGCCTCTTTGTTCACACACTGGTGGCCCAATGGCACGATCTGGTGCTGTGCCGGCGGCAATGCATGACCAAGGAGGTCTGCGGTCAATTAGAGCCCCTCTTCGCGGAGTGGACCACAAGTGTGGACGAGCCAACCCGCCGGCTGCCCTCGGATGACGAGGACGACGAGGACGACGGATGGCTCTTCGCCGACATGGTCGAAGACCTCGCCGGAATCCGGCGCAAGCTCGCCGAAGCCCCGCTCCCCACCCCGCCTGCCTCAAGTGCCACCGAGTCGGAGTCCCCCGATGTAGCAGCCCTCCTTGGCCCCAGTCCTTCGAAGGCCCCTGCGGAAGCACCCCGGCCAGCACTCCCTGCCTCTGCCCCCGCGAGCGCCCCCGCGACTGCTGCTGCTGCTGCCGCCGCCGCCGACCCCCGCCCGCCGAGGGGAATCCCTCCCCCACCTGGGGTGGTTCCAACGAGCACAGTCACCGTGACCCATTTCCGGGCCTGATCCACCTTCCCCTTGAGGGCTCCGAGCCCGGTTTCCCAAAAGAGAGCTGTGGCCTTGACCCGGGTCTTGACGGGCGGGGGCGGTGTTTTAGAGGTAGAGGGACGCCGCAAAGACGATGTCCCGCTTGATGTGAGTGACAGCCTCCTGGAAGCGAGTCACGAGTTCCTTCGAGCCGATCAGCTGGGCCGCCGCCACGAGCTCCTGCAGCAGCTCGGCAACCCGGCGCAGGCAGCGCACCATCGACCCTGCCCCACCCGAAACAGAGCCGGGCGACAACCACCAAACGGAGCCGGCGCGCGGTGAGACAGGGAAACTCCAAACGGAGCGGGCGCTCGGTGGGACAGGGGGCGCTGGAGGGAACAAACCTTCGTGGATCTTGGCCAACACGCATGCCTCGGCGAACTTGCAGCCCTGCGAAACGACCCCCATCACACCGCGTGAGATGCGAGGTCGGCCCTGACCCCTCCCCGGAGCGCCCCCAGGCGTGTATGCTCTGACTGCCACCCGAAGAGGGTGAGCACGGACCTTGGCCCACATGTAGCCCACCTCGGCCATGGCCGGGCTGAAGCTCTTCATGTACTCTTCGGTGTCCTTGGGCAGGCGGCACTCCTGGCAGATCTGCCCAGAAAAGACCGCCCGCCCAGCGAGCATCGGGACGTGATGAGCACGCGATGTGTGTGCGGTTGTGATGTGTGCAGTGTGCGTGCGTGATGTGCGCGTGGTGTCTACGACATCTCCAAGGGTCGCCCTGAGTGGGGACGAGCCACGACAGCGCGACAGGAGGAGGACGCAGCCAGTAAGATTTCGTGCGCGTTTTTTCCCCTCTTGCCACTAGATTACCCAAGAGGATCACAGATGTGTCGTGTGCGTGTCGTGTGCGTGTCGTGTGTGTGTCGTGTGTGTGTCGTGTGTGTGTCGTGTGTGTGTCGTGTGTGTGTCGTGTGCGCGTCGTGTGTGTCGTGTGCGTGTCGTGTGGTGCCGGGGGTGATGTCGATGGAGGGCCGAGGGACCTTGGCCACCCGGGCGGCGGTTTCGTGGAGCTGCCGAATCGGCTCCACAAGCTCGTCGCGCGGAGGGGCGCTTTCCTTGGTCTGTTGGATGCCCAAGGCCGCCCCCAACCAGAGAAAGCCATGGGCGAGCGCACTCATCGCCCACGGAAAGGAAGCCGGAGGGCGGGGCGTTGGGCATGACATAGAACATAGGCGCAGGCACGGAGCATGGGGCATCGGCATGAGCATGAGGAGCATGAACATAGCATGGACATGGGACCGGGACCGGGCGGGACGACAGACGACTTCCTCGAAGACGAGCAGCGTCAGGAGCCCCACGGTCTGCTCGACGGTGAGCGACTGCAGCAGGGGCGAGAAGAGCAGCTCCGTGCACACGAGCTCGTCGCCGCTGTTGACCTCGCACGCGACCCGCCCTTTCAGCGAGAGAATCTCGCCTTCGTCGATGTAGCCCATACTGACGAGCCAAGAAGCGGAGGGGAGGGAGGGGGGGAGGGGAGGGGAGGGGGGAGGGGGGAGGGGAGGGAGGGGAGGGGGAGGGGAGGGGAGGGGAGGAGGCGACAACGGGAAGACAAAGCGGTGAGGCAGGGGGCGATGGGGGCGATGGGGGCGATGGGGCGATGGGGGCGATGGGGCGATGGGGCGATGGGGGCGATGGGGGCGATGGGGGCGATGGGGGCGATGGGGGCGATGGGGGCGACGGACGGACCGCCTGAGGACCCGCTTCATGGCGACGAGCTCCTCGCGGAAGACCATCTGCTGGGTGCGCTTGATGACCTGCTCCTGGACCCGCGCCTGGGCCAGCAGGTCCGCCTGCGGCCAGCCGACCCCATTTCACCAAACATTGCTCGGGTGCACCCGGGGTGGCCACGAGGGGGATGGAGCCCGGGCAGACCTTGGCTGCGAACTGGGCGAGCCGAGGGGGCATCGTGGGGGCCAGGTAGGCCGGTTGGGCCGCATATAGCTCCTCCAGCTGGACGATTTTCTGGGCGGGCGGTTCCGACCAGGGCAGGCAACCCGCAAGGAGCAAGAGCATCAGGAGGAGCATCAGGAGGAGCATCAGGAGGAGCATCAGGAGGAGCATCAGCATGTAAAGCGGGCGGCTGGCCGGGAGACCTTCAGCAGGGCCGGCAGCGCCGGGTCCGGGATGCGCATATCCTCGACGGGATCCATCAGCGGGGGGCCCTGCGGGTAGGTTTGCATGACCTTGGCCAGCGAGAGCAGCACGCTCTGGGCGTGTGCTTGCGGGCCGCCCTTGGCCGCGGCTGTGGCGGCCTTGGGGAGGCACAACCGGACGGTGCTCAGGGCCCGGAGCGTATGCAGAGCCACGTGGATGCACTGTGGCCGGTCCGACGCAGCCAGGGCGTGATCCCAGGCACAGGGGACGACAAACCCGCCCGTCCCAACAACCATCCACAAAAGGGACCCTATCAGCTCCACGCAAGCGGGTGGCGATTGGTGGGTGGTTGGCGGTGGGTGGTGGGTGGTGGGTGGTGGGTGGTGGGTGGTGGGTGGTGGGTGGTGGTGGATGATTCGGACGACGGGCCTCGATCCTGCCCTCACGGCCCCGTTTCGGAGGGCGCGGCCTCCCCTGGCTCATGGGGTCGACCAGGATGTACACGGGCACCTCGAACTCCTCCGGCCCCGCTTCGGCCAGGCCGGCAGGCAAGTCCTGGGCGTGCGCGAGGGGCCTCGAGTCCTTCTTCTTGGCGTCCGCTGGGGCCGCAGGGGCGGGCGGCGGCGGGGGAGGGGCATCATCATCACCATCGTGGTCTTCGTTCTCCCCGAAATCGCCCCGGCGCCTCCGCAGCGTGGCTCCGTCGCCCGGCGTCAGGGGCGCTTCTTCGCTGCCCTGTGGGGTGGCGGCTGCCGCCTTTGCCGTTGCCGTTGCCGTTGCCGTTGCCGTGGCGGCGGCCGTGGGCGGGAGGCTCTCGAGGGTTTCCAGGGCAGCCGCAGCAGCCGAGGGGCCGCCGGCCTGTTTGCTGCCGCCGTGCTGGGGCAGAGGCCGCTTCCGGGGGGCGCCTGCGATGCGGCAGGCAGGCCCGGCAACGACGCCCCAGCCCCAGTCGTCGGCGCGGTCTTGCACGTGCACCAAACGGCCCCGCTGCAGGAAGGGCACCACGTGGGCCGGCCGGGCGATGAGGCCCAGCAAGGCGGCCCGGAGGCGCTCCAGCTGGGTGCGCACCTGGTAGCAGGTCGCCACCGTTGGCTCGTCTTCGATGGCAATGGCCGCGGCCTGGGCTTGCAGGTCATCCAGAGCTGCCCGAGGCCCCAACCCCAACCCCAACCCCAACCCCAACCCCAACCCCAACCCCGACCCCGACCCCGACCCCGACACGAGTGAGCGCCAGCCCCAGAGTGCCCGTCTCCCCGTCTCTGCTCAAGCAATCCCCAACCCAAGCACTCACCCCAGCAATGCCGAGGAGACGGTCAGCCGCACGCGCACGCAGGTCGTTGGGGGGCCCGAGGGGACGAGAGGCCTCGACGGACCCTTCTGCTGTGCGGGCAAGGCGCGCATGGCCTGGAACTGCATGAAGCTGTTGCGGATGATGTGCTCCGGGTCGGCGCCCTCCACCCGGATGGTGTTCAGGGTCATGTTGAAGCTCAGGTGGAAGGTGCTGTTCAGTGGGTCCGCTTCGCCCTGGCCCATCAAGAGCCCAGGCCCCCAAGAAGCATATAGATGCCGATGGGAGGAGGAGGAGGAGGAGGAGGAGGGAGGGGGGGAGGGGGAGGCAGGGGCAGCAGGGTCAGCAGGGTCAGCAGGGGCAGCAGGGTCAGCAGGGTCAGCAGGGTCAGCAGGGGCAGGGGGGAATGGGGGCAGCTGAGGGACCTTGATCATGGCCCGGGCGGCCTGGGGCTCAAGGCGCTCATCGAGCATGGTGATGACAATACCCCGCTTGTCGAGCCCACGGCGCCCTGCACGGCCGCTCATCTGGATGTATTCGCCCGAGCTTAGCTGTCCCAGGCCGGGGAGGGGGAGGGGAAGCTAAACAAGGGGGAAGGACCGAGGACCAGCGTCCTCGGGTTCTGGGCGAGGCTGGGCGAGGCTGGGCGAGGCTGGGCGAGGCTGGGCGAGGCTGGGCGAGGCTGGGCGAGGCTGGGCGAGGCTGGGCGAGGCGGCCAGACGAGGCGGTGCTGCTGGCCGTCCCACTTCTTGACCGAGGTGAAGACGACCGTCTTGGCGGGCATGTTGAGGCCCATCGAGAAGGTCTCCGTCGCGAAGAGGACCTTACCCCGACCCAGAAACCCACCCGAGACGAGGGCGACATCAAAGGCCGCACGGAAGGCGGCAGCGGCCCGACCGAGGGCGGCTCCTGGGCAACCCAAGAAGATAGCAGGCGGGGGTCGGGGGCGCGGACCTTGATGAGGCCCTCCTGGAAGAGAATCTCGATGACCTCCTTCAGAATGGGCAACAGGCCCTGCGCGACCCGCACGCAGAGGTCATCGCGACCCGAAGCAGCGAGACCCAGTGCCAACGTGTGATCGAGGGATGACGACTCAGACCCCCCCCGCCCCCACCCGGGTGGGCAGGGCAGGGTAGGCGGCGGACGGAGTGGTGGAGACCGATGCCCCTGCGGAGCCAAGGCAGCACCTGGGTCAGCTGGGGCAAGTTGCGGTCGTCGGGGCCCAGGGGCTCGACCGCGTTGGCGAAGACCATGTCCACCAGGGCCTTCTCGTCGTCCGAGTTGAAGTCCAGCTTGGCCATGGCCGCCGCGTTGTCCTGCACCTCGCGCTTGCTGAAGCTGAAGATGATCACCGGGTCGTAGTTGCGCGCCATGATCATCTGCACGATCCGGCCCAGGTCGGCCCGCACGTCTGCCCGAGCAGGGGGTCCCGAGGCGGAAGAAGAGAGGCTGAGCATCGGCTCGCTCTTCGGGAGCCGTCCTCCCGCCAGGGCGGAGGGGGCGCAAAGGGCAGACCGTTTGGCTTCCGACGCGGCGTGTCCCCCCCGAGGAGCGCGTCCCCCGATGGCGCCAGCGACGAGACGGCCTTGCTGAAGGCCGCTTCCTGGGTGCCGCAGAAGCGCAACCGGATGGGGCATCAGCCACCGGTCCGTTTGCTGCCTTCCCCATCTTGGGAGGCGAGTGGGGCGGGGCGGGCGGAGCGGGGCGGAGCGGGGCGGGGCGGAGCGGGGCGGGGCGGAGCGGGGCGGAGCGGGGCGGGGCGGAGTGGGGGGGGGGGGACAGACACGGAAGACGCCGTGCTCGTCGAGGACCAGGTGCAGCTCGCTCGTCCCGCCCGGGTAGATGTAGTGCTGCAGAGGCGTCGGCCGGAAGTCCGTGTACACCACGTTGCAGGGCTGCCGAGAAGGAGGGGCGGTGGGAGGTGGGCGGGAGTGAGCCAGAAGCCGCGTCGCCGGGCGGGGCGGACCTGCTTGTGGAGGTGGGCGATCCACTCGGCGAACTCGCGTGCATTGGGGATGGTCGCCGAGAGGAAGACGAAGTGAGCCTTGTCGGGCAGCATGACGATGGTCTCCTCCCACACCACACCACGATCTGCAGACCCGCCGCATCCAGGGGCCAGAGGACATGAGCAGGAGCCACACCCGCGCTGGCCAAGCCAGGGAACACAGCGAGTGGTCACTCGCGGGCATGCGCGAGGAGGATCGCCCGCCCCCGCCCGCCCCCGCCTCCGCCCCCGCCCCCGCCCCCGCCCCCGCCTCCGCCCCCTCCGCCCCGCCTCCGCCCCCGCCCCCGCACGGAGAAGCACCAGGAGGAGAAGAGAACGTGGCGGCAGTCTGGTCGACCTGCGTCCCGCATGTAATGGATCTCGTCGAAGATAACCCAGGCGATCTGGCGTGTGACTTCGGAGCCCCGGTAGAGCATGCTCCGCAGAATCTACCACGAGGTCGGGTGTGAATACCCCCGATGGCGGTCGCGGGCGCATGCACGGACCTCGGTGGTCATGACCAGGCAGGATGCGTTTGGGTTCAGAGTCACATCGCCCGTCATCAGCCCCACGTCCCCGAATTGCTCGCTCAGCTCGCGGAACTTCTGGTTGCTCAGGGCCTGCCACCAGAGCCCAAGGTTAGGTTGGGTGGACGACGGCGAACCGACCTTGATGGGCGAGGTGTAGATCACTCGCTGGTTATCCCGCAGCGCTGTGGCGATCGCGTACCTGTGGCAGAAGCCGTGGTTCGAAGGGCGCAAGAGGAACGGTGGCACAGACAGGGCCACGACAGTCTTGCCGGCCGAAGTATGTGCCGAGACGAGAACCGATTCTCCTGCAAACGTTTTGGAACTGTCTCTGAATGGACCCACAGACCTCGCTTTATGCACTCAATCGAGGCTTGCTGGAAGGGATCGAGCTTGAACGGGTAAGTCTTCGCAGGTGGCCGGTCATCGGGTGGGGTCGGTGTGCGATATTCAATACCAGCCACTTCCTGAACGCAATTATACGACAAGAGAGGCTCATTTGTGTGCTCTGCCGAGGAGACAGTGGGCTCTTCGGCGGCCGGTGAAGCTGATGGGGGAGATTGATCGGGTGAATCGCTGTCCTTTTCAGTTTTCGGGGACTCCTTGCCAATTTCTTCCCGGGGGCGCTTCGTTCCTTCAACAGGACGTGCTGGGCGGCGTTTTTGAGGGGGCATCCACCCGAACGAAGTCTGGCCGCGGATCACTCGAACCTGCGGGTGCTACTGGCTGTCTGTTGGGCTGGCTTTGCGGGTTGTGCTCAGGAGCGCCACGCGCCTGGAGGGCTCACCGCTCGAGGTGACATTTCTCAAAAGTCTTCTCATCAAGCGAAATCCATGCCAGGTGGGCGATGAGGTCCAATGCACCCTTTACGGGCGCCCCCTCCGTCTGGTGATCGCCGCGGCCGAGGGTCAACCGGCGCCCTCGCACAAACCGTTTGATGTGTCTCTTGCTACACACATTGTGATTCAGACGGAAGAAAACGGTCCCGCCGGTGCTGCCGAAAGCAAAGCCCTTCCTTCGCAGCCCCAGGCCAGTCCCGCCACGGAGAATGCGGTGGGGGGCCTGGAGGAGATCATTCGGGTCGTTCAGGACACGATTCGCTCGAGCCTAGAAACTCCCGAGGTTTTTCTCAGATACGGTCCGCTGGGGGCGGAGGTGGGGGGTGAAGAACGCCCGCCTTCCCAGGGCAACCGCCGGGTTTGATGTTTGCGCCTCTGTGTCCCCTTCGTTGTTGCTTGGCCCGCGATAGGATTGGCGCCACCCAAAGGGGTGCTACTCTTCGGGCCACCTGGGACCGGGAAGACCCTATTAGCGCGGACGGTGGCTGCCTCGATCCGGGCAAAGGTGATCACCCTCAGCGGCCCCGATGTCGTTTCGAAGGTCTGGCCTCACCGCTTCCTCCCCTGGGATCATCCGCTTCCTCTCTTTGGCGACCTGCCATCGTCACCCACCCCTGCTCGCCGCTGAACTCTCGGCCCGCCACCAGTTCGTGGGCGAGTCCGAGGCGCGCCTGCGCGACTGCTTCTCGGCGGCCCCGCCATCATCTTTGTCGACGAGGTTCGTCCCCACCACACCCAAGACATATTTGCTTCACCGGATCTTCGCCGCCCGCCCGTGTGGCGGCGGTGCCCAGATTGACGCGCTTTGCCCGAGTCGTGTTGATCCAACCGCAGATGAAGCCAGCAAACGGTTGGTCGGCTGCTTCATTGCGCTCCTCGACCAACTCCCTCCCGCTTGCCGCGTCGTCGTTCTGGTCTGCCCCCCCCCCTCCCCTCCCCTCCCTCCCCTCCCCTCCCCTCCCCTCCCCTCCCCTCCCCTCCCTCCCCTCCCCTCCCTCCTCCTCCTCCCTCCCCTCCCCTCCCCTCCCCTCCTCCCTCCCCTCCCTCCCCCTCCCCTCCCCTCCCCTCCCCGAGCCTGCTCCCTGCCATGCTGCGGGCGATGCTTCCTTGGTGATGGGCTTGGCCGCCCCACTTGCAGGGGGCCACCAACCGGCCCGAGGCCATCGACCCGGCCCTGCGCCGTCATGGGCGCCTTGACCGGGAGATCGAGGTTGGCGTCCCCGACCAAGGGGCTCGCCTGCAGATCATCCGAGCCCTCTTGAGGGGTCCGTCGCCTGCCTCGATGATGCGGCACCCTTTCCTCCGCTGCCGCACCCGCTGATCCCGTTTGGGGCCGGTCGCTTCCTTCCTAGCGACGCCCCATCGGTTGACTGAGGCTGAGGTGACGCTCCTTGCCGCTCGCACGCACGGCTTCGTCGGGGCCGATCTGTCGGCCCTCTGCAAGGAGGTCTGCCCATCTGCCCATCTGCCCATCTGCCCATCTGCCCATCTGCCCATCGGGTCTCTGCCCATCGGGTCTGCCCGGATTCATGTGGTGCCTCCCTCACTCCCACCACCACCCGAAAGGCGGCTCTGATTGGGCTCAAGCGAATTCTCGCTGTCCGAGCGGCAGCGGCGACGGCCGCCGTCCCCCGCCCTGCTTCGCCGGGTCCCACAGACAGCGTCACAACAGCGGATGCGGCTCGTGGCGGAGCGTTCCCCCCGGCTGTGGGGTCCGCCGGTGGGTCCGCCGGCGATGGGACGGTTCTCCTTGAGATGAGCGACTTTACGGGGGCGCTGGCTTTTGTGCGCCCCTCGGCCCTCCGCGAGGTCTGCCAACGCCCCACCACCCGCCCAGGCCACGGGGCGGGTTGATTTCTGGGTCCGGCTTGGGCGTTTTGGCCACCTCTTTGGCTCACACCTCGGCGACCCCCCGCCAAGGTGGCGGTCGACATCCCCCGAGTGCGCTGGACCGACATCGGCGGCCAGGAGGCGACCAAGCAGCGGCTGCGGGAGGTGGTTGAGTGGCCCCTCCGCCACCCGGAGGCCTTCCTGCGCATGGGCATCCGCGCCCCCAGGGGGGTTCTCCTCTACGGGTCTGCTGACCCCCAGGAGCCTCGTGGGGGTCGGGGCGTCTTGCCCGGGCCCTTGTCGTGCGGGTTGTGGATCACCATCTGCCGCGGTGCCTGTGTGCGGGGGTCCGGCCCCACCGACCACACGGGGAGCCATTCGTCGCTGCTCGTTGACACCATCGCCACCTGCCCCCCCCCCCGCCACAGGCCGCCGGGCTGCAGCAAGACGATGCTGGCCCGAGCATTGGCCACCGAGGGCGGCATGAACTTCATCGCCATCAAAGGCCCGGAGCTCTTCAGCAAGTGGGTGGGCGAGTCCGAGCGGGCCCTGCGCGATGTCTTCAGGAAGGCCCGGGCGGCCTCGCCTTGCGTGGTCTTTTTCGTCCGTTGCTGCTTCCCCCTTGGCCAGCCACCCGGCCTCGCCAAGCAAGATGCCGGGGTTCCTCATGGCCCACGGCACTTTGGTGGCGATGGTGGGATAGGACGAGATCGATGCCCTCGCCGTCAAACGAGGTGGAGACGGCAGCGCCGTCGGGGATCGGGTTCTTTCGCAAATGCTCACCGAGATGGACGGCATCGAGCCGCTCCAGCGGGTCATCGTGGTGGCCGCCACCAACCGGCCCGACACCATCGTCTGTCCCGATGACGTGCAGCGGGGCATCGACTTGATCCCTCCGTCCGCGCCGCCTCCGGCACTAGGACCCTGCCTTCTTGCGACCAGGTCGCATCGACCGGATGCTCTACGTGGGGCCTCCAGATCTCTCGGCTCGGCGGGCCATCATCGAGAATTCCTGTCGGCGGGCCAGCCAAGCAGGCAGCGGCAGCGCAGGACGACAGATCCCTGTCGACGACACAGTCGATTTTTCCCGCCTTGCTGAGATGGTTTGTGTGCCTCGCTCTGTCCTCGTCTGCCCTCCCTCCTCCGCGCAATCCCCTGACCGAGATCTTCTCGCAATGCTCCCCAGACCAACGGATTCTCGGGAGCCGAAGTCGTAGCCCTGTGCCGCGAGGCGGGGATGTGTGCCCTGCGCGAGTCATTGGATGCCGGAACGGTGGGACAGCGACATTTTACGCTGGCTCACGAGAAGGTGGTCCCTCGGATCACCGCTGAGATGCTGGCATTCTACGATCAGTTCCGGGCACAAGAATAATAAGCTGCCATGATGGTGGTCACGACGCTCCTCAAACAGTGAGACCTCCCTGCCGCCGCGTCACCCAATGTCACAAATGGCATCCCGGGTGGAACCCACCATCGAGGCTCAGGTGGGGGCGAGGGAAGGTGAAGGTGCGCTGGAATGCAGGCGAGTGAAGGGGCAGGGATGCGGGAGGCGCCGAGGAGGGGGTGCGATGAGGGTTGCGTCGCTGGCGAGGGAGTTGAATGAGCGTGGGCCAGCGAGGAGGGGCGGGCGAGGGTGGAAACGGCGAGTGGGGCGGTGGTAAGGCAGCGCGCGAATTGCGGGCTGAGGAAGGCGCGGAATGCTCGGGCGATGTGAGAGCATATTGCGAAGTGGTTCAATGTCTCACGGGCACGCCTACTGATGATACGTGCCGACGTGAAAGATGATGATAAACGTGTTGGCCCGGGGCAGAGGAGGAACAAAAGCCGGAGAGAAATACAGTACCCTGCAGAAACCCGTCCAGCAGGCAAAAACCCGTCCGACGTCAAATGTGACATCCGCAGCCCTTCCAATCGAATCCGAAGCGCGAACACAACAGGGTTGTTTTCCAACACACAAAAAAGAAAGAATATTGCTTCAAAACGACACAGAGACATTTATTCTAGGGGCAGTCGATATCGATGCCGATGATGTCGATGGTCGCACAGGTCCACCAAATGTGGTCCGGGAAACAAGGTTTTCAGGGAATAAGGTCAAGTACCACCAAAGAACAAGCCTGTGATGTCATTTGTGGGCCGTGGATCATGGAAGGGGGTGATCTGGTGTCAGGGTGGCGAAGCCCCTGGGGGGGAGCTCAGCGACTCATGGGCACCCACCGGGGGTGCTCCGGGTATATGGGACGGTCGGGTGGTGGGGCGGGGTGATGTAGGGCGGTGAGACAGCCGAAAAGTAACACCGGGGATCAAGGATGGGGGAGAGACGCAGATCAGGGGAGAGATGCATGAAAAATAGCGGTCGGGACAGGAAAGAGGCCAGAATACCGTGAAATGACGCCAATTTCGCAGTCCGTTGGTCTTAATAACAAGCGGACAGGCGCTGCCGGCTTCGGGGGCGTCGCATTCATGGGTGGGTGATCGTGAATGGTGGTGAATCGCGCGTCGCAGTCAGCGTGGTAGACGGCTTGACTGGCTTCGTGGGTGCGTGGAGGGCGGGCGATTCGGGAGCCCGGAGACCCCAACAAACCCGGTCACCGTCCACAGGCTGGGGGAAGACGGTCTAAGGGGGATTGAAGGGGAAGGATGGCGGGGTGCGAAAGCAGGACCTCTCCTTCCTCCCGACTTCCATCTGTGCCGAATGGGCTCACGGTGGCCGACTTCCATGAGCGGTAAATGCGGTTAAATCTCCGATTCGTCATCCTCCGACAGTCCGGAGACCCTACGATGAAGGCGGTCGGTCCGGCTCCGCGGCCCCCTGCCGCAGTTGAACAGCGTTCGGTCAAGGGGATCAAATAGGCGACGGACCGGCAATCGGAAATGATTCCCCAGCCAGGGTCGGAAGTTGTGGAGACGTGTTCCGCGCGAAAATGAAGAGGGCGGACAAGGCGCCCCCCATTGGGTGCTCACCCTGGCGGCGGGGGGGAAATGCCCATCTGAGTGCGTGGTAGGTCAGATGATGTCTGCAATGCACCTGCCCCGACAGGCGTTGGTCTAGAACAAGTTTTGAGAGAAAAAAGATGCCGCGGGGGGCAGACCAGGGCTCAGACGGCTCATCTCAGAGACCCACCAGACCGGCGTGAGCAGCCCCCAAACGCCTTGGTGCCGTCGTGTTCTTGCTGTCGTGAGCATCGGTACTTGATTATTTGGGGTGGAGGACGCATAGGTCCCCTGTAAGGAAGGCACAGTGAAGGGGGAGCGCGCAGAGGGCTGACGGACCGTTTTTCGCGTGTTCACACCCCACGCCAGCTCAAAGAGGTATTCAGCTGGTTTTGAACGGTACGGTCGATGAAAATAGGTATCCTCGACCAATCTGTGCGAGGTTCTGACAGAGAAAAACGGCGAACTGCCGGACGGTCAGGCAATGACATATCGATGTGCAGAAGTTTCTCGAAATGAGAGTAAAACAGACCCAGTCACAAACGTCTAACAACTTGACCAACTTCCATCTTTTTCCGGCTTCAACCACAGATTCGAGGAGTTTGATCTTGCGGGGTTCAGAGATCATCAATGGTTGACCTCTTTGGCCTGCCGATCAACCAAAAGCACGAAGCGTAGGGCTTCTTTTGATGGTCTTGAAACCAGCCCCGATTGCCCGACCGGCTTCGAAAAAACGGATGCAATGATCGATGACCCGACCGAGGCCTCGTTCCAGCGGGGTATTGCGTCGGTACACAGCTCGAAGAAGGACCAAAGCAAATTTCTCGTCGGGGAGCCCTCTGCGGCGCGTGGTCGCGAAGTGGACGGGTTTTTGCGTGCTGGACGGGTTTCTGCAGGGTAACGTGGGAACTTATAACCCGAGAATCGCCACCAAACCCGGCACAATTGAAATTTGATTTTGGGGTCCTTCCGGGGGCGCACCCCTCGAGGCGTCAGGAGATCCGGAAACCCCAAACCCCAAAGAAACTCAACGTAGGCCCAGAGAATCCCGGTGAGGGATGGCTGGTCCAGGACCTCGATCAGATGTCGACCTCATTCCGGACCCAACCTGCCCAAATGGCAGCAGAACAGAAAAACTAACATGCGGATCTATTGCAACTCGACGTGTTACGTAGAAACATGCAAAAATCACGATGCGGCGCCGAGGTCGGGGGGTGACGCGGCAGGCAGGCAGGGTTGGGGCAAGGCAATCGCCCCGGCACGGAGGCGGTCATGGCGCCTGGAACAGGACAACACGTGGCCCGTGTCCAAGGGGAGGCATATATTCACACCCCCGGGAGAGGTGGGGGCGGGACACTGTCAGCTGAGTGGGGGTGGGCAGCGGGGGCATGGCAGGGCCGCAAAACGCGGAGTCAAAGCGCCGCGGAGGGGTAGGTGACCCCGGGGGGATCCCTCCCACCATGAATCGATGGAACCCCGGAGTCCCGAGGTGAAGGCAAGAACTGGCGTCTCGCCTGCAAAACGCGTCACCTTTGCCGGGGCGGCGATGGGGTCCCTGATCCGGGGGGGCCACATGAATTCTGGCCCCTGTGCTCTGGGTGTTTCTCCGGGGCGCCTCGGGTGTCCAGGGAACTGGAGGGGACCATCAACGGAAGCCACCCGACCAACTGACGCGGACCTCCTCCCTCTGCCACGCCTCGCCGAGACGGGTCAGGGGCCCCCGTGGCCAGGAAAGCGGTTGTGCGCTCGGCGCATGCATGGTCCCGCGGATGGCAACCACAGATCGCGGAAAGACTGTGGACGGGCGTTTGGGATCGAGAGGATTCGTGATGGAATGAAGACAGACGGGGTGGTCGAAGATCATCAGTCGACATTTAATGTCGGTGAAATGTTCGGGTTGGACACAGTTCCACTTTCAAAAGATACGCCAACGAGTTGTGGCCACTCTGCAGGGAGTTCGCCAGTGAAAGGCTCTTCTTGGACGAACAACTTCAACAAACTGGTTTCGATCGAGCCTGGTCGATCGGTTTGGCTGCAGCCTTCGCCGCGACAGCGGGTAAAACTCGGAGACCCGTCCGGTCTGACGGGCCAATTGGGAGCCCCCAGAGTCGCTCCGAGCTCTGCCGGCGAGGCCGTTTTTGGTGTCGGGTTTGGTGGCGATTCTCGGGTTACAGGTTCCCACGTAACGTGGGTGCCCCAAACCCGGAAATAGGCCCCAAACCCGTTACATGTCAAAGATGAATTTGGGATGGTTCCAAGGGCGCAGTCCTGCCGGCGTCAGGAAATACGGAAAACCCCAACCCCCAAGAAGACCAACAGAGGGGCAAAACAGCCCGGAAAGGAATGGTTGGACCCGAGACATCGATCAGATGTCGACCTCATGTCGGACCCAACTTGCCCAAGTGACAGCGGAACGCAACAATTGGCAGGCGGATCTCTTGTAACTCGACGAGTTCAGTCGAAACATCCAAAAATCACGACGCGACGTCAAGGTCGGGGAGGAAACGGCAGGGAAGCAGGGTCGGAGAAAGGCAACCCCCGCGGCATGGAGGCGGGCATGGCGCCTGGAACAGGGCAACAGGTGGCCCGCAACCAAGGGGAGGCATTGTGTGACGCCCCATGGCGAGGTGGGGGCGGGACACTGTCAGCGGAGCGGGGTGGGCAGTGGGGGCATGTCGGGGCAGCAAAACGCGAAGTGAAAGCGCCGCGGAGGGGCAGGCGCCCCAGGGGATTCCTCCCACCATGAATCGACAGGAGCACCAGAGTCCGAGGTGGGGGCAAGGACTGGCATCCCGCCCGCAGAACTCGTCGCCTTGTCCGGGGCGGGGACGGGGTCCCCGATCCGGGGGCCGCAGAAATTCTGCCCAGTGTGCACTGGGTTCTCCTCCGGGGCGCCCACAATGTCCAGGGAACTGTTGGGGACCATCAATTGAAGCCACCCACCCAACTTGTGCGGACCTCCTCCTCTGCCACACCTCGCCGAGCCGGGTGAGGGACCCACGGGACCAGGAAAACCGTTGTGCGCTCGCAGGATGCATGGCTGCGCCAGCGTCAACCCCGGCTCGTGGAGATAATGTGCGTGGAGATTTGGGATTAAGAGGATTTGTGACGGAAGGAAGACAGACGGGGTCGTCGAAGATCATCAGTCGACATTTAATGCCGGGTCAGATGTTCAGTTGGGAAAGGTTCCTCTTGAAAAAGACACACCGTCAAGTTGTGGAAACTCCACGGGGGTTTGGGGTGTGAAATGTTCTTCTTGGTCGCGGAAATTCAGCAAGTGGTTGAGGTCGATCGCCTGATCGCCTGGTTGGGCTGCTGCCGCCGCCGCAACAGTGGGTAAAACTTGGGGACCCGTCCGGTTGGCGGGTGGATGGGGATCCTCCGGGGCCGCCTCGGACGTTCGCGGCGGCTCCCTCAAAGCATAACGGGTTTGGGGCCTATTTCCGGGTTTGGGGCACCCACGTTAATTTGACTTAACTTCAGGGGGTTATCTCGGCAATTCTCGGTTTTTTTGATCACGATGGAAGAGAAGGCTTGCGAGCCCGATCACGAGGCACACCTGTCTCTCGACGACCTTGCGGACATCACTCGTCGAGCTCAGTCGAATGACATTCAGCCATGTTATGATGCGATTCCTTCATTGATCATGATGGTGAAAGAGCCTGATTTCGACCATCCCGCCAGATTGTTACGTGCTTTGGAATGCACTCGAGCCTTGTGTGCGCATAATCCGTTGATGTATACGCTGAAGAAGTCAGTGTTTTTTTGACACGAAAGGCTCATTTCTTTCTTTGAAAAAACAAACAACAATTACAGCTTTGGGGCCATTCCTCACCTGACGCGTCTGCTCGATCGGATCGACAATTACGAACGTCGTTGGAGTCCTGCCGTTGGGGGCACTGCCTCGGAACACGACCCTGACCCTGCCAGTCTTCGTGACCTGGCCGACGAGTGTCTCACCTCGATCTTCGAGAACACGAAGCGCCCTTCGCGGTCCCAATTTGCCTTTTGCGCACACCCACCCATGTGCCGTTGCGGGTCTGAAGCCCCGGACCCTTCCCTCTGGACTCTTCCGATTCGTTTGCTTAGCTACTGCATGTTGCCGCATGAGTCTGAGCGGGTATGCCGCTTTTCCCGGCCGTCGTTTCCTCCAGAATGGTCTTGCCTCTCCCTCCCCCATCTCTGGATCACACACACACACACACACACACACACACACACACACACACACACACACACACACACCCGCCAACCCTCGTGAACCAACTTGACATTGCCGCTCCGATCCGTGCGCTCGTAGCGGCCAACTTGGAGCGGGAGGTGACCAACTGGTGTTGTGCCATCTTTCCAAGGCGTCTGCGCCGGACTGTCGGCTGTTCTTTGATCCGCGCACGTATCGTTTCTCGCGAATGCCACTGACACAGCCCGGCGAGATGCCACAAGAAGGGGCGAGTTCCAGCCGGTTGGACATCTCCATCTACGACCCGCCGACCCGTAGCGAAATCGTGGGCGGCGAGATCGCTTCGGCCCTGTGGCCTTCCGAGATTGTCCTCTCGCGGATGCTCTGGGATGGAGGGGCGGGCCTCCTCGAGGGCTGCACTGTCCTGGAGTTGGGCGCTGGTCCACTCTCGCCCCCATCACGCCCCAATCACGCCCCAATCACGCCCCAATCACTCCCCAATCACGCCCCAATCACGCCCCAATCACGCCCCAATCACGCCCCAATCACGCCCCAATCACGCCCCAATCACGCCCCAATCACGCCCCAATCACGCCCCAATCACGCCCCAATCACGCCCCAATCACGCCCCAATCACGCCCCAATCACGCCCCAATCACGCCCCAATCACGCCCCAATCACGCCCCAATCACGCCCCAATCACGCCCCAATCACTCTCTCCCCCGCCCCCGCCCCCGCCCCCCTTCTTGTGCTCTTCGCCTTCCCAGGGCACGGCTTGGCGGGCATTACCTGCGCTTCTCTGGGGGCCACTCGCGTGTGCATGACCGACTTCAACTTTGCCTCCCTGCAACATCTTCGCTGGAACATCGATCGAAACCTCCACGACCCCTGCCCCATCACCACCATTCCATCGGGAGCGCGTCCGCAGCCAGCATCCGACCAGACGCCGGCAGGAGTAGGAAGAAAAACAGAAGTCCCGACGGCTACTGCGGATGACGACAAAGGAGACGAAGAAGGAGGCCACCGCCGGCGGGTGGTGGAGAAGATCTCGGCCATCTGCACTTGCCCCACCGTCGGGGAACTGGCAGAGCGGAGCAACGAAGGCCATCTGACGCTCCAACGGTTGGGGGCACAGTCAACCCCGGCTGTAGTGACGGCATCGTTCCTGGATTGGGCCAATCCCCCCGAGGAGGAGGAGCAGCAGCGCCCGACCGAAGGGATGGCGCCACCTGCAGGAAACAACGACTGCGGCGATCCAGTCGATCCGCTCCTCAAAAGTCGGGCGGATATTGTGGTGGCCTGCGATTGCATCTACGAACGGGCTCACGCCGCTCTTTTGATGAACGTCTTCAAAAGGTCTGCTGCTACTTGAGCATAATGGGCGACTTTCACCCGTTTCCCCTTTTAGATACGTCAAGAAAGATGGCCTGATTATCTGTATGGGGGCTCTCAGCGAGCACCGCTACGGAATGGAAGAATTTGACGCCCTTCTCCGAAGCCCGGATTGTCCATTCGTTTGGACCTCTTTCGTTTTACCGGGATGGCTCTTCAACCATGAGTCCATCACCGGCGATGTTCGGGCGATGCGGCATGGCGTCTGGTTCCTGAAATTTAAACCGGCCCGATTCCAGTAAAGCGAACCAGGAATTTGACAGGCTTGTAGAACGACAAGACCCCGGCATTCGATCCTCGGTTTCCCCACTCCTGGTTTTTGCAAAACACCCGAACACTATGATGCAAATCGATGCTGTCCTCTCGCAACTCAATTTTCGTGACAAACCACGTGTCGGCCGAGACGTAACATTCGCTCTGCAACGGTATCCGACACTTCATCCCCAAATTGAAACGGGTTTTCGCGACCATCAACTGGCACTCACTGGGACGATCCCTGTCCCCATCGGAGCTCAGAAGTATAACATCCCCATGAAGTTGACACTTTCGGCGGGCTACCCGGTTGCTTCACCCCTCGTTTATGTGATACCAACTGCATGTCTGGTGCCTTCCCGTCCACGGCCACTTGGGAAACCCTCCCTTTCCAATAGCCATGTACATCCCGAAGCACAACAATGTCGAGCCGGACGGGAAAGTGACGGTGCCCTACTTGTCGAAATGGAGCATGTCCTGCACGCTCCTCGATCTCATCGAGCAGCTTGTTCAGGTCTTTTCCCAGGCGCCTCCCGTGCACAGCCGGGCCGCGGGGAGCCAGGCCCAGCCACCTCAGCAGCCACCCCTTTTGGGGACGACCAGCATCCCCGCAGCGGGCATGACCATGTCCGGTGGGATGGGTGGCATGGGCATGATGCCGCCTCAGCAACCCCAGTGGGGCAATCCGATGGTCTGCTCGCCCTCTTGCTCCATCCCTTATCCCCCACCCTAGCTTCAGCAATGGGGTGGCATGAATCCGATGCCAAGCGGGATGGGTGGCATGAACCCGATGGGTATGGGAGGCATGGGTGGTATGAACCCGATGCCCACTGGGGGGATGGGCGGCGTAAGTCGCCCCATGGTTGCGGGCATGGGTTTCAGCTCCATGGGGGGCATGACATCGACTCCCATCGGAGGTCCCGCAATGTCGACGGGCGTTCTCGGGACCCCACCCGCTGGCGCCAACAATCCATCGATTGCCGCCTTGGGCGTTCCTCGCCCAGCGGGTCCCTATGGGGCCCACAGTGGTCCCGTTGGCAACCCAGTCGTCCAGCAGCAGCAACAACAGCAGCAGCAACAACAACAACAGCAGCAGCAACAACAACAACAACAAATTCTCCAGCAGCAGCAACAAATTCTCCAGCAGCAGCAGGTTCGCATCTCCCACGGACCTCCCCCCGCCGCGAAGGCTCGCAAAAGCTCACACTCGCGGCTCGTCGCGGAGGCCTCATCCACACACAGCATATACACACCCGCTCTCCTTCCCTCCCTCTCCCTCCGACTACAGGAACAGGAGCGGCTCCGAAGCCTGCGCGAGAGTCTGGCGGCGAAGGTGCGCGCAAGAGTTGGCGCCTTCTCATCGAAGTGTACCGAAGAGCACCAAGAACTCTCTCGCACTGCTGTTTCCATTACTCAGGGAGCTTCGACAGCGCAAGCCCAACTGCAAGCTCTCCAAACCGAGAAGGTCCGTCCGGCGGTTGGCATTCTGATCACCGGCTGACGCACCCATGTCGTCCAGGCTCAGCTGGAACACAACGGAGCCATTCTCTCCTCGAAGAACCGGGAGTTGGCCCAGTGGCTTCGCGAGCATCCCCAGCCTGCGGGGGGCGAGGAGGTCCCCGCCGACGTCGCTGCCATGCCCCAGGATCCAGCTGCTCGCCAGTCCGTCCCTCGGCATCCTCCCCCAAGCCCAACCATGCCGACGCTCACCCCTTCTGTCGCACGGATGCTCCCGGTTGTTCGTGTTTGCAGGGTTGTGCAGCTGGAAGCGGAGTCCCAGGCACATACTGACGCCATCTATCAGCTTGAGGTGGCCATGAAACAGGGCGAGATGACCCTCGACGCCCTCCTCAAAGTCTGCCGATAAGCTCGCTCTCCCCGCTCCTCACGGCGCGCAACCCCCCCCCCCCCCCCCCCCCAGAACGTGAGGTATCTCGCCCGTGAACAGTTTGCCCGCAAGGCTGCCCTTCGTCGGCTCTTGGGCCAAAGCCCTTTGATCACGCCGGCGGCCCAACCTCTGGCCTTTCCCCCTGCCAAGGCCGCCGCTCTGGCCATGTGACGTTGTGACGTTGTGCCTTGAAATTGCTTTTTGGGGGGCCGATTCCTCTTCCGACAGTTGATTTTTTGTGACGTTTGAATTTTTTGAGGACACCGATGAAGCGCCGCCACGGGCGAACGGCAAGAGAAAAAAAGAAGTGGAAAGAGGAAGGGAGACCGCTTATGTACAGAAAGAGTTCAGGAAACTGTGCAAAAAGATGAAGAGGGGGGAGAGCGGGGGCCGATTGCATCTAATCGGTGGGGTTGGTCGCGGAGGCTGGGGGAGCATGAGCACGCCGTTCACGAGCCTCCTCAACCTTTTTGGCCTCGCGAGCAGCCTTGGCAAGCCGTTCTTGTTCCGCCTTCTCACGCCGCTCGCGTCCTTGATCAAGGGATTGATCGAGACCTTCGCGGGCCTGGACTGTGGCCTCGTCGACACGGGTACGGATTTCTCCGGCCCGAGCGGCAACCTTTTCAACCTCTTGCTGGCCCTTGGTCTTGCGCTGCTCAACATTCTGGGCAGCACGAGCGGAAGCTTCGTCAATGCGCTTTAGGAAACCTTCGATGAGCATCGGAAAAATACAATGGTGTGACTGACCTGCTTCTGCCGGGCCAACTCGGCTGCGCGTTGGTCCTCCTCCTCCTTATGCCGCTGAGCTGCAATCTGGGCGGCCTTCTCGGACTCTTGCTCGGCTTTGCTCTTGCGCTCGGCCAAAATTTCCTGCTGGCGTTGTGTCGCCATGCGAACACGTTCTTCGCCATGTTGAATTGCGGCTGCCGGGTCGACATGCTGGCTCTCAAGCCGGACGGCGATGTCGGGCTTGGAGGGGCTCTTGTTCAGAGGCACCTCGATCTTGACAGGCCGGGCGGGGGTTGTGGGCTGCTGCTGAGTTTGCATTTCGCGGTTCGAGGCTGCGAATTATTTTTGAATTCCGGGACAGTATTCCACAGGGTGTTGCCGATCCCATCGCCGAATCTCCCGTTGATGTCAACCCCGTCGTCCTCGAACGTGTCTGCCCCGCAGCAGCAGCAACAACCGCAGCAGCAGCACCTTGAACAGTTTCGTTTGAACCCCGAGGAGGAGTTGCGGGTCGAGGCGTCCACACCAGTGACGCTCACCTTGCTTGATGGCGGAACCGCTGAGATCTTCGGGACGGAGCTTGCGGTTGGGCGCGCCTATTCGTTTTCTCACCAGAATCTGGCGGTATTTTCTTGGCACGGTTGTACCATCGAGGTGCGCGGCGATCCGGTGCATGTCTACAAGGCTTCTGACACCCCCATGCCCACCTATGCCAACATACACTTCGCCCTGGAAACCATGCGCGAGCAGGCTGAGTCCTCTGGTTCTCTCGGGCCCCGGTTGGTGATCTGCGGGCCCGTCGACTCGGGCAAGTCGTCGCTTTCCTCCATCCTGCTCGGGTATGCCACAAAGCGCGGCCGCCGCCCGTTGTTTGTTGACCTCGACATCGGACAGGGCACCATCTCTTGCCCTGGGGTGCTCGCCGCCTCGGTGGTGGACCAGCCGGCCGATGTGGAAGATGGCCTGCGCGTCTCTGCTCCCCTGGCCTATTATTTTGGCCACGTCAGCCCCACTGAGAACCCACGACGCTTTCGGGGTTTGGTGGAGAAGCTCGTAGCGGGGATTGAAGCCCGCATGGCGCACGACCCGGTGGTGCGGTGCTCGGGCTTGATCTGCAACACGATGGGCTGGGTGGATGACCTCGGGTACGAGCTGCTGGTCCACACGTGCAAGTCTCTCCAGGCAACGTCCGTGGTGGTGATCGACCACGACCGCCTTTACACCGACCTTGACCGGCACCTCAATGGCCCCCTTGCCGCCGATCCCCCCCCTCAGCCAGCTTCCGCACCGTCACCCGTGGCTCTGATCAAAGTCCCTAAATCAGGGGGCGTCGTTTCGAGGCCCACAGCTTTCAGGCGCAGCGCTCGCTTCTCTCGCATCCGCACCTACTTTCATGGGCCTCGGGATACGTACAGTCCTGCTCGGGGGAATTTGAAGTTTGACGAGATCCGCCTGTTCCGAATCTGGGGTGGGAAGGAGGCCCCGCGGAGTGCCCTCCCACTGGGGGCTGCACCCACTTTTGACACCACCCGTCTGCTGGAGGTCGGCCCAGGTCCAGACTGCCTCAACTCCCTGGTCGCGGTGGTCTACGCCCGTTCCGAGGAGGATCTCCCCACCGCGAATGTTGCGGGATTCCTGCACATCGTCCAGGTCGACCTCACAACCAAAACCCTGGCCTACTTGAGTCCCATGGCAGGCCCCTTACCGTCCAAGTTTCTGATCATGGGATCCCTAAAATGGATTGAGCAGTAACAGATTGGATTTGGAAAACATGCCACTCATCTGTCCTTCCCTCTCACAGCCCCCGATCCCCCAACTACCTTCCTCTGTGGTGGGGAGAGTAGCGTCCTAGCCAGAGCGCGTCAAACAACCACCCCCTCGGTGCCACACCACAACGCCGGAACCTGTCAAAGGCGGAGAAGAAACAATGGGGGAAGTGGTCTTTTTTAGCGAGAACATTCGGACCATTCTTCCCCAACTGTTTTTTTCCAATACCCAATTCGTCCAGCGTCTGGCTGATCAGAGGTCCGACTGACATCAATCCCGAAATTCATTCACTTCCGGGGGGGGGGGGGGGGGGGGGGCTGGTTGAAGGTGCCTCCCTCATCTCCTCTTTCCGTCCCGTGGACTGGCCTTGCAATTCGCGGTTGGTCAGGCCGATCTTTCAAATCTCCCCACCTTCTTCAGTGGATATTCCCACTCGTGTCCGTCTTCGCGGCGTCTTCTTTCTTCTCCGGGCTGATGAACTGGCCTTTCCCGAAGTTCTCTTTTTCATCGGCCAGAACATCACCGAAATCATCGATGAGGTCGCCAAAGTGCAAAAAAACGTCCCGAATTCCCGAATTCTGCTCTGCACAACCTTCGCAGAAACCAGGGAGACACTCGCCAAGCTCCTATCGTCGTATCCCCCGTTGAAAAGAACCACAAAAAGACTGGACACTCAGCCCGTCACGGCAGCGCCGGTTCACCTCTCTCGCTTGCTGGAGGCCATCCCAACCTTGCGGCAGCATGAGACATTTGAATTGACAGAGACATTTGGGACTCTCGCCACCCTGCTCCAAGCCCGCGAGAATGACATTATTAGCCGGACATCACTCTCCAAAAAGCAGGCACGGAACGTGGTGCGCTTCTTCACAGAGGAGGCACAAGAGCCACTTACTGGTTCCCAATGATCGTTCCGTTGAACTCCTGTCCACGAAGGCAGCGCTCCAGGTTCTCAATGTCTTGCCCGTTGATGACGACTCCGGTGATGTTGGATTCCTTGAAAATCTGGTGGACGGAAAGAACAAAAACACGTCATTAATGATCAAAGCAGCAAGAACAACACAAACAAACAAAAAGGGAGGCCGGCTCCGGTGAGACCCAGAACAGAGTGGCAATCGGTTTCGGGCTGGACGGATGGGGTTGGGGCTGGGTGTCCGCGTGCCAAAAAGAGGGCGGACGCAAAGTGTCAGGGTGGGGAAAGGGGACAAACCCGAGCAGCGATGGGGTCGATCACGAAGCTCGCGCCGGCCCTGTGCTCAGTGCCCACGATCTCGATCAGACGGTCGTGGGAGATCCGTTGGTACTTTTGCAGGCCAGGGTTCTTCCGTGGGTCTGCGGGGTAGACACCATCCACATTGGTGGCATTGATCATGCGGGGGCATCCGATCGCCCGCGCCAGCTTGGCCGAGACTGCATCGGTGGTCTGGCCAGGGAAGGTGCCACCCATAACTGAAGGGGGGAGGGAGAGACCGGCGGGGACGGGAGTGGGCGGAGGGAGCGAACACAGAACGGGTAAGGGGAAACAGAATTGACATCCTTTCAAACCCGTAATGAGGCCGGGCCGGACAGCATCGGGGGTGGTGTCCAGAGGAATATCCTGCCGAGCGGCAGTACCCAGAGCGGACAAGAGGAGCTTTGAGTTCAGGCGAGTGCATATAATGCCAAGCTCGTCGCACTACAAGTAAATGAACTTGTGAAGGCGCAGGAAGAGGGGCGGGGGGAGACCTCGGCATCGGAGACCTGAGGATTGATCGCGCGGGCTGCGTTGATATAAGTCCGAGCGACAGTGCCTCCACCGATAACAACATGGCCAACAATTCCGTCGGCTCTCAGACGAAGGAGCATGGCAGCAATTTTCTGGGCAGAAGACGGGGAAGACGGCACTCTTCAAGCTGGTCACATAATAGCAATCAGACCTGAACATATTCGACTTGGGGAACAGGAGATGCAACCAGAGAGCCCCCCAGACTCAACACGAAAGAAGGCGCGGCGCTCATCCGATTCGAGAAAGGAGAAAGGAGCTCCTCGGGACCGTCGGCTAACACCACCCTTTTTGTGCTTTTTGGGCGTTTGGCCCCTTATGCCCCTGCTTTTGGGATGAGGCGATTATTAAACTTCATCACACCTGCTATTTCCAAAGCCGGAGAACATGCGGTCTTACATCCCACCCGGTCGGCCTATTACCTGGCTTTTGAGCGAATACTGTCGGGGGAGACCGGTGAAGCCTTTTGGACGGTTTTTTTTGGCATTCCTGTGGATGGTTCAGCCATCGCATCTCTAATGGGAGCCATTCCCGATTCTCAACTCCATTCAAAAAAGGTTTCGCTCCTACTTGTTGTTTTCTGTCCTGGAGTGATTTATACCGTCCACAAATCACTCAGGCTTCTTTAAACGATCTCTTCTCCCATTGCGTTGGCGGGCTTGCCTCTTCTTTCAATCAACCATCTTATATGAACAGCATCCAGGTCTGGACGCACTCCGCATTGATCCGGCATGCAATCCCGTTCGCCGTTAGACTCTTGTCCTTGGAATGCAGCAACTCTTTCGGAAGCACCTCGTCAACTTTTCTTTCGACTGCATCAACTATCTGTGCGGTATGGAGGAGGCCGATGGATTTTTCGGGCGCCTCTTCACTGCCATTCAAACCGTTCTGCTCTCCGACGAACCATGTCTGCCCTTGAAACACTCCCTTTCACACAAGGAGAAGATTGCCAGAGCCCAGACTGTGACACCCTCATTCGGTCGTCTCCCTATCACACCCTCCCTCCCTTTCGCAGCCTCGACCAAGCTCTGGGGGATGCACGCGCTCCTACTGATTGCCACGGCCACGGAAAACATCCATCAGAACTCCATGCTGGAGTTTCTACTCACCCATGACCTCTTCCCGGCCGTCATGCGGGTCTGCCTCCATGCCGAACCACACCCTCGTGGCACGAACGGCCCGTCGAGCCCACAGGCAGCCCCACGACGGAAAGGGGCTTGGCCGGCCGGCTAATGTGGCATAGCTGTGTAGGCAAACATATCAGGCAAACAGGCAGGCAGCAGACATGACAGATCTGCTGTGCATAATACGAGGGACATCTGGTTGAGCTGAATGACGATCTCAGCAGCGGTCGGTCATCCAGGCACAGAGGTGGGTCCAAAGGGGAAACGTGGAGCGGGCTCTGAGACTCCTTGCTGGAGATTCCCCTTGTCGCCCACTTTCCCCATGACCGACACCCTCCCAGGCGGCCGAGTCGGGCGAGCAGCCCCTGACGACGCACGCCTACGGGCTGCTGGTGGTGCTGAGCAGCTACCAGCGATACGAGATCGCCAATCTCTACGTCCATCACATCGCCCATGCAGAGGATGCCCGCCTCTTCCAAGCGGTGGCCGCCTTCTGCAACGGCACCTTTGCGGCATTCGTCAGGTCCGCTGCGCCCCTTCGGTGGCGTTGGGGTTTCTTTTGGGCCGCTTCGGTTCTGACCGCCCTTTGCGGTGCCGCGCAGGAGCCAGACACCCCGCCTTCTGCTGAGCCAAGGGCCCCGACCCCCGATCCCGATGTCCGGAGCCAACCCCCCCCCCCCCCCCGTTGGGTGGGCCTTGGTGTTGACCGCCATCGAACCGTGGACTCCTTCTGCTTCTTTTGCAGCCCCCTGGACCTTCACGTGGCCCTGAACATCTTCTACCAGTTCGTGTACACCTGTCCACCCTTCGTCGAGTGGCTGGGCGGAACGGCCCAATCCTCCGTGGACCGGGACCCGAACGGGGTCGAGTTTTGGACGAACAGTCCCGGTCTGACCTGGCGCCCGTCTTCCGAGATTAGGTTCGATGCCTGCCTGCTCTCTCCCATCTCGTAGAGCCGCCCGTGGCACTTCTGAGGCGCTTCCTGATGATGCTCTCCATCCTGCTCCAAGAAGACTTCCGGTCTGTCCACGACGACCCTCGCCGGCTGCCCTTGACCCTCGCCGATCGCAGGGAGTTTCGCGTCGCCTGTTTGGCCAAGGTGGCCCTGCTGGGGCTGCTCTCCCTCTGTGAAAGCTCTCGTGGTCTGCTGGCGCCCCTCCTCGCCCCACCTTGAACGCACTCGTGCTTCCACCTGCTTTCTTCAGGGATCCGACTGCTCCTGGAGCCCGACACTGGCCAGCCCGTCGAATGCCTCCGCAAGGTCGGCTCCCACGCGAGACGCGTGCCTTTTTCGCCTCATGCGCTGCCTGACCGTTGGCCCTCCGTTGCTGCCATTCGGTCTCCCAGCCATGTTCAGGAGCTTGTGTTCTTTCTCCGTTTTCTCTGTCGTCTGGCACCTCCCGTTCTTTCCAGGAAGCAGGCGGGCGGCTCACGGTGACGGCCTTCTCGGGGCCGGGCAGTCTGGCTGTTGCGGGATGTTTCCTGGTGGGCCAGTTCATGGGGCACCATCTCCGCAAGGGGATGCCCGAGCTGGACCTGTACCGCAAGGGCGCCACCATCATCCACCGCCTCCTGGTGCAGGCCCACCGGACCCAGACCGTCCTGCGGGCCCCCCTCGACTGGGCCGCCCTCTGGGAGGCGCTCCTGAAGACGCTCCGCTTCGTGGCGACTGCCGAGGAGCGTGCGCAAGGTGCGGCTCCGCCAGATCCTTTTCCCGCCTCGGCGCCCAGTCCGCCCAGTAGTCCGCACCCCTCCTTGGGCCCGACCATTGCTCCCGTTCATCACGGTCCGGCCCATCGTGCGCCACTGCTCATCGCCACCTTTGGTAGGTCCCCCTCCTGCGAGCGCCAGCAGCACCTTACTGACCCTGCTGGTTTGTCGACCCCCAGCGCACGCTGGCGCTCCCCGTGGCGCACACTCTTTCTCCGTCGTCCCTCCTTCCCCTCCTCCTCCCTCCCCATTCCTCCTCCCTGTCTTCCCCTCGGTTGCCACTCGGTGTCAACGGGGGGGGGGGGGGGTGGATTTGCCGGCGGGGTGGTGGGTGTTGCTGCCTGGTGGTGGTACTGACGGCCAACATCTTGGGCATGAGAACAAGTTGGAGCAGCACCAGGCTCGGCTCGGGGTTGATGGCATGTTTGAGGACCCATTGCCCATTTCTCATCGCGGCTCTCGGACCTGTCCTGAGATTCGCTTTTTCGAAGCCTCACTCGGGCCCACCCACCGCACCATCCCCACGACACGACAGGGCGGCAACCCTGGCGGCGGCCTCCAGCTGTGCGCCCAGCTGCTGGATGTGCTCGACATTTTCCTTGTGTTCGGGGAGCATTTCCTGCCAGAGCCGGCCCTGCTGGATACGCTCTTCTACGAGATCATTCGCGCGGCCGATGCGATCACCACCCTGGTGCGGCTCGGTCCGTCAGCACGGCATGCCACCCCGGTCCCATTGGTCTCCCGCTCCTTTCACCAAACTGTCTTGGGCTTCTTCTTCTTTCTGTGCAGCCGAGTCTTTTCGTGTGGGAGCGTTGAGCCGGGCCCTGGTCAACCCGCAGGCCATCATCCAGCACTTCTTGCCCAGAGTCGAGCAATGGCGGCGCGACAAGGGCCGAACGGGGCCCTCGCCTTCCCAGGTTCGCGCTCTTGCGTCGTCCCGCACAGGGGTTACAACGGACGCTCCCATCTATAGATCGTCGCGATTCTGCACGAGGGGTATAAAACGCTGACGCTCCGGTTCCACGGGAACTATGAAGGTCGGGGCGGCGAGCTCTACATCGAAAACCCCCGCGAGGTGACATTCTTTCAGCACCTCATCCGGACCCAGGCAGCCGAGATCCGGACCGCGTTGCAAGGGCACCTTGATGCTCTTGTTGCTCGGGCTGGTCACGCGCTGGCAGCTTCGGCGCCCGGAACAGGATCGCGGCCACCCCTGGGGAACCCGAGTGTCCCCGCCTCGCCCCTTTCACAATTCTCCCCAACCCCAGCAAGTCAGCCTCCCCCGCCAAGCCCCAGCAGCTCGTCCTTGGATTCCCCCCGAAGTGCAGCATCAACTTCCGGGTACGGGCTTCCTCCCCTCCATCTGGACTTCTCGTCGAGTTCGGTGTTTCCAGGACCCCCCGCGCGGCCAGGCAGACGAGAAATGCCACCTGATGTGCCAAGACCAGGACCAGCGCCAGCCTCGAGTGGCACGGAGGCCGCAGACCCTCATCCTCCGGAAGCGGTGCCAACACCCGGGGGCACTTCTCTCTCCTCACCCCCTCCCTCGACGCGGCGTTCTTCTGCCGCGTCGATTTCGGGTCCCGCTGGACCACCTCTCCCGAATCCCCTCCCTGCCAGAACATTTTTTACTGCGCACAACCGAAAATAAGAGGGTTCGTCTTCGCCTCTGGCCCAGTTGACTCGGTGGGGGAAGTGAGCAACCCGCCGGCCTGGTCTGCCGTGGTAGAAAGGTGAAAAAATAGGGCGAGGGGTGGAAGGGTTGCGGTTCGAGTAGTGTCGATCTCAGGTTCTTTTTCATCAAACATAGATTCGAATGGGGGGGGAGGGGGGGTTGTGAGGTGAGCGGGTTGTGAGGTGAGCGGGTTGTGAGGTGAGCGGGTTGTGAGGTGAGCGGGTTGTGAGGTGAGCGGGTTGTGAGGTGAGCGGGTTGTGAGGTGAGCGGGTTGTGAGGTGAGCGGGTTGTGAGGGACGTTAGGGTTGTGAGGGACGTTAGGGTTGTGAGGGACGTTAGGGTTGTGAGGGACGTTAGGGTTGTGAGGGACGTTAGGGTTGTGAGGGACGTTAGGGTTGTGAGGGACGTTAGGGTTGTGAGGGACGTTAGGGTTGTGAGGGACGTTAGGGTTGTGAGGGACGTTAGGGTTGTGAGGGACGTTAGGGTTGTGAGGGACGTTAGGGTTGTGAGGGACGTTAGGGTTGTGAGGGACGTTAGGGTTGTGAGGGACGTTAGGGTTGTGAGGGACGTTAGGGTTGTGAGGGACGTTAGGGTTGTGAGGGACGTTAGGGTTGTGAGGGACGTTAGGGTTGTGAGGGACGTTAGGGTTGTGAGGGACGTTAGGGTTGTGAGGGACGTTAGGGTTGTGAGGGACGTTAGGGTTGTGAGGGACGTTAGGGTTGTGAGGGACGTTAGGGTTGTGAGGGACGTTAGGGTTGTGAGGGTTAGGGTTAGGGTTAGGGTTAGGGTTAGGGTTAGGGTTAGGGTTAGGGTTAGGGTTAGGGTTAGGGTTAGGGTTAGGGTTAGGGGTTAGGGTTAGGGGTTAGGGTTAGGGTTAGGGTTAGGGTTAGGGTTAGGGTTAGGGTTAGGGTTAGGGTTAGGGTTAGGGTTAGGGTTAGGGTTAGGGTTAGGGTTAGGGTTAGGGTTAGGGGTTGGGGTTAGGGTTAGGGTTAGGGTTAGGGTTAGGGTTAGGGGTTAGGGTTAGGGAGTTAGGGTTAGG